>CM054937.1:24677412-24706440 GCA_029168755.2 Tillandsia fasciculata | reverse complement strand
GAATTCGGTTCATTACTTTCACCAGTAGCAGCAGAATCCGGTTCCGCCGCCGCCGGTGCAGGAACCGGCTCCGGAACCGGCTCGTCGACGTAGTACACCTTCAGCCCAATCTCCCCCCTCACCCAGCTGAAAAATCTCTTCTTCTCCAGCGGGAAATGCATCAGCGCCTCCTCGCCCTTCCCCACACAAAACTGCCGCGAATCCAACCTCACCCGGCCGAGGAAGTTGTTCCGCCGGGTCGGCGCCACCCTGACGTCGTGAAACACCTCGACCTCCAACGGCTCTCCTCCAGCCACGGCAGCGTCGAGGTCGGGTGCAGCAGCGTCGAACTCTAACGCCTCGTTCCACGTCGGGTTGAGGTCGCGGTGCACCGTGCAGGTCTTTTTACGTTGGCCATCGAAGTCGACACGAACGTAGGGGCTCGACGTGCCGGTGCCATCCTTCGGGAGGAGGTTCCGGGCCTCCACCACCTCCACTACCAGCTTCCTCATCGATGCGGCCATCTATCAAACAGTTTGGGTAGTAGTACAACGTAGTAGCAGACAAGAGTGGAAGTAGAGCATGAAAGGGTAGTTAACTATGCAATAAAAATTACGTGCTTGACAAACAACTAGAATGAAAAGTTGAAACACCAAAAAGCACTGCAGTTCTTAAGAAATAAGACTTGTATCGATAGCATGCGAGCATGTGTGCAGCTAGGCTAAATAGATCCTACTATATTACCTATTCACTAATAAAGCAATTTGGGAACTAATCCCCTGTATAAAATTAGTGCTGAGAGAGAGTGACTCTTTTAAGCAGAGAGAGAGAGAGCAAAGTAAGGTGGTAGTGGAATTCTTTGCTGTGCAAAAAGATAGTAAAGATGGTGAGATGGAACTTAATAAGCAATAACAAAGAACAGGTTCTTAACTTCATGTGGTGGGCATTAAGTTACTTAACCCCATCCCTTTTCTTTTCTTTTCTTTCTTTGATCCTCTTTATCTTTTTTCTTCTCCTTTGGGCCACACTTTGTGTGCAGATTCCCCAATCTTGTGTCTGACACTGTATGGAGTCCTGCATCCTTTTTTGCCACCCAACACTGCCCACCCTTCCTTTACTTGACAGTGCCCCTTTTCCATTATCATATGTACATGATGGTGTTCATTTCATTATAGACCATGGGTAACCAATATTTACCCTCCCTCTTCAGTTTCCTTTCTTATCTTCTGGCTTTCATAATTCCATTTCAAATTTTAAATACAAAAAAAAAAAAAAAAAAAAAGAGAAAAGGAAATGATGTTACTGTTTCTTTCAAATAAAAATTAAATTGAACTACAAACTGAAGCAACTAAGCTTCGCAGTGAGAACAAAAAGGGAAAAGACTAAGCACAATAAGAGCTCCAAAGAGATTTGCATGTGGGGATATCCACAATCAGTTGAGTTAAAAAACTCTTATTTTTTAAAATAATTTTACTATTTTTCTCCCGCCAAATAACCTACCAAAATCTTACTCGACATGTCTCATAGATATTAAGATCTTTTAATCTATGAGACACATACCAAAAATTGAAAGATTCAACTTTAAACATTTTTTTGAAAAAAATTAAATGAACCAAAAGTTGGGGACCAATGGATGATGCAATTGAGAAAAGGATGTGAACAGAAGAAAGAAAGAAGAAAAAATGGAAAAGTGAAACTGAATCCTCATCCACCATTGCTGTGTATCTTTGGTTGGAATCATGTATGTTTGCAGGGAAAAGAAGCCCTTTAAAAACAGTGCTGTGTCTACTTCAGGGGAAAAAAAAAAAAAAAGAAAAAAAAAAGGAAGGTGGTGTTGTGGACTTCACAAAACCATCATTTTATTATAGCATGGAAAGAGTTTTCATCCAGTGTTATAGAATTTTCCGAGCTCTGAAATTCTTATTTGATCTTCCTGCAGGACATAGTGATTTTCGATTAAAATCTTTTAAATAGATGCATATACAGTAGGGAAAGCTATATAGATGCTTTACTAGAAATGACTATAGCTGAAAGTAGAACAGAACGAGAAGAAACAAAGATGTATCAATGTGTTGCAATCACAACGCAATTCGAAAGCCTTACTAACCCTAGAGAGATTGTGCTTGATGCACTGGAGCCATTTGGGTGATGAAGGAAAGGTTTCTTTGTTTGTGAGAAGAGGCTAAATATATCACTTTTCTTATTTTTTAGATCAGTCTAATTTTCATCCAAATATAAAACCGATCTTGTTCTTGTTTACTTTAAGAAGAAAGTTCGGCAACCGGTATATATACCCAAACACCATTTAAGTGAGGGGGAACAGCTTCTCCCCATACCAGGTTATCCTGACATAAGGGTGGACAGCTGTTCCACTCCACGGGTGGAACAGTTGTTCCACCTGTTTTTTTTTTTTTTTTTTTTTTTTTTTTTAATTAATTTTTTTTTAAATTATAAGATATTTAAATTTATAAAATTTTAAATTTTTTTATTTTATTTTATAAATTTTAATCCCCTCTATTCTTCTTATTCTTTTTTAATTTACCAAACACCATTTTTTTTATCCCCGATACAACTCCTATACTCAACCAAATACAAAATTACTTTAATTTATGTTTATACCTAAACTTATACCTATTTTAGAAATAATCAATTTTTGTTTATATCCAGAACCAAACGCAGCCTATAAAGAGTTGTACCTATTCCAGAAATAAGTAATTTTTACTTATTCCCAAAGCAATCCATGTCTAGAAGAAAAGCATAAATTAATAAAAGGTGGTATGGGCCCCTTGGAGGACCATCCTTATCCTTTTGACATGCCTGGTGCAAATTTTTGCCCACTTCTTCCTTTTTAACAGCTGACACCACTATATATCACAACTAAAGCAAAAGCAAAGGTGACCACATTTGCTTAACTAGTGTGTTATTCTTGCTTTTTACCTGCTCTCTTAATCCCATTCATTCTTGCTTTATAAATTTGGTTTATTTTATCTTATTTCAAGTTGTTGATTACAGTTCATTTTGTTTACTCTTCTTTTCCAACTGAAAAGTAACTTTTTAGTCAAACTTATTTCAAAAGGAGTACAGAGGTCTCCAGCCAAGAAAAAACAGTACAAGTCTTTGAACTTTTGGCAATAGTTGGACTTGAAAAGCTCTTAGATCTTGAAGAAAGAATGAAAGTTTTGCATCCAACTGCAGCAAAGAGGATTCTCTACTCAGACATCACCATTTTAAAAGCTCTGGCTGTTCAAATTGTATATGTATAAGAAAAAAAAGGTTTAAATTTGATGTTTAAATCTTCAGTGCAAGCTAAGCAACAAAATATTCAACCTATAAATTTACCATTTACCAACTGCTATGAATTCAATGCATGTTATCGGAAAGATTAATAGACAAATTGTCACTCATAAAACAGATTTAGACATGTGAAACGTAGTATATTCTTAATAAAGAAAATAAAATAGAAAATAAAATCAGCATAATATATCTCCATCAGATGCAAATGTGACTTGAAAATCAGACATTAAAATTTTCAGCTCAACAGTAAAATTTTCAAGATGCAGGAAAGCAACAAAAATTGCTCCTCCAAAAGGTGAATATAGACAATTTATTGAGATAACTAAAGTTTCGCATGAACTGTACAATCAAATTTACAGAGATTGTTAGAGAAACTACAAAAGAAAAGAGGGGAAAAAAGGGAAAGATCCTACATTTTCTTTTTGGTCAGGAAGATTGAGGCTGTGGTTTGACCAGCTTGACGCTGCTGTAGAAGCGCTTGAGGTCCTTCATCGCCCGCTCCTCAATCTGGATCGAGCGGATCGAAGATGGGGCATCGGTCTCAGGTTTAAACCATCGGCTAGGATTCGAAGCCTTTAAGCTGCCGACATCTGATGTTGAGCCGTGAGAAGGGATCGAGAAACCCGCAGTCCTGATCTTAGGGCTGTGAGAGAGGCTCTGATGTTTCTTTTCCTGCAAAAAATGACGTAAGTGATTATTTTTCGTTACAGTACGGTCTAATTGGAATTGGAATTTACATTAAAGGGCGTAGAATGTCACTGAAGAATACAGAACAACTTGGCGTGAATTGCCGATCATTAAAGAAAATGGAAGGAAGAGGATGTCTAAAAGATAAAAAGGAGACACAATATTAGTTTGATACGACAAAAAGTTCTGTTTTCCAATCTTTTCTTTGCCAAGAGGATGGAAATCTTGAGGATCTAAGTTCCTATAGCAACAGACTTTGAAAATTAACTAAATTATACCTAATGATCCTTGCCCTATTTCCTGTAATCGCTTGATATACGAAATGATGAATAAATTAAGGGAATCTAAATTTCATAATTTTAAACAATCTGATTCTTGCACTTTTTTCATCAGCGGGTATAAAGTGAACAAGTTTCTAACATCTGCTCAATCAGAATGTGTAACTAGGGACACATCTAACTCATATTTCTGGTTTAAAGTATCAAAAGCACAATCACTTGAAATTTAAAGAGAGACTCATTGTGCATATTTTCCTCCATATAAAACCTAGGATACAACAAAACACATGAAATGAGACCAACAAAACATCAGTACCTCTGACAAATGGCAAAAATTTACATACCTGCTGCATTTGTATATCCCGTAAGGAAGGCCTGGATAAGGTTGGCGAATTTCCCGCTGATGACCAGTGAGGCGTGCCCTTCTCTCCTTCAGAAGCTGGCCCTCCCCGCACAGAAGCTACAGCTATCGGGCTTGAAGTTGCAGCAGGCAAAAATGAAGCTAATCTAATCTGCCCACCGGTTGTCGGCTCTATTGGGTCTTCGACCTGATCCTTTGCCTTAGGAGCAGTCATAATCTCCTTTGTTTTAGTCTGTTCATTCTGAATGTCGCGAAGCGAAGCGAGCCCTTTCGTGATCTTAGCCCCTCCCCAGGCAGGCCCCTCATTTTTGGGTGTGGGCGGCGGCGGAGGGGTCAGGGTTTGTTTAGGGGTGTCATCAAGAGCACCGCTCAGGAACAATGAGAGACCGCCTTTCCTGTTCTTCTTCTTTGATGGATTAGGGCGTGGAACTTTATTATCTAGAGAACTAGATATGGCGTTTGCAGTGTGGAAGGAGATATCTTCAATTGCTTCACTTTTACCACTAACATCTACTTCCTGTTGGTAAGCAGGACGGACCTTATCAGCAGAAGGGCTACTAGAAGTACATAACATCATTCTACTAAGATAAATGCAGCAGTCAATAAATTAAATAGGGCAGAGACATACTTGAAAGCGGATTTAGATCTCGGTTTTAAAAGAAAAAGAAAGGAAACCATGCAAAGAGATTATTAAAAGATTACCTCCACCTCAGAAATTTTGACAGATATGACTTCTTCGAATGCCTTAATCGGGTTCTGTTCCTCACTATGTACAGACGAGGTATCAGATTGTGCTGCCTTTTGCTTATTCTTCCTTCGCTGTTTTCTAGAAACCTCAGCTTTTCTATTCACCTTTACATCCGGTAAAGCTGGCTTCAATTCTGACTCAAAGGGAAATCCGAGCTCCATAAGAGCGCTTTCAAGGGTGTCTTTGGTTCCAAGCTTAGCAAGTTGCTGATCATCGAGATGATGACCGTTCAATTGTTTTGCTTCAAGCATCTCTATCTGCTGCAACTTCTTTCTGATTGCCCTAACTTGCTTTAATACAGCTTGGTCGGCAGTACTTTCTCCTTCAAGAAAGCTCGATCCTCCATTTAATCTATCTATCGGTTCTTGGATGTCTCGGATCCTGAGAAATCCCCTCTCGCTATCCCCCTCTCCATCACTATCGATAATAGCAGGAAAAGTAGCGGTCATCGTGGGAAGGTGGCGGTAGCTCCATGGTTCTGAGGATTTGGAATCCAGCAGTCTCTCGAGCTTTGCTAGAATTCCTGAAGAAGCACTCGCAATAGCAGGGACCGCGAATGTGAAGATATAATCGAGGTTTCGCACAGCTATCTCCTGCAATGGCAAGCACAAAGGCAGCATTCAAAAAATTATACATATATTTACGCATATAACACTGTTAAGATTTTTGCAGTGGTATGTACAAATGTATATAAATAAATAAATAAATAAGGAATGGCTGAAAAAGTTACCTCGCAGTGTTTTCTTAGCTCATCTGCATCTAGAGAATCTGCGATTTCAAGAAGTTGTATCGCGTTCCTTGGCTCGACCAGGAACTCACAAGCAACTTTCTCACATAGGCTTTTCAAACTGGGTACTACACCCTTGCTAAATTCCTCTCCATTTTGAGAACCTTCAGCACTACTTTTGGTTTGAATGTCGTTGAAAAAGATTTCTTCATCCAATTCGTCGAGGTCAACATTCTCCTCCGCCGTTGGATCCAACTGAGATGTTTGCTGTTTGGGAGGATACGCGGGATGATAATGAGCAGAGAGGACTATTAAATGTGTTTCTCCGACACATATGGAAGTAGCTCTCTTAACACCGTGAAGGCGGGTCACAGAAGGAGTTTCATCTTTACATTTCTTCCCATCCCACATATAAACATCTCCAGTATTCGTAACAGCAGCAGTCCAGTATTTGCCAGCTGAAATGCTCACAACCTTCCGTCCGGCCATCCAGTAAAGCTATATATATGAAATAGAAAATAGGAAACTACATATAAAACACAGTAGAAGAACGAAAGGATAATTGTAGTACTGATATTATAATGAATTGAATGAAACCACGACAAATGAAATGAAGTCCAACCTGGTGGCAGCTTAAATCAGGATCGGAAGAAACCCAGTAGAAAAGAGAACCATCATCGGCGAGAGCTGTGCTGTGTACGAATCCCGCGGCAACAGAAGTCACACGGAGCCGCTTGGCCCGATGAAATTTTAGTGGAGTATTTCCGCTCTTCTTTAGGCATCTGGCGATAATAACCCGCCTAGGGGTCACAAGACGATGGCCCCAAGTAAACACCTGGAAAATAATTAGAAAATTGAGTGGGATGAAAAATGGCGCGGGAGAATACAGAATTTGATAAAGTAATAGCATGATCTAAAAGCAACAAATGCCAACCAAATACCAAATTAAGGTTCATTAGGAAAGTCAGGCCAACTACTATTTACTTTCAGTAGCTCATACTGTCCACTTAATTTCTTCGATAAACGACGCATTAAGGAAACATGAAGATTTAAGAGAACAGCAATAATGGCAATAATTAGAAAACAAAAAAAAGCACTCACAATCTCAATAGGTATGGTTAGCTGGATTAAGGTAGATATTTAATGCTTAATGCCGTATGAGTGAGTGACACTTGCTGATCAAAAGCATGACAAGGAAATGATACAACATGTGGATGAAGAATTTTTGAAAATAATCTCCAAAGCTCGAAACTGTAAATGTGCTCATTAAACAAACTTCCTCCAAAACAAAAATAACCATGGAGACAGTGGATTAAATCAATGCAAATTGCCACGAAAACATTACCTCCCCATCAGCTCCTAATACTATAGTATGATACTTTGCTGCGGAAACTCCTCTGAAAACTTTTCCCTTCAAATACTCCACCACTCTCGGTGTGTAATTGGAGGCAGAGTTAGAAGTGCCGTAGCCAAGCTGACCTTCTTTGTTACAGCCCCACGTGTAAACTTCACCAGAGTCGGCAACTGCAGCAGAGTGCTTATTTGCAGCAGCAACAGCAATTACTTTTGCTCTTATGGAACTGACGCGCCGTGGTGTGGGTTGTGTATCAACTGAAGTATAACCAAGCTGACCCTCTGCATTGGAAATAGTGTAATTGAAAAAACGGAGGAAAAGTGGAAACAGAAGACAGAAATGAAGAGCTGATTTCATAAGGTGTGGATATAGAATTTATCTTGGGGGACTTTTACATATATATCCCAACAAAATCATCTAGTTATATATCTAGAGTAAAACCTGAATTTTCTAATATATCCTCGAGAGCACAATTTGATATACATATACCCTCAAAAGGTTTCGAAAGGCATATACAAAAAAATCAGCTTTTGCAGGGAGATATATGTAATACAAGATAAAGCAGAAGGTATATAAGTTAATATTTCAATAGGTTAAAATTACAAAAAAAAGAGAGGGAGGGGGTGGGGGGGGGAACAAAGTGTCCACCTGATATAGAGGAAAAAAAACAAAAAGAAATATGAAATCTACCTCTATTTGATCCCCAAGTGAAAACCTCCCCAGCTTCTGTTGCAACAACAGTATGATGCTTGGCTGCTGCAACAACCCTAACTTGACGAGCCCCAAGCCCTAGCGTCACCTGGCGAGGAGTAATTACAGCAGCTTGCCCACTACATATAATAATAAACAAATAATTATAAAGATAAGAATGAAATAAATTCAACAATAAATTACAAAGATAAACAGGAGAAAACAGATTTGTGACATTTCGTATTTAGTAACCTAAGGATGAATTAGTTACATAAGATTCACCGGTATATCTCATCTGAGTTAGGCATGTAAAGACACATTGTCCTACACATTAATTATATACCTATGAATATCAAAATCTGGGTGCCCAAGGCGACCGCCCCTACCAAATCCCCAAGTATAGAGTTCTCCATTCAAAGTAACGGCTACACTGTGGAACTTTGAAGCAGCAATTATCTTGATATAAGTTCCTTGAAGTGCATCAATTTTGCATGGCAACTTCTGTATGTGTGCATTGCCTGTTCCAAGCTGGTAGTTCGTCCCACTTCCCCAACTAAAGACTTCTGTGGCAACTAAAATGGCCAAAATAAATTAAAAAAAAAAACAGAAGAAATCAGAACAAGCTTTATAACTTAAGAGACTAGAAAATGGTCCAAACAAAATAAAAAATATAAATATAAATATAAATGACTATACACACAAAACAATTGAAAGTTATGATTCAGCAAAGTAGACGAAAAATTTATCAAAGAATCAACTCAGTCCACTAGTCAATAATGGTAAATAAATAGAAATATTCTGGAATGAGCTAACAATAACAACTTAAATAATAAAACAGCAGAGAGTATTATGACCACTCAGATGATAAGAATTACCTGAATCAGGAGTAGTTCCAACAACTTGAGATACAGGTCCTGAGAGAAGATCAACAGGGGTTCGACCTTTAGGGTCCTCTAAAGTGATGGATGCGCCAGATCGCAGAAGAACACCTGCAACAGCTAGATGACCAAAATGAAGCGCCCTATGGAGGCTGCTCCACCCCGATTCCCCATCCTGAAAGAAACAAAGTAATGTACAAATTCAATGAATAATTCCATCAAAACAAAAATCCATAAAGGAATTATTTGAATAATACTGCTATTGTGTTTTGAATTATTTATAGTCATAAATTCTTAAATTACATAATATCCCCAATTTGTTTATAAGGTCCATAAAATTTATAAAATTTGTAAAACTCCTAATAAATTTGAAGAACATTGCTAATATTTACATTTCTTTGTGTTTTTTGTCATCATTCATGTACTTGCAAATAATTTGGTCAGCCAACTGTTCATGGATTATTCTTAATTTCAAAAATTTGGAGAAAATTATGACAATGGTTTGAAGAATAAACTACACAAAAGGAGCAATACACACCCTTGCATCAGGATCAGCACCAGCAGCAAGAAGTCTCTGCACAATTGGCACATGATTTCTCCAGGTTGCAATATGGAGAGGAGTGAGGCCAAAAGTGTTTCTTGCATCAATGTTCCCACCATTTTTCTTTAATAAGGCTAAAGCAGAATCTAATTCAGCTAGAGACCCTTGCTTGGATATGAACCGCAGGTCTTTTAGAGTGCCACTAGAGGAAAGTTTGCGAATTGGGGTTTGTTTTACTGTGTTTGAAGGTGATGCTGAAAACTCCATGAACCTTGCAGAAGAAATATAGGATCCAAAAATTGAAAGACAAATCAAGTCTAAATTCTCAGTAACAATAAGAACTTAATATCGGCAAAGCTCCATTTTCACTTCATGAAAGCATCAATTGCGATTCCATTGTGCTCACTACTTTTCCATACTAATTGATCAGTTCGAAGATCACAGTGTGCTAAAGAACCATCTTTGACTCCATCATATTGAAGTAAATTCGGAGCGCTCTAGAATAGATATTTGATCATAATAGCCATCAAGGGAATCCAACACAGAAGGGAACAATATCCTGTAGAACCTGCAAAAATGGCCGCATTTCCCTTAATTACTTCAGGTACAATGCTATAGAAAATCAGCCCATAGCAAATGAAGAAACATAAAGATTCCTTTTTGTCAACAGATGCATCCAGATATCATTGACAGCATTTGTTCTACTGAAATACCTAAAGAGTAGGCAATTGAACGAGAGAACATTTGGTTCTTGACTTTAAATTACTCATTGACACACATCATCTAGAGACCATCCTCCTAGAAACTCTTATTTCGCATAGTTTAAAAGCATTGGTCAATCAAGAAGAGACAACAGTAACAACATTACAGAACTGGTGAGAGAGCATTTTAACTATGTATTGGCAAAAATCATCAATTTAACTTTGGCTGATTAGCTAGGAGCTCACGCGCCACCACCCACCAAGGTGTAACATCACAATTAGGAAATGGTGGGATTTAATAAATTAAACTCGTAGAAGAATTGGGTTGTCCTCAAATTTACTTATATCTGACAACTATACATGTCATATTCATCTGTAAGCAATCTGAAAGCGATTCTATTTTGAAGTGCCAGCAAATAAAGTTGACTCGAGCTGCTTTTCCTTGGCTTCAAACTGAAAGTTAATGTATCTTTTGGCTGAACTTGCATTGTTCTGTTTGACTTGCTTATATTTATGCAATGACAATGAGTCATGACGTAGCTCCAAAGGCACCATTTCAAGATCGAACTCAATTTTCGCTGATTGTGATACTCTAATGACCTCCAGTAAATCCACATAATTTCATCCTTCTCAACATACAAATGTTATTATATCTAGAAAAACGCAGGGCAGGTTCATGGTAATGCTGGAAATTGCGCAAGATTTCATACCGCTTTCTTATAACTTCATCTAAATCTCAGATTCAGCTGAAAATTCGAAAGAAAAATTACATATGCCAACAGAAGATTTCCATCTTGAATTAAACAAAAATTAAATATAGATCCCTGGAAGAGGATCAGCAAAATGAGTAACTAATAAGACAACCTATCATATTCAGCCAAAACAGATTTAAATGCAATTATAACAGCATGAAGGCATGAAAGTATACTTTCTACAAAGTACCAACTAATACAAAACTAACCTACAGAATTAGACAAACCATTAATGGGCAACAAAACTTACCAACAGAAAACAGTAAATGCAGATGTTTTAAACAATTTAAACACTCTAATCATGCGTTATAAGTTATTAGACAAAAAAGAAAGGAGGAATATTGGCGAATTCTTCCCCCCCCCCCCCAAAAAAAAACAAACAGAATCTTGAGTGTAAGTTTTATCAATCTTCAGCATTCAATATCATGTTGATAGGGTTGAATGAACATTGCACTGAACTATGTTGCTATATCACGGTTTTCCTATCAAATTATAAGGAGAAAAAAAAAAAAAAACGGGTTCATTGAAGTACACAGGATCATTTCAAGAACCTAAGAACCCTAGTTGAGGAGATCAAAATCTCCAAGACCCATTCGATCCACATCCAACAAAACAACCTAATCCCGACCAAAAAACGCATCGAATCCAAACTTGGGGCAAATAAACTGAAAAAGAAGAGATCTTTACCCCACAGCAACCACACAGATACAAAAATTGCGCCAAAAAATCACACCTTTCAACAAGTTATAACAAAAACTCCAAGTAAGATGACACATTGAGCACAAAAACCGCAAACCCATTTCAAATCAAACGCGAAATTTCAAAACTGGAGCATGAAATCGACATTGTAAGCGAGAAAACAAGATAAAAACGAAGAGAAACCCACCTCAAATCCCTAGAGAACAAAAATCACAAACCCATTTCAGATTAAACTACAAATTACAAAACGGAAGTACCAAATCAACATTGCGAGGTATAAAACAATCGAAAATCGGAGAGAACCCACCTCAAAATCCCTAGAAAACGCTACTAGAAGACGCGACTCTGGGTTTCTCCATTCGCTCCGAGGATTTACGTTTATGGAAAGAGAGAAAGAGAGGATCCACGCACGGAATATACCCACGCAAAGAGAGAGAGAGAGAGAGAGAGAGAGAGAGTTCCCAAACCCAACTCCCCCTCGCTCTCTATGTTTTCTCTCTCTACGAACTTTTTCTCCTTTTTTATTCTTTTTATTTTATTTTTAAAATTTAATTTTCCGATAATCCAGGGGCATTTTCGAAAAAAGACAAGCGAGGCCCCCGAAGACTCTTGGGTTCTTTGACCAAAATGCCCTCCGTGTCGGATTTGATTTCCTTGTACGCCACGACCCTCTCGCCTGGTTGTTGTTGCTGCCGTTGTTGTTACCGTACGAGCGCCCGCATAACAAAAAATATACACCTCTCGAAATTTATTTATTTAAAGATTAATTTTTTATTGATTCTATAAATATATCGCATAATAAATATTTTTTTAAAAATTTAATTTTTTATATCTATTTATTTAAATGTTCTAAAATTTTCATATATATATTTTTATCGTCAATACTTATTAAAAAAAATATAGTTAACTGTAGATTAATTACTTAATCTTAATTAGTTAGAAAGGTAAAAATTTTTTGAGACATAATTGAAAGGACAAAATTAATATTTTATTTATATTCTTTTAAAAATTAGATACGATAACAAAGAAAAGAGATATATATAAATACTTTAAAATTTTTAAAAAAATAAATATGAAAAATTAAACTTTGCAGTAATATATAATATAATCAATATATTTACATAAAACTTTATAAAATTAACCTATTTATTTATTTATTTGTTGGCTGATAAATCACAAGGTAAAAATGCAAATAGACCTCTCCAATATAGGCTATTTGAAAATGCAGCCCTTTAATTCATTTTAAAATTTTGTAATTTAAATTACAAAATTGTGGATTATGATTGATGGTAGATGATAACTAATGAAACTATTAATTTAATGCATGCTTAATTTAATATTGTAATATAAGTAAAAAATTAAAATAATTTAAAGTTAGAAAATAGCAATTTGCTTAGTTGATTTTTAAATTAGATTTTGACAACTCTTATTAGTTGTCATGGTTGAACTAAGCATAACTCCTTGGACTAAAATGAAAATTAAATTATGAAATTTTATTTTAATATATATATATATATATATATATATATATATATAAAATTAAATTTTTATATTTTTAAAAGTATTAAGTCATTAATACTTGTAGATTTTTAATTCTTGAATAAGAAAATGTGTGGTTACGATGATAGTGGCTCCTTGAATTATGTGAATGGTTGGTGGAATAGAATGATCTAAGTAATGAAATTAGTCAAAGAAGTAAATTTAACGGTAGAAAACTTACAAGCACTATAGTAGCCAGAAGGTTGGAATACTATTAATAGCACCAAGTCATCGGTACTATTAAATTTTTAACTATTGGATTAAAAGATGTGTGGTTGAGATGATAGTGGACCTCTTAGGTTTAATAGGTGGTTGAAAAATTAGTAAAATCTAATGATAAAAAAAAGGTTGATTTAATAAGGGTAGAAAACTTGATAGTATCAAATATTCGATGCTATCGATAGCATAATAACTGAACTCTCTCTCTCTCTTTCTCTCTATATATCCTCGGCAAATGAGTTTCGTTTCCACCCATTTATTTTCAATAATAAAGCTTCCAAAACCACAATTGGTACTATTAATAGATGTACACATTTCAAAAAATGTGTACATCTTACATCCTTAATGGAGTGTACAAACAGTATTTTTCTTCTAGAAAAAACTGGTATTAGTCCAGTACAAAGTTGTCTTATTATTTATTCATCAAAAATTGATAAATTTGTTTTTTTTTTTTTTTTTTTTTTTTTATTTATTAAGGACTTTTTTTCCTTTTAATTGAAGTCAAAGAAAGAATAATCCAAAACCAATGCTAATCACATTAGCCTGCTATGGTAACTTTGTTGGTACAATATATATACTATCCTTCTTACATTGTCAAAGTGTTAAATTCTCATACAACAACTTTACCCAACCAAAATTTTTTTAAAAAAAACCTTTTTTTCGACAAGAAAAAATTACATTCCCACACAAAAAAAAATCTAAAATATGAACAATTAATTTATATATTTAATTATTTTTTTAATAATGTGGTGTTACTGTCACATAATAAATTTTTTCTCTTTCTCTCCACCAATTAAAATAAAATAAAAATATACCGTAATAATTCTCTACATTTTTTTGCTGATTTTTTTTTAAAAAAAACGTGACAGTTATGACTATATAATTCATTTATTTTATCATAAAATATCTTTAAAATGTTATTCTAATTTTTTTTTCTTAAAATAAAATTTTAATTAATTTAAGATATATAAATAATATGGCTCAACTACTACTTAGAAGGCCACAGATTACGTTTCATAGGTCTCATCATAATTTTTTTAATATTTAATTTACAATTTATAATTAAAATTAAAAGTGTATTTTTATAATAGGCACAATGCTTATGGTGTGATTTTCCATAATTGCCCCTTGCTTATGGTGTGATTTTCCAAATTAAATATCATACATAACATGTGTATACAGTTGGCTAAACCGGGTTTTCACGTGCATCACGAGTGCTTATGGTGTGATTTTCCATAATTGCCCCTTGCTCAGCATCTATTGTTATAATTTTTTGATATTTTTTCGAAATTTTGATACATTACAACAAATATTAAATCAAAAGAATTGTAAAATAATTTTAATTCAAAATATTTTCTTTAGTTTCTTTGAATTTTCTTCTCTATTTCTTCTCTCTTTATAATTTGTATAAATTTTCCTTGCTCCATGGTTTATAAACATTTACTAATATAATATATCTACATAAATAAATTTGTAGAAAATTTTTTTTTTTTTTTTGTAAATATAGTATTATTATTATTTTTATTTATACAAAATAAATGAAATGAGCATGATCAAATTTAGTTAGTAAATAGTGTTAAATAAATTATTCGACTTTATAAATAGCACCACTTTATTTTAGTTTTGTTTTTTGATTAGTAACATAATACAAATTATTATGAATTAAATACCAATTAATTCTACCAACAACTTAGACAAAGAATGAGTACCTTCCTATTCAATAACTAAACTTTTTTTTTTTTTTTTATCTATCAATTAAGTTAAAAAATACTTAACAAGCCATTAAATTCACTTCTTCTTTTTTTTCATTAATTAAAACCAAGCTTTTTTATTTCAATGAGTAGTTAATAAATATAATTATTCATAGATTGATCATAAATGCCACGCTTATATATAACATTATGCGAGAAGAAAGCGTAGCTAATTTATAAATTTATGTATATCTGAACGATAGAATCATTATTAAGATGATAAATAATAACTATACAAATTTCAGATGGTGAATTAGAGATTGAAAAAATTGTTGATAATCTGAAAACAGTTAGTTTAAATAAGCCGACGTATTATTTCTATGGCGGAAGGTTATGAGCCGAATTACGTTTAAAATGACGAAAAGTTGAATTAGATTGAATTATATTTATTTGAAGTAGACGTTCTGTACGCTTTAAGCGAATTTATTATATCTTTTTAACAATTAAAATTTTTAGAATTAATGATTCTACATAATTTTTTTTTATTTTTTTAAAAAACTATATATATATATAGTATATATAGTATATATATATATATATAATATATATATATATATATATATATATATATATAACTTGGATAGTAATTTTGCTCCAATCTTGGGCATAGAGTAAAGCATCTCTTTCACAAGAATATGCTATTTTTTGCCATAGCCCTTGAAGTGACCCACTAACTAGGGAGTTTATTTTGGCACTTTGTTTTTAAAATTTTTGTTTTTTGTTTTTTTTTAATATGATAATCACATTTCAATTATTATATAATAATCAAAAATTTCATGCTAGCTAGTTATTTCTAGCCTATAAGCATAAATACCAGGCCATTTTACAAAAAAAAAAAAAAAAAAAAAAAAAGTAATTCCCACGTTTTTTTTTTCCAAACTTTAGAGTGCTCGAATTTTTTAAATTATTACAGTCCAATCCCACAACTTAATTTAGTTGAGTATATATTGACGTACCATTGATGCGAAAGTAATATGATATATTAATTATTACTGTATTATCAATTACAACTTCGTTATATTACTTGCGCATTAGTAATGTATTAATGTTTAGTCAATTAAATTTGAATTTAAAATTTAATTACAACAAATTAAAAGTTTGAGTTATAAATTATAACAAATTAAAGTTTGAGGATCAAAGTATCATGCAACTCGTAATTTGAGGACCAAATGTATAATTTTACGAAAATAATAATATAATTAATATAGTGTTGGGGTGAACGAATTCAGTGATATGTTTGGTTCGCGTTATATAACATTATAGATTATTTAGACATAAACAAATATCTAAAATTAGTTTTCTAATTAAATTATTAGTGATATTGTATTACCGTATTTAGTTTAATACAATAATATAATGCTGGATTATAGCATATATAAAATTATGAGTAGAGCTTATATATTTTCAAAAGCACAAGTCCAACTATACTTGTGAATTTTTTACTATTGGATTTGCATTGAGATTTGTACTATTATAAAGTGAGCTAAAGAGAGAAAAAAATAAATAAATAGCACAAATTTTACAAGTATAGCTGAGCTCTACTCTAAAATTATTATATTTGATTTATTTTATAAAATTCAGTTTAATAAAGGATTAAACTGTAATCTATTCCAAAGTTACTCTTAAATGGTCATATTTAATATTATTTTTTATTAAATTATAACTTAGTATAATTTTCACTTGAATTAATTTAGAAATAAGCAATATAAATTTAAATTCTAAAAAAAATATAAAATTTAATATTTTAATTTAAAATAAAATTTTAAAATTTAAATTTAAATTTTAAATCTAAAATCTAAAATCTAAAATCTAAATTTAAAATTTAAAATTTTAAAAATAATGTATTGAAAGGATTTGGAGTGGTTAGAAGGATAAACTTATAATTTTATATAATAAATAAGATAATCCACCATCACTAATAAAATATATCCACTCTCCGCTAAATAATTCTAAATTATTTATAATGCTATTTTACCGTCCACTCAATGTATGCTGCCGCTTCATTGATAGCACTGGGACAGCCGGGCAACGTTTCTTGTTTTCAAATATAATAATTCTGACAGAATTATTTATAATTTTATAGAATAATTCGAACCAAACATACTCTAATAAAGAAAATATGCCAATTCCTGGCTCTAAAAATACATGAAACAATGGCTAGTATTTATTTAATAGCCATAAAATTTGTATTCCCTCTTGATGAGTGGTGACAAATTCAAAAAGCTAGAGATCCCAAGAAGAGGGGGACAATTAGTTGGAGAGACTAAATCCTCTGTAAACTTGGTGAGCAAGAAATTTGTATGTTGTTGACATGGCAGCAATCTAAATAGTCCACAGCCTGAAATGTGAAGCTTGACTTTTCAACTTCAAGTTCTGAGTTATAACATCCCACATCTACATCAATTGTGGAGATTGAAGTCATTGGTAGATAGCTTTTATGTCATTTATGTACATAAATTTCTTCCCACTGGATTGCAAAAAATATGCTCTTTTAATAAATTTATTATTATTATTATTATTTATATATATGTAGGGGTGTTTGGTTGTTCAAAAAAAATATGAAAAACTATATATATATTTTTTTTTGAAAGAAAAAGGTTTTCCTCAAAAATACTATTTTCTATAATTTTTATTTTTTCTTTCCAGAAAATTTATTTTTTTAGGTACCAAATTAACGAAAAATATTTTTCCACTACAAAACTATTCTTTGAGATATTGTGGGAAACCAAATAGCCTCTTAGATCTTCTTTACCATGCACTAGTGGATCGCGCAACTCAAATCGGAGATGTTTGAGCTCTCACAGAAGTGTTGTTTAATAGAGCGTAAACTAGTTTGAGAATATGTCTTCTCTAGTAAAATTCAATTAATAATCTAGTTCATTTCCTTAATGAATGAAGCGATAGCATGCTATTTTGATTTTTTTTTTTTTTAAATTACAGTTGTCTAAACACGCGAAAATGAATTCTGTGTGTGGGATTTTATATTACCAGTGATTATAATTGCTGCTAAATAGTTTAGCGACCATTATGCTAATCACCAATATAAATAGGTTCGATAAAGATGTTACCGACATTTATTGTGGCAGTTGGTAAAAATACAAATAATTGTCACTAAATTTTTATTATGCCGACAAATATAAATGCCATTGTAAATAATCACAATTGCCACAAAATACATACGATGGAATGGCTACAAAAAAAGATAATTACTGTAGTAATATTAATAAACATTGGACTGATTCATCCATAGCCGAATAATTAGTGACATATAATTCTCATAAATTAGATTCATGATCAAATTTTTTTCATAAATTAATGACAAATAGTCTTATTTTCAAATACAACCTTAGGAAGTGAAAATAACTACAAAATATATATTAGATTGAACATTTTTCCAACTATTCTAAATTGCACTAAGTTAACAAAAAAAAAAAAAAAAAAAAAAAAAAAAAAAAAAAAGAAAGCAAATAGAATTCTAGAAACCCTAAAATATGAATTCTAACAACTCGGATAGTGTTTTCTCTACATTAACCTAAAAGTAATGCAATAGTAAGCAACTTAATTAACTATTATTTATCAAAAAAAAAATGCATTAAACATTTATAAAAAAAAAGCAATTACATTAAGAGCAAGAAGAGATCACGAACAAATCACTTTTGTATACGCTATTCTACGTATACAATTCAAGAGATTTAGAACTAACAAACTTCAAGATCACAAATAATAAAAGTCACATTAAGGGTAAGAATATAGTAAATTTAAAATGTAGAACTACTGATTTATTAGAAGTACATCAAGATTGTTGCATTGAAAAAACATTAGCAAATTAATATTTTAGGATATGAGTCAACAAGTGGAACATAGCTTTAAACACAATAACTTATAAATTGTTCACTATAACTAATAGACTGATTTAATTCTTTCTCAACGCTTGAAAAAATTTACAACTGACTTTAACTTAGATTTATCTTGTGTTGCAAAGTATCAAAATATCTCGATAATTAAATTTATCGAGATATTACGTTTCTAAAGCAAGTAAACAAAAAAAATAAAAAAAAAAAAAAGAAAAAAAAAAAGAAAAGAAGGTTATGCATCAGGAGACAAACAACTAAGTGCTAATGACGCTATCACCAACGGGTATAAAAGAAATTAAATGGCAAGTGAACAAATTCACCCTAAGTTTTGGGAATCATTTCCAAGTGAACAAAACATTTATGCCAGGGATCCGATCATTTCTTCATGATTAAACCGAAAATTTAGAAGATTTGATAAAACTTCATGTTATCTCTCATAAATACTGTGTTGAAGACCCTGCGAGAACTTAATCATCGTTTCAACACAAAATTACAGCATAACAATGTATGTCTCAGTAATATAGGCAGTGAGATTTTGCACTGAGAAGAGCACTATACTATGTTGAGGAGATATTAAAAGCAGAGTTTTGCGAGCCTCAAAGAAACAAGATGCATGTATACCTTAGCTCTGTACTTGCCATGTACAAGAATGCTGGTATATTTGATGGTGATTTTGTTATGTACAAGAATGCTGGTATATTTGATGGTGATTTTGTTCAAATGAACTGCGCTGCCTGCTCAGAATTGAAGGTTTTATGAACATTTCATGGCTGCCTGCTCTCTAACCGACAGAATTGAAGGTTTTATGAACATTTCATGGCAGGTAGTGTCGAACATTTCATGGCAGGTAGTGTCGGATCGTTGGCGCTAACCATTAATTTTCATAGCTGCCTGCTCTCTAACCGACAGAATTGAAGGTTTTATGAACATTTCATGGCAGGTAGTGTCGAACATTTCATGGCAGGTAGTGTCGGATCGTTGGCGCTAACCATTAATTTCAAAAGCTCGAGCTGTTAGAAATACGCAACCAATTCACTTAAAGCGTACAACTTATTGGGCTCACCCAACTCAACTTATTAGTCTCCTGGGCCTATTGTCACGGGCAGGAGTTGGACCTATTTTTAACCTATAAATAAATAACCAACAATCCCCCGCCCCCCCCGCCCCAACACCTGCACTGTGTGGGAATCGAACCTGTGCCACTGGCTCCGATACCACTTGTCGGATCGTTGGCGCTAACCATTAATTCCAAAAGCTCGAGCTGTTAGAAATACGCAATCAATTCACTTAAAGCGTACAGACACAGTGTTCACTGATCTCGACCGGACTCAACCCACCTGGACGTTGGGTCTATTGTTGGGACTTTTGCCGTTAGGTCTATTATAGACCGCAGCCCCACTCAACTTATTGGGCTCACCCAACTCAACTTATTAGTCTCCTTGGCCTATTGTCACGGGCAGAAGTTGGACCTATTTTTAACATATAAATAAATAGCGAACAGGTAGATAGTAATTAACAAAATGCCCGAGATCAATCTGATGGCAAACAAAAGTTGACAAGGAACTGGATAAGAAAAGGAAATCAATTGCAGGGTTCTATTTCACAATGGCTTTTAGTTGAGTGGTCTTCCATACATATTCACCTTTTTTTTATGTCAGTAACTTGTAAATTACTATGCCTCTCAATAATAAGCAAACATAAACTTCTGGTAGTTTTTGTTATGTCCCAGATGCTTGACTTCTACCCATACAAATGCTATAACTACTCTAAAATGGTAGTAATAAATGCCATAGGCAATCCGGCATGACCTTTTTATATCCGAAAGGAATGGAATAAATATCTCAGAATAATGCAATGTGTATAATGAAATACAGTATCAGAATAAAACTATTACTAAACTAAACATTCAGTTTTATTCTCTTAACCCGGCTATAGCATTTTGGGCGGTGGCTAAACTCAAGAGATTAAGATGGTTAAGTGTGCTAGAGCTAGAGTAGTTCTAGGATAGATGAACTCTTGAAAAATTGAGGCGTCACACCTTTTGTGAAGGGTTAACCCAATGCATCCGACAATTGAAATGAGATCATATATAACAAGAAAAGCTATATATGCCTGATAGTTCTACTAATTACATAAGGGAATGCACGAGAGAATATCATAACCTTTTCATATTGCAAGTAACATAGATAATTAAGGGCCTTCTGCACAGGACAGTGCAAATAATACCAATGAGATCAATTTGTTTGCTAATTTTATTTAATGAAGCCAAAATAAATACCTAAAAAAAAAAAAAAAAAACTTTGAGCAGTTGATATCTGGCACCTTACCTGTGTAAGTGGTTAACAAACATTTCAAGTTGCATTTTAAGTGGATTACAACAAATTTGAAAATTTTACTTATGGTTTGCTTTATTTGCATTTACATGCTGCAGTTAGACCTCAAACTATGACCAAGTTGGAGATTGTAATTTGGATTGCACATGATGAGTAGTTTGAGAACTTATCTCCGAGTGAAATAGATTGTAATTTGGGTGCCGAATTTTGACCTTATCAAGTTCTTTTAATCTCGCCATAGAAATCTGCAAAAGGTATATATTAAAAGCTGATTTACAAGAAACATCGACTTTCTAGTATATATGCAAAAAAAATAAATAAATAACAACAAAAATTTAAAAAGTGAACAAAGAAAAATAAGTATTCTTAGACGAAATTTTTAATCTCCGAGATTTACAAAAACTAGGTTCACACTTTACTATCTAATAATGCAAGGAAAATACATTCAAACTTGACATACTAGTATCCAAACCATGCATCATGAAACTATAAGAAAACCACACATCTGCTAATTCATAACGTGGCCGTCGGAAATGATACCTGTTTTATTGTACAACATTTGCAGAAAAGGGATATCGCATGGCAAAACAGACAATTAAAATGCTGAAACATGACAAGGAAATAAAACTGCAAATTCTAATGCACAAAAGCCCAATGACGTGAAAGAAGAGGTAATTTGACACTGCCGAAAATAATGTGTTCTAAAAGACATACATCAGATAAAAGAAATTCTTAAACATAAGTGTTCCTTTAGGTGAGATTTTCTTATAACAATTGCAGCATCCGCATAAGCTGCGACAGCTTCATGTTTGCTCTCTAACTGTCAGTTGAGAAACAAGATTTGGGTGGTTCTAATCATGCTTACAACAGTAAAATCAGATACCGCAAGATGTAATGGAATGTACCTTCAAATGACAGTTAGCAAGTTTGATATATACTGCTCCGGCCCTATCCCCAAAGAACATTTTCAGACAATCCCTTAGTTGCAAAGATTGCCAAAATTGACTTCAATTACTCGAAAAGAAATCCATCAAGTCTACTGCATTATATAAGCAAATTGGCCATTGAAGAATAGTTAGGTACTGCCAAGCAGTGAATGCCAAGACACAGTTGTATGTCGGGAATCTGGTACTCACCTTGGTATCAGATTCTGTGAATCCGTAACGCGCTCCGGTACAACAATTCATTTTGGTATCGTCTAATATTGGAATTCCGCAACGAAAGCGCCAAGTCGGATTTTTACTATAAACCTGTTCCCTCAACAAAATCTGAAACCAATACAACCAGAAAGAGAAAAAAAATCAAAATAGAAAAAATATGCGGGTGGAATAAGATTCATTAACCAATAGAAGAATTACACCGACTCATTTTTACAATAGAGTAGTTTCAACCCGAGTCCTCCTTCTGAATCTCTCTCACCTTTCTCTCGCTTTCTATAAACCTAGAAGACTTTTCTCTTTGAACGCACCCGTACGTGCTGTTGGCTATTTATTTTTGGGTTAAAATAGGCCTAACTTTTTGCCCCGTGACAATAGGCCTAGGAGACTAATAAGTTGAGTTGGGTGAGCTCAATAAGTTGAGTGGGGCTGCGGTCCACAATAGACCTAACGGCAAGAGGCCCAACAATAGACCTAACGTTCAGGTGGGTTGAGTCCGGTCGAGACCCGTGGGCGCTGTGTTTGTACGCTTTAAGTGAATTGATTGCGTATTTCTAACAGCTCGAGCTTTTGGGATTAATGGTTAGCGCCAACGATCCGACAAATGGTATCAGAGCCAGTGGCACGGGCCGATTCCCACACGGTGTAGACTAATAAGTTGAGTTGGGTGAGCCCAATAAATTCAGTGGGTCTGTGGTCCACAATAGACTTAACGACAAGAGGCCCAACAATAGACCTAACGTCCATTTGGGTTGAGTCCGGTCGAAACCCGTGGGCGCTGTGTCTGTACGTTTTATGTAAATTGATTGCGTATTTCTAACAGCTCGAGCTTTTTGAGATTAATGGTTATCGCCAACGATCCGACACGTGCATCCAAAATTATGAACACCTTGACCATGTCATATAGATGTAGCTAAACTCTAGTCCCCCACCATATCATATGGATGTGATTAAACCCTAACACCACCACCATGAATGTGGCTAAACCCTATCACCACCGTGGGTGTGGCTAAACCCTACCATCACCGTGCGTGTGGCTAAATCCTACCACCACCGTCAAATAATAGCACATATGCTATATTTATAGCTTACATCGAAAGCTAGCCAAATTCTAGTTTATAATTTACATCGAAAGCTAGCCAAATTCTAGTCTAAATAAATTTTTATTCTAATTAATATTTAAATTTTAATAAACTTATCTCCAACCGATTTAAATATTAATTTTAATCTAACTACAATTCAACTACAAATCTAATCAAATCCTAACAACATTCATGAAAAGATGAGAAAATATCTATGTATAGCTTATAGTGAGTAAAAAAAAAAAGAAAAAGAGAAAATATTCTTTGACGGCCTAAAAAATATATAGTAACTAAAAAAAAAATCAAAGATTAAAGATAATAATAATAATATTTTTATTAAATAATAATAAAAAAAATTATCTAAGTGCTTTTATATATATATTAAAAAAATATGAAGTTTATAACAAAGATTAGCTATAATTTCATATCGTAATACTAAAAAAAATATTTAAGACATAGTTAGTTAATTCGGATTCGGCAAAAATTCGGTACGGATATAATTCGAATAAAATTTATATCATAATTTTTAAATTTGTTGAAAAATTCGGCTAAAAAACGAGTTTGTTAATTATTCGGATACGCGATTTATACGAAAATTATACGTTCATCAATTAAAATTCGGAATAAAAAATTCGACTATTAAGTTAAATATTTTTTCAAAATTTATACTATCAGTATAAATAATTATAAATTTTAAAATTAATTTAATCAACCTACTATATAAATAAAAAAATACTCATTCAAAATAAATAAATAAATAAATAAATAATGAAAACACAAAGTTAAAACATTCACAAAAAAATTAAAAAAATTACAAATAATTAAAAAATTAGAAAAAAATAAATTTATAGATAAAAAAATTAGATTAATCAAAAATAAATATTAACTTTACTCACAAGTTATCAAAATTTGAATTAATACACAAATTTACAAAATCACAACCCACAAACTGGTGGTGGCAAAGAAGATGACGAGTGGCACGCGGCCCGGAAGGTGGACTGCGCCCGGGGAGGGGTTCCGATGGCTTGTGGCGAGCAGCCTGGGAAGATTCCGATGGCGAGCGGCGGACGTCTTGGGAGGGGTTCCGATGGCGAGCAGCGAACGGCGAGCGGTTCGATCCGATGGCGAGCGGCGAGCGCACGCAGCACAGGGGTTCCGACTTCCGATCATGCGGGGCCTGGTGGGCAGGGGTAGGAGGAGGGGTGGGAGGAGGCGGGTATGAGAGAGCGTGAGAACAGAGAAGGGAGGGTGGGGGTATTGTGAGCTGAGGGTTTTTTTTTTTTTTTTTTTTTTTTCTTTTTCTTTGAAAGAGGTAAGCGAATTTTTTTTCTTTAAAATTCGGATTCGCGGATTATTCGCGATGTTGGCTAAAAAATTTACGAATTTTTTCAAAAAAATTCGGTCCGAATTAACTAACTTAATATACTCTAACTCAAAAGTGATCTGATAAATATATATAGATAAATATATATATACAGTATTTTGTGGTGCCTTTTTTTTAAACCATCTTCTTCTTTTTTTACTTTTTTTTTTTTTTTTTTTCTAGACACGATTTTCACAATTTTTATTTTTTTATTTATTTTTGGCTCGGCTCTCCCTTATTTGGGCAGGCCCAACAACATCCTCTACAAATAAACGGTAACAACTGCTACGATAAAATAAAAATAAAAATAAAAATAAGAAAAAAAAAAATTTTACTCTCCGCACCGAAGCGTCAATTCTAAATTTAGATTATTTTCTTGTCCCGGCTGCTGAAGCGTCAATTCTAAGTTCAGATTATCTTCTTTTGACACTTTCTTTTCCAACTTCTTTTCCAATCTAATGACGTGGGAATTTGTAGAAACTAAATTTGGATCGTTCTGGAGTAGTGCAGAATAGACTGGGAGGCTAAGGGAAAGCGACAAATCGTCGTTCTGGAGTAGTGCAGAATAGGCTGGGAGGGTAAGGGAAAGCGACAAGTCAATTTGTTCAATATAGTTACCCTCGCACTTTTTCTTACAAAGCATAAAGCATAATTCGGTCGTTTCGTCGTGTCTTCTTATAACTTCATTTACGTTACGTCGGAAGACAAACAGCTGCACTATATCGTCCTTGCAAAAGCCCTCCTCGGCAACAAAGCCCTTCCACTCGGCGCCGCCCTTGAGCACCGCCGCAAGCGTCCCGTCCCACCGGGTGAGCGTCATTCCGATGCCGCGGCTTTCCCGCTTTGCAACCATTCGCACCTCCAACCCACCGTGCTTCTGTCCGATCTCCGTCTTCTTCCTGACCTTACGATCACCGTCGACGTCGGCGTCCGAACTTTTCTTATCGTATTTCTTGCGCTTCTTGGTCGTGAGATCGAGGAGGTTGGCGTCGCGCCGCTCGTCGAGGGAGAGGAAGGGGAGAAGGCGGCAACGAACGTCGGGGATGGGGATGAGGAAGCGATTCTGCTGCGATTCAATGTCGGAGTTACGCAAGATCTTCTCGCTCACAAGGTGGAGGAGAGCCATGAGAACTACTAGCTAGCTACTTACCGATTTTGAAAACACGAGCTTTATTATTATTTCTTGATTAGAATTCATGCACATGCACATAAGTTATAATCATATATATATATATATATATATATATATATATTTCTACGAATCCTAGTATGATTTGGAAATAGATGTTGATATTCTTGAATCCTCAAGACCATGCAAATTCAAATGGAATGACTAATATATATATATATATATATAATATTATATATATATATAATATATATATATATATAATAAAATTAAATATTAATATATTTTTTTTAAAATTTTAGTTATCAAATATAATATTGCAAAGTTGCATATATTTACAAATATATTTTTTTACGTTAGTAAAAATTTTGCATAAACTATAAATTATAAAAGGAATTAAAATTTTTTATAAGTTTATGACTCATCATTTTTATGATAAAAATTTAATGATTGACTCATTATATATAAGCTATCGATAGCACCAAGCAATTAGTGCTATCAAGTTTTCTATCCTTAGATCAACTCTTTTGATCATTTTTATTCATTAGATTTTACTCTTTTTTTTTCAACCACCCATTAAACCTAAGAAGTCCACTATCATCTCAACCACACATCTTTTAATCCAAAGATTAAAAACTTAATAGGACAAATCACTTGGTACTATTAATAGCATTCCAGCCTAGTTCTCATATATATATATATATATATATATATATATATATATATATATATATATATATATATATTGTATAATTTAAAACTTTAAAAGAATATATATGATAATTAAATTTGTATAAAAATCAATCTACAAATTCAAAACCATGGACAGAAACATTTAAAATTATCTTTGAAATTTTATTATTAATTGTTTATATTATTCATTTTAGGGTGGTGATATGTGATAAGGATTTTTATTTTATTTTATTTTTTAAGTAAAAATGAAATAGATCCTACTAAATTTTAAAATTTGTTAAATAATCATCGTCAAATTTATTTTTTTAATTAATTTTTTTAGACTTTACCAAATAATTTAATTAATTTGTCATTTTTACCGGCAAAATTACTAATTGAACCAGTATTCTCATCATTTGTCGTGTACATGATATTGTAAAGTTCAAAATATAAGTAAATTTTTCTCTTTTATTTTGACGTGCAAAAATATGATAAAAATATATATGATAAGTTAATTTTAATATTCTCTCTCATGCGTGTAATAATGTAATAAGGCTAAGGACGGTTTCAAATTTCGTATTTACAAAGATCAATTTAACATAATTATATTACTTCATCATAATTAAACTCATGGTAAATTGCACTTTTGGATCTCAAACTGCTAAGCAGATTACAATTTGTTGTACTTTTTAGTTAGAATATTTAAAATTATTGCAATTTTTTCAAAATTTTATTTAGTTAATTAAATTTTAATTTTAATTATTGATGATATATTAATATTTAGTCAACTATAAATTAGCTAGTTTATACGACTTAATTCAATAATTTTTAAAGTGCGAACTAAGAATTATAGCAAATTAAAATTTGAGTACTAAAATATCACCAGCCTCGTAAGAACCAAATGTACAATTTATCCTTAAACTTTGCAAAATTTTATCTACTAATACCCTAAATTCTAATAGGTTCTGCCTCATGTTAAAAATCAATATTTACTACATACACATTCGAATACTCTTGTACTCTAATTAAAATATTCCAACATGATAAAAAAAATTTTAAAAAATGAGAAATCTTTTAACTGCGTTTGGTAATTAAATAAACGAGAACTAGTTATACCAGGGATAAGTATAAAATACGGAACTAGTGTTAAAAAACGCTTGGTATGATTTCAGAAATAAGAGAATTTGCGTTTGGTATGATAATGGAGAATAAGAGGAATAAAGAGTATTAATTAGTGTAAATAATCTTTTTGCCCTTTTGCTTTATTATGTGTTAAAATGATTTAAATTCTAATTTATTTCTTATAAATAGTTGATTGAAGCCTTTCAAAAATCAAAATCAAAATCAAAATATATTTCACGAAAATAATATTAAATTAAAAATTTTATTTGCTCTATTTTTCAAAAATGTAAAATATTCATCAAATTTTTCGTAAATTTTTTATCATGAAAAAAATATGAACACCTTTACCATGTCATATGTCCGGTCGAGACCCGTGGGCGCTGTGTTTGTACGCTTTAAGTGAATTGGTTGCGTATTTCTAACAGCTCGAGCTTTTGGGATTAATGGTTAGTGCAACGATCCGACAAGTGGTATCAGAGCCAGTGGCACGGGTCGATTCCCACACGGTGTAGACTAATAAGTTGAGTTGGGTGAGCCCAATAAGTTCAGTGGGCCTGTGGTCCACAATAGACTTAACGGCAAGAGGCCCAACAATAGACCTAACGTCCAGTTGGGTTGAGTCCGGTCGAGACCCGTGGGCGCTATGTCTGTACGTTTTAACTAAATTGATTGCGTATTTCTAACAGCTCGAGCTTTTTGAGATTAATGATTAGCACCAACGATCCGACACGTGCATCCAAAATTATGAACACATTGACCATGTCATATAGATGTGGCTAAACTCTAGCCCCCCATCATATTATATGGATATGATTAAACCCTAACACCATCGTGGATGTGGCTAAATCCTATCACCACTGTGGGTGTGGCTAAACCCCACCACTATTGTGCGTGTAGCTAAACCCTACCATCACCATGCATGTGGCTAAATCCCACCACCACCGTCAAATAATAGCACATATGCTATATTTATAGTTAACATCGAAAGCTAGCCAAATTCTAGTCTAAATAAATTTTTATTCTAATTAATATTTAAATTTTAATAGACTTATCTCCAACCGATTTAAATATTAATTTTAATCTAATTAGAATTCAACTACAAATCTAATCAAATCCTA
>CM054937.1:24660893-24677312 GCA_029168755.2 Tillandsia fasciculata | reverse complement strand
GGCAGCCCTTGTGCCGCAGGGCTGGGTTTGAGCCGTGCAGCTTTCTCCCGCCTGGTCGCGCGCATGCTGTCGACTCGGCGACGCGCCGCGGCTTGTGCGCGATGGTTTTTTTTCGCGCGGCCACCAACCCCCAACCGCGCGGCGTTTCTCGTCGCCGGGATGGTTTTTTTTCCTTCGCCTTTGTTTGCGCGCGTTTTTTGCCGCCCAGGTTTTCTGATCCCGTTTACCTCCTCCTCTCACAGTGTGTGGCATGGTTTTAGCTTCTACGCGGCCGGTGGCGCGTATTTGCCGCATGGACTGTGGGATCGCATCGGGACCGTCCGTTTGGCGCGCAGTTTTGTGATTCTTCACAGTTGTTGGTTTTCTCCCCGAAGTATGGTTGCTCATAATACTTCCGAATGTAAGGTATTGTAACCCCTTTTTACATTATACCTCTGTCCACTGACTGTTGGACAGCCGTTATATTGTTGAGGGATATACCACGGGCTGAGTTACCAGATGGGTATACCACTGGCTGTGTTACCAGATGTGTATATACCACGGGCTGTGTTACCAATTGGTATATACCACTGGCTGTGTTACCAGATGGGTATAAACCACTGGCTGAGTTACCAGATGGACAAGATACCACTGGCCGAGTCACCAGATGGGTATAAATCACTGGCTGAGCTACCAGATGAGCAGATACCACTGGCAGAGTTACCAGATGGGTAGATACCACTGGCCGAGTCAACCAGATGGGTACAAATCACTGGCTGAGCTACCAGATGAGTAAGTACCACTGGCTGTGTTACCAGATGGGTATAAATCACTGGCTGAGCTACCAGATGAGCAGATACCACCGGCCCGAGTCACCAGATGGGTATAAATCACTGGCTGAGCTACCAGATGAGCAATACCACTGGCTGAGTTACCAGATGGGTAGATACCACTGGCCGAGTCACCAGATGGGTACAAATCACTGGCTGAGCTACCGGATGAGTAGACACCACTGGCTGAGTTACCAGATGGGTAGATACCACTGGCCGAGTTACCAGATGGGCATAAATCACTGGCTGAGCTACCAGATGAGCAGATACCACTGGCTGAGTTACCAGATGGGTAGATACCACTGGCCGAGTCACCAGATGGGTATAAATCACTGGCTGAGCTACCAGATGAGTAGATACCACTGGCCGAGTTACCAGATGGGTATGAATCACTGGCTGAGTTACCAGATGAGCGGATACCACTGGCTGAGTTACCAGATGAGCGGATAACACTGGCTGAGTTCCAGATGGACAGATACCACTGGCCGAGTCACCAGATGGGTATGAATAGCACTGGCCGAGTCACCAGATGGACGAATATCACTGGCTGAGCTACCAGATGAGTAAGTACCACTGGCTGTGTTACCAGATGGATGAATACCACTGGTTTGAGTTACCAGATGAGTAAATAACATGGCCGAGCTACCAGATGAGTAAGTACCACTGGCTGTGTTACCAGATGGAGGACTGCCAATGGTTGAGTTACCAGATGAGTAAATAACACTGGCCGAGCTACCAGATGAGTAAGTATCACTGGCTGAGTTACCAGATGAGTGAATGCCCCTGGCCGAGTCACCGGGTGGGTAATTGCCCTGGCTGAGTTACCAGGTAGTTAATTGAATGAAATGGAGACGACTTTTTATGTCATGTGAAAGTTCAGCATTTCCAGTGCGGGGGCGGAAACTATGAGCGGCCATGCCTATAACCAGTTCTTGTTTGATAGGGTTGTAGATGACAGTCGTTCAGAACTTCCAGGCCTCCCATAAGGGAGATTAAGAACTTCTCTGCATTGCATTGAAACATATAGTGGTAGATTCTTTCCAGCATAAATATTTATCTACCTATCTATCTATCTATCTGTTTTTGGTCTCCAGCGGACTCAGTGGGCGTACGTACACGGGTTTGGCGTCGGTACCCACTGAGATCTGCCTGTGGCAGTAGATCTCACCCCCGCTGTGATGACAGGTGTTCCTGAGGTGATCGTTCCAGGTTTGGCTCGTTCGGAGTTTTCTGACCGGGGGTAAGGAGCGTGGCCGACTAGTTCCTACCCGAGTCTGTGGAGTCTGTGTTAGAGTCACTTGTACTTTTGGTTTCCACTTTTGTACCCTTGTTTTTGGGGAGTAGTGAACTTGTGTACTTGGACTTTTTCACTTAGTGTTTTAGCTGCTTCTTTTATGTTTAGATTCCTTACAGCTCTGATACTTGTGTAGCTTTTGAGCTCCTTTGCAGGTTAGACGCTTCGTCTGTACGGCAGTTTCCGTACAGACGGCGGATCTGTTGGCGAGCCCGGGTCGCAGTTCGACCCCGGGGCGTGACAACAAGTCTATTATTTGTTCAATATTGTTACCCTTGCAGTACTCTTTCTTCTTACAGAGCATGAAGCATAATTCGGTCTTTTGGTCATGTCTTCTAATTACTTCATTTACGTTACGACGGAAGACAAACAGCTGCACTTTATCGCCCTTCGAAAAGCCCTGCTCGGCAACAAAGACCTTCCACTCGGCACCGCCCTTGAGCACCGCCGCAAGCGTCCCGTCCCACCGGGTGAGCGTCATTCCGATCCCGCGGCTTTCCCGCGTCGCAACCATTCGCACCTCCAAACCACCATGCTTCTGTCCGATCTCCGTCTTCTTCCTGACCTTACGATCACCGTCGACGTCGGCGTTCGAACTTTTCTTGTCGTATTTCTTGCGCTTCTTGGTCGTGAAATTGAGGAGGTTGGCGTCGCGCCGCTCGTCGAGGGAGAGGAAGGGGAGAAGTCGACAACTAACGTCAGAGATAGGAATGAGGAGGCGATTCTGTTGCGGTTTAATGTCGGAATTACGCAAGATCTTCTCGCTCACGAGGTGGAGGAGAGCCATGAGAACTACTAGTTAGCTACTTACTGATTAGAGTTCATGCATGCACGTAAGTATATATATATATATATATATATAGGAAATACTATATGTACACCCCCAAAGGGGGTGTACATCTCACACCCCCACCCATCTATGGTGGGGGTGTGATGAGGGGTCACTTCATGTGACCCCTAAAAAACACCCCCACCATAGATGGGTGGGGGTGTATGATGCACACCCCTTTTGGGGGTGTACATGTAGCACTTCTCATATATATATATATATATATATATATATATATATATATATATATATATATATATATATATAATCTACGAATCCTAGTATGATTTGGAAATAGATGTTGATATTCTTGAATCCTCAAGATCATGCAAATTCAAATCGGGTGACTAATTACGTGTATATAATAAAATTAAATATTAATATATATTTTATTTTAAATTTTAGTTATCAAATATAATATTGTAAAGTTGCATATATTTACAAATATATCCTTTTACGTTAGTAAAATTTTTGCATAAACTATAAATTATAAAAATATAAAAGGTATTAAAAATTTTTATAAGTTTATGACTCATAATTTATATATAAAAATTTAATGATTGATTCATTATATATATAGTATTTGGGTACTATGCTATCGATAGTACCAAACAATTAGTGCTATCAAGTTTTCTCACTACAACAAAATAGGTCTTTTGCGGCAATTTAATAGCGACGATTATGAAATTGCCGCTATTAAATAATATCTAATTATAATTTAGCGGCAATTATTATAAACATTATTTTTTTACCGATAAATAATTTTATGTTTAATATGTGATTGTTTGGTTATTATTTGAAAAGTGATTTTGATTTTTAAAATTAAAAATTAAAAATCTCAAATTAAAAATTTTAAAAATTTAAAATTTAAAATTTTAAATTTTAAGATAAAATTTAAAAATTAAAAATTAAAAATTATATATTTTAATTTTCAAATTATAATTTTTAAATTTTTAAATTTTAAATTTAAAATTTCAAAATTCAAAATTTTAACCCTAAGAACAATATTATCTCCCTCCTCCGCGGACGCGTGCTCTCGCGCGAACTCGAGCTCTGAGCTATCCCCCTTGTCTCCCTCTTTTCCGCGCGAACTCGAGCTCCGAGCTCTCCTCCTTATCTCCCTCCTCCCCCTCTCCGAGCTCGGTCCCCCCAACTCCTCCTCCTCCTCCTCCTCCTCCGATGACGACGACGACGACGATCTAGGGTTAGTGTTCCGCGCTCCGGCTCCGCTGCCGCGGCCTCTCTCTCTCGGATTCGATTCTCACTATTTTGATTCGCCGACCATTCAAAAGGTTCGATCTCTCTCCTCAATTTTGCGAATTATTAACGAGATTTGCCGAGATCTGATTTGTATTTCTCCAGATCTGGTAGGTTATTTGTTTTAGGCTATGTATTTTATTTGGGAGTGTTGGGGAATGATGCAATTAGTGATTGTTGATGAGGAGCTCATCTGTACATGTATTGGGTACTTCTGATATGAAAACTAGCTTAGATGATAAAACAAAACTATTAAAGAGGTTCAGAAAATTTGATCTAGAGCTTCTTTGGAAAATAATGACAAATTAGTTGCTTGTAGCATTTTCTACTCTTTGTTGAGTGGGCTATAAAATCAGTAATTTTATCATTTTTATTATGCCGATAAAGATCAATTGTTATACAGGCTGGTGCTCTCCTTTAAAGTCTATACTGATGGCATTGTCCTACGCATAGGAAGGCAGCTCAAATTAGGCCTCATCCAAGGTCAGTATCTTCTGCCTGCAAATTACTATGCTGTTGAATCTTCGATGTAATAGGAGTAATTCACTTGGAAATCTCGGTGTCTTCAATTTCATGCGTGAATCAATCAATGCCCTCTGTATCGTGTGTTTCAAACTATGAATGCAGTATTTTGGAAAACCTGTAGAAGAACTCAAGGGAAGAATGCTGAAAGTTGTGTTCAGACTGGTTTTGATATCTCCCAGTAACCTTAGTTACTCATTCGATTTGCATGAGCGGGTTCAGGTTGAACCTAATTTGTAGCCTAATTAGAAGTGAGGCAATTTCTTGTATGCAGTTTAGGATCCTTATATTGCCGGTTTTTCTGGAAACAAAATGGTCAGTCGAGGATTTTTTTTAGAAAGAGCTAAACTTATCGAATCAATTGTAAAGTAGCTGTGGCTTTTGGATAATTGCTATTACTATCAGCTTTTGTATATAATTGTGAACACGGTTCAGTTAATTAAAAGAACATTCAAAATAGTAAAATTTACCAGAATAACAGTTAAAAACAACAAAATTTTTAATTTAATTGCTGAAAATAGCACACATCAAAAGAATCAAAATTTCAAGAAATATGTAAAGTGCTCTCTGACACATACCATCAAAATTTTGAAACCAGGCTGTTTCTTAATTTAATTGGCTACTATCCTCCAATTATGCCTGCTTTTTATTTACTCTTGACTTGTAACCTGTGCTCTGCTAATAATTTTTTTCTCCTAATTTCAGCAATAAGTAGATTCCTCCTAGGACATCTTTTGTTTTGTTAATTTTTTTTTGAATGTTATATGAAGTTTGGGTGCTTGATTCCTCCAAAAAATAGTCCATCATAATATTTTCACTATACATCTTTCTACATGCATACAGAAAATGTTTGTATATGGAAATCTAGAATACTTTAATGAGCATTAATTGCTATAGGTTGGTAAATGAAATGTGAAAAGTGCATACGTGTTTTATCAATTTTCAAGTTTCTTCTATACTCTCTTAGCTAAATATTATTTAAATCGAAGGTTTTTTTTTCCCTTCATGTTCTTATGCCTTATATATCCTTCTCTTTGTGATTTAATAGCGGCAATTTTATAAGATCACAACACCACATTTATGTAGTTCTATGGTTTTAGATTTAGATTGATATTATTGTTGGAATTTAGAATGAAATTCTGGATTCCCTGTAAAGTACCTTTATGCACTAGGCATCTTTTGCTTTTCTAATAGTCCCTTGAACTACAAATGTGTTGTAGAAAGAGAGAATTAGAGAAGTGTTGTAGAAAGAGAGGTGCAAATGTGCTGCTGCATATTTGATTTTATTCATGTTGCTCCTTCATATTAACCTCTTAAGTATTTTTTCTCTAGGCTTTTCTATGATCATGTAAAACTTAAAAATATAAAGAAGTCTATTTTTTCTCTTCCAAATTTGATAATTAGCCATGAGGATTGCTGAATAGATGAACCTATCTTCAGTATCTTTGCTACTTTGTTTTTATATCTTATAATAAAAAAAAACATATTTTGTTTTAAAGCATTATAAAACTATATGTGAGACATGATCAAAACGGTGCTGTAATTAATTACTTTAATTAAAAAGAGGGCCCCATTAAATTATTTGATTAAGTTTAGATGTTCTGTCAAAATTGAAGGTTTAGATGTCTTTTTGTGAAAGAGCTGAATTTAGGTGTGTCTGTACTTTTTTTCCTATTAATTACATGGACCACTAGGATCACTGAATAGGTAGTCCACGCAAGGTAAATTGGGTTTGTGGACAACTATGTGCCATATCTTGCAACTTCAATTCTTTTTAGATTTAACTATTTCAAGAACTTACAACTCTTAGGCTGTTCTTTGCAAACTATTTCTCCATATAATAGTAGAGATAGTAGGGACACTTTCAAGCTAATATTACATGTAGTTTTGACTCTATATTTGGTTATGCTTTCATCAACAAATGCTTGTAATAACCAACCTCCTTAGCACAAGTGGCAAATAACCTGATAATTACTTTTCGAGATCTCAAAGATCAAAGTCTAATTTTTTCATATTTTCAATTGAGTTCATTTCAAAAAAAAAAAAAAAAAAAATATTAACGAAGCGGTAGCATTCTACCGGTCTTGTACTAGACTGTATGAAAATAAAAAGCTCAGAGGTTCTGGTGTGACAAAAAGTTAACTTGAGGTTTATGATTCTCTAAAGCATAGTTTTGGGGTCCAAGATTGGGCTTTTATGTTGGGTTTGTTGTGTTCTCAGCACATTGATTCCCCCGATAATAACCCTGACGTGCTTCGGGAGTTTAGTGAGGCCAACAAGGAAAAGGTATGATCTTTAGTCCCCTTTTTTATCATTTCTTATCTTTTGAACCTTGTTGATGTTGGAGTTCTCTGATTCATAGCTGAGTTTAAGATTAGTAGATTTAGGAGGCAGAAACATTATGTGGTCAATTGTTTATTTGAATCATAGAAGAACTAATTTTTCAACTTCATCTTTCTCTATTTGTTTTTGCTCAAGTGGATATATCTTGTGTAATTGCATCTCAGGTTTTAACTTATAATGATGCAAAGAATGCAGAGAAATGGAGAGATTGTAAGATTTTAGATCTTATTAGATGATAGGATGCGTCCATAAACTTCGAAGAAAATGTTTGTAGAGCTCTTGACTTTACTTCGTGTTAGATACTTGTAGCAATAATCACAACTTTTTTGTATTTTAATTACTGATTATGTCTATACCCTAATGTAAGTCTGATACGTGCACCGATATGAAATGTTTACATTCATGAGCCTTGTCAATGATTGAATATAGAATCCTTTTCCCGGATACCTTCTGATTATAACAAGACAAGTACTAATTTATAAACAATGGGAGTTGTTTGATGACAAAGCAATATTCGTAAAAGGCATTAAACACATAGAATTCAGCAGTGCAATTTTAGTGATTTGATTATATTCTTGGACTTTTTGACAACGGAAGTTTGATGGAGTTTCTTAAATTAATTCAATATGTGTAGTAGCTGGCGTTGATAAGACAGTGAACTCTAGTCAATTTGTAAATGTTGTTAGCTTTTCAGATCCTCCACCCTCCCCCAACACCTACAGTTTTTTTTTTTTCTTTTTTCCTTTTATTTATTTAGTTTCTAATTTAGTTAGTTTCTCCTGTTTATTTGCAGCATTGTGACTGTCTCTTCATTTACCTCCAATAGAATCAGAAATTTCCCGATTCTTATGTAGGTTTGGAGCTGCATTTGCACTATTCCACTTACTACAAATTATTTTCAGTAAAATTCTTAGAGCCAAACTTACCTCTGAAATTTGAACGGTAAAAGCAACCTACTCTTAGATTTAGAGAATAATAGCTTATCAATCTCATCTGTGACTGCATCAAGTGGAAAAGATGAGAACGGTTATTCGCTATATTTTGTAGCATGGAAATATTAATCCACATCCTGATCATATAGTGGCATCATTTCCAGTTTATGTTTTAAAGTTATCCTCTTGATGGACATTGGACGGGGAACTTTGAGGCGCTATTTTATTAACAGAACAACATATTCTATACAATAATGATTTGGCACCGAAAACTAAGCAATTTCAGACATGTGCATAAAATCTTGCTCTTTGACAATTGCGCCTGCGTATGACACCGAGCTCATCATTCCTTTCAATCACCTGTTTGTGTGGACCATTATGTATACCTTTATCTGTTTGTATAGGAGATTAATTGTTGCCAGCATTCATAATTTCAGGTCAAGGAAATATTGTCTCACTATCCTTCCAACTACAAGCAATCTGCTGTTATCCCACTATTGGATCTTGCACAGCAACAACATGGAGGATGGCTCCCAGTTGCTGCAATGAATGCGGTATGTAGATGATGAGTGATTAGTTGTGTACTGAATTTTATATTTCAACTCATAACTTGTTCAATTAATCTGTCATTCTCAAATAGTGTAGGAAAGGCCACAATGAGCCTCCCTCAGTTCTTATGTTTGAAGACAAATTTGATATGAAAACTATTAATTAAGTTGAGACATCTATATATTTCTCTTTCTACATCTCTTTGAAACTGATAATATAGAGCACCTCTCTCTCTACACTCCTCTATTTCTCTCTTCTTAGGCCTTCTTTTTGTTGCATCACTCTTTCAATAACGATCCTTCTAGGGGCACCATTTTCATACACAATTATCCACTCAATTTGGATCCTTTTACTCCCAAGACGAACAAAGATTTTAAATATGCTAGGATTAGACTTTGGTGCTGACATCCTTAAAAACTTTGGTGCTGGCATCCTTTGCATACAGGTTTAATTTCAACTATTGGCATATTCAACACTTCCTTGTTTTGTGTTAACATCCATGTTATTCTGAGTTCGTCTGGTAGAACGGTTAAAGTAAAGCATTTAAAATTGCTACTAATCCACTTTTTTGGAGTCTGGAAATTCATGCTGTTATGAAGTTGAATAAAAGAATTGTTGTTGGTCTTCGATGAATCATATGATAACTTTGGTCAGATTGAAGTGGTTAAATATTTATGTGATTCTTGTCAATTTAATTGTATGACCATCCTCTTCCCTCAAAATTGTTTTCATGGATCATAACTGCTTCATAGTTTCTTACGAAGTCATGCACATTCAACCAAATAGCCATTAGGTTCATTCATTGCCTTGTGATAGATTTTAATGTCTAGTTTCCAACTATTTTAATGTCTAGTTTCCAACAGTTACACTTTCATCAGAGCTTTCAGAAACACTGGTTATAACAAAAATATAAAATGTGGAATAGGTCAGTTTTCATATGAAAAGGTTTGTTATGAAGAATTCACAATATAGGCTTTGCTAACCTAGCCTCATTAACCGAAATATCAACTAGTTATATCATAGTTGAAGTTCATGAGGTAGATGACCAGAAGAATCACTGTGCAACTCCAAGGCATAGAGAAGGGGAGGCAAAAGTACAAATATTTCTTACAATGTAATAGCATCCAGTAATTTCTGATTAAGGATCTTTGTTAGAGAGCTAAGTTATAGCTGGTAATTTGTACAGAGAGTTTAGAACACACCTACTTTGGACAGATCAGATCACCACCAAAAGAAAACTAGGTAAAAATGGTTCAACTGCCTCAGCAAATTCAGCAGAGACTAATAATCACTTCCACCTTAGTTGTGCAACCAACTTTTTTGTTCGTCTGCATCTTTTTCACATACGCCTTTCCTTGCACCACCCTTACGATCATAAAGGATATGTCAAACATACAGTCCATCCCTGAACTACTGCACAGTTAATCAAGTACTGTTGGAACATATATGGATTTAATTCAGGTATTGTACATCAGTACTTATATAGGTTGTTTTATTTCCTACTTTCAGTCTTCATCACTGAACAATCGTGGCATGTGATTCGCATCTTCAATTAATACAATTTCAGGTGCAAATATATCTCTTTAAACTGAATATAGAACTGAAAATCACATGAATTTATTGTATAGTAAGAGCAAACAATTCAACTACATATACTATTCTCTATCTTCATGAGTGCATATATGCTGCAGCATCATACTATGTTTTATCAATCTTCATATATAAATTAGTTATATAAAATTACTAAGTGCTAATGACGCTATCACCAACGGGTATAAAAGAAATTAAATGGCAAGTGAACAAACTCACCCTAAGTTTTGGGAATCATTTCCAAGTGAACAAAACATTTATGCCAGGGATCCTATCATTTTTTCATGATTGAACCGAAAATTTAGAAGATTTGATAAAACTTCATGTTATCTCTCATAAGTACTGTGTTGAAGATCCTGCAAGAACTTAATCGTCGTTTCTACACAAAATTATAGCATAACAATGTATGTCTCAGTAATATAGGCAGTGAGATTTTGCACTGAGAAGAGCACTATTCTATGTTGAGGAGATATTAAAAGCAGAGTTTTGCGAGCCTCAAAGAAACAAGATGCATGTATACCTTAGCTCTGTACTTGCCATGTACAAGAATGCTGGTTATATTTGATGGTGATTTTGTTCAAATGAACTGCGCTGCCTGCTCTCTGACCGACAGAATTGAAGGTTTTATTAACATTTCATGGCAGGTAGCTAGTAATTAACAAAATGCCCGATCAATCTGATGGCAAACAAAAGTTGACAAGAACTGGATAAGAAAAAGAAATCAATTGCAGGGTTCTATTTCACAATGGCTTTTAGTTGAGTGGTCTTCCATACATTTTCACCTTTTTTTTAAGGTGCAATTTCCTACGTACCCCTAAAAATTTCCCTGTTTTCAGATTTACCCCTCTTAGAAGGCTATATTAAAACTACCATTCTTACGTTCCAATTTCTTTCCAAAATACCCCTGAAGTTAAACTCTGTTAGTGTATCGTTTGAAACTGCCGTTATCGGGTGTAATTACTATTTTGCCCTTTCAAATATACCCTAAACCCTAAAACCCTAAACCCCTAAACCCTAAAACCCTAAACTTAAATCCAAAAACCCCTAAACCCTAAACCCTAAAACCCTAAAAAAAAATCCTAAACCTAAACCCTAAAACCCTAAACCCTAAACCCTAGAACCCTAAAAAACCCTAAACACTAAACCCTAAAACCCTAAACCCTAAACCCTAAAAACCCTAAAAAATCCTAAACCCTAAACCCTAAACCCTAAACGGGGCAAAATAGGTATATCTGATAGTTTTCAACTCCGATTATTATTTAACTCTAGTTTAACCCTAGTTAACTTAACAAAGGGAAACGGTAGGGGCATTTTTAATAACGGTGGAACGTATGAGGGGTATATTGGAAAGAAAAAAATAAGAGGGATAAATCAGATATTTCTTCATATTTCAGGGGTACACAGGCAATTATCCCTTTTTTTAATGTCAGTAACTTGTAAATTACTATGCCTCTCAATAATAAGCAAACATAAACTTCTGGTAGTTTTTGTTATGTCCCAGATGCTTGACTTCTTCTACCCATACAAATGCTATATCTACTCTAAAATGGTACTAATGAATGCCATAGGCCCATATAGTGTCGTTTCTACTTTTATTGCTAGTAAGTTCACAATTGAAATATAGTGCCTTCCGCCACGCCCGTCCCGCCAATCGGGCATGACCTTTTTATATCCGAAAGAAATGGAACAAATATCTCAGAATAATGTAATGTGTATAATGAGATGCAATATCAGAATAAAACTATTACTAAACTGAACATTCAGTTTTATTCTCTTAATCGAGCTATAGCATTTTGGGCGGTGGCTAGACTCAAGAGATTAAGAGGGTTAAGCGTGCTAGAGCTAGAGTAGTTCTAAGATGGATGACCTCCTGAAAAGTTGAGGCGTCACACCTTCTGTGAAGGGTTAACCCAATGCATCCGACAATTGAAATGAGATCATATATAACAAGAAAAGCTATATATGTCTGATAGTTCTACTAATTACAAAAGGGAATGCACGAGAATATCATAACCTTTTCATATTGCAAGTAACATAGATAATTAAGGGCCTTCTGCACAGCACAGTTGGAATCAACCGAGGCCGTGCAAATAATACCAATGAGATCAATTTGTTTGCTAATTTTATTTAATGAAGCCAAAATAATACCTAAAAAAAAAAAAAAAAAAAAAAAAAACTTTGGGCAGGTGATATCTGGCACCTTACCAGTGTAAGCGGTTAACATTTCAAGTTGCATTGTAAGTGGATTACAACAAATTTGAAAATTTTACTTTTGGTTTGCTTTATTTGCATTTACATGCTGCAGTTAGACCTCAAACTATGACCAAGTTGGAGATTGTAATTTGGATTGCACATGATGAGTAGTTTGAGAACTTATCTCCGAGCCAAATAGATTGTAATTTGGGTGCTGAATTTTGACTCTCTAAGATCTGCCATATATATATATATATATATTATATATATATATATATATATCTATATATATATATATCTATATATACAAAAAAAAAAAAAATAATAACAACGAAAAATTTAAAAAGTGAACAGAGAAAAATAAGTATTCTTAACTCTCCGAGATTTACGACGAATTTTGTAATCTCCGCGATTTACAAAAACTAGGTTCACACTTTACTATCTAATAATGCAAGGAAAATACAATCAACTTGACATACTAGTATCCAAACCATCATGAAATTATAAGAAAACCACACATCTGCTAATTCATAACGTGGCCGTCGGAAATGATACCTGGTTTATTGTACAATATTTGCAGAAAAGGGATATCGATCGCATGGCAAAACAGACAATTAAAATGCTGAAACATGAAAAGAAAATAAAACTGCAAATTCTAATGCAACAAAAGCCCAATGACGTGAAAGAAAAGGTAATTTGACATTGCCGAAAATAATGTGATCTAAAAGACATACATCAGATAAAAGAAATTCTTAAACATAAGTATCTTTAGGTGAGATTTTTTTATAACAATTTGCAGCATCCACATAAGCCGCCGCGGCAGCTTCATTGTTTGCTCTCTAACTGTCAGTTGAGAAACAAGATTTGGGTTCTAATCATGCTTACAACAGTAAAATCAGATACCGCAAGATGTAATGGAATGTACCTTCAAATGACGGTTAGTAAGTTTGATATATACTGCTCCGGCGGCCCTATCCCCTGCAACACCAATAATAGATAGGTAAGCCTAAAAGAACATTTTCAGACAATCCTTAGTTGCAAAGATTGCCAAAATTGACTTCAATTACTCGAAAAGAAATCCATCAAGTCTACTGCATTATATAAGCACATTGGGCCATTGAAGAATAGTTAGGTACTGCCAAACAGTGAATGCCAAGACACAGCTGTCGGGAAATCTGGTACTCACCCTGGTATCAGATTCTGTGAATCCATAACGCGCTCCGGTATAACAATTTATTTTATATCGTCTAATATTGGAATTCCGCAACGAAAGCGCCAAGTCGATTTTTTACCATAAACCTGTTCCCTCAACAAAAACTGGAAAATACCCACAAAATACAACCACAAAGACAAGAAAAATCAAAATAGAAAAAAATATGCGGGTGGAATAAGATTCATTAACCAATAGAAGAATTACACCGACTCATTTTTACAATTAGAGTATTTTCAACCCGAGTCCTCCTTCTGAATCTTTCTCACCTTTCTCTCGCTTTCTATAAATCTAGAAGACTTTTCTCTTTGAACGTACCCGTACGTGCTGTTGGCTATTTATTTTTAGGTTAAAATAGGCCTAACTTCCTGCCCTGTGATAATAGCCCTAGCAGACTAATAAGTTGAGTTGGGTGAGCCCAATAAGTTGAGTGGGGCTGCGGTCCACAATAGATCTACGGCAAGAGGTTCAACAATAGACCTAACGTTCAGGTAGGTTGAGTCCGGTCGAGGACCCGTGGGCGCTGTGTTTGTAACGCTTTAAGTGAATTGGTTGTGTATTTCTAACAGCTCGAGCTTTTGGGATTAATAGTTAGCGCCAACAATCCGACGAGTGGTATCAGAGCTAGTGGCACGGGTCGATTCCCACACGGTGTAGACTAATAAGTTGAGTTGGATGAGCCCAATAAATTCAGTGGGCATGTGGTCCACGATAGACTTAAACGGCAAGAGGCCCAACAATAGACTAACGTCCAGTTGGGTTGAGTCCAATCGAGACCCGTGGGCGTTGTGTCTGTACGTTTAAGTAAATTGATTGTGTATTTCTAACAGCTCGAGCTTTTTGAGATTAATGGTTAACGCCAACGATCCGACACGTGCATCCAAAATTATGAACACCTAACCATGTCATATAGATGTGGCTAAACTCTAGCCCCCCACCATATCATTGGATGTGATTAACCCTAACACACCACTGTGGATGTAGCTAAACTCTATTACCACCGTGGGTGTGGCTAAACCCCACCACTATTGTGCGTGTGGCTAAATCTTACAATCACCGTGCGTATGGCTAAACCCTACCACCACCGTCAATAATAGCACATATGTTTTATATTATAGCTTACATCAAAAGCTAGCCAAATTCTAGTTTATAGCATAAAACTAGCCAAAATTCTAGTCTAAATAATTTTTTATTCTAATTAATTTTAAATTTTAATAAACTTATCTCCCCACCGATTTAAATATTAATTTTATCTAACTAGAATTCACTATAAATCTAATCAAATCCTAACAACATTCATGAAAAAGAGAGAAAATATTATGTATTACATATACACTTACAGTGAGTAAAAAAAATGAAAGAAGAGAAATATTCTTTACCGTGTAAAAAAATATATAGTAATAAGTAAAAAAAAAATCAAAAATAAAGATAATAATAATAATATTTTTATTAAATAATAATAAAAAAATTTATCTAAGTGCTTTTATAGTTTTATATCAAAGATTAGCTATAATTTCATATAGTAATACTAAAAAAAAAATTATTAAGACATAGTTAGTTAATTCGGATTCGGCAAAATTCGGTACGGATATCATTCGAATAAATTTGTATATAATTTTTAAATTCGTTTGAAAAATTCGGCTAAAAAACGAGTTTGTTATACGTTCATCAATTAAAATTCAGAATAAAAAATTCAGCTATTAAATTAAATATTTTTTTAAAATTTATACTATTAGTATAAATAATTATAAATTTTAAAATTAATTTAATCAACCTACTAAAAATAAAAAATACTCATTCCAAAATAAATAAATAAATATAATAAATAATGAAAACACAAGTTAAACCATTCACACAAATTTTTTTTAAAAAGGCATAAATAATTAAAAAATTAAAAAAAAAAACAAATTTATAGATAAAAAAAATAGATTAATCAAAAATAAATATTAACTTTAGTCACAGTTATCAAAATTTGAATTAATACACAAATTTACAAAATCACAACCCACAAACTGGTGGTGGCAAAAAAGATGAAACAAGCGGCAGCGGCCCGGAGGGTGGCGGGCGCCCTGGGGGTTCCGATGGCGAGCGACGAACAGATTGGGAAGTTCCGATGGCGGCGGGCGCCTGGGGTTCCGATGGCGAGCGACGAGCAGCTTGGAAGGTTCCGATGGCGAGCGGCGGACGTCTTGGGAGGGGTTCGAAGGCGAGCGGCGAGCACACGCGGCACAGGGTTCCGACTTCCGATCATGCGGGGCCTCGTGGGCGGTGGGAGGAGGAGGGGGGAGAGGGCCGGTGTGAGAACAGAGAAGGAAGGGTGGGGGTGTTGTGAGCTGAGAGTTTTTATTATTATTATTTTTTTCCTTTTTCTTTGAAAGAGGTAAGCGAATTTTTAAGAAAAAATAAATATATATATATCAGCATTTTGTGTGCTTCTCTTGAAACCACCCTACTTTCTTTTTTTTCTTTTCTTTTTTTTTTTTTTTTTTTTTTCTGGACACGATTTTCACAATTTTTATTTTTTTATTTATTTTGGCTCGGCTCTCCCTTATTTGGGCAGGCTCAACACACATCCCCTACAAATAAACTGTAAACAACTGCTACAAAATAATAATAATAATAATAATAATAATAATAATAATAATTTCTACTCTCTCGGTTGCCGAAAGCGTAAATTCTAAATTAAGATTATTTTTTTGTCCCGGCTGCTGGAGCGTCAATTCTAAGTTAGATTATCTTCTTTTGGCACTTTCTCTTCAACTTCTTCCCAACTTGATGACGTGGGAATTTGTAAAAACTAAATTGGATTGTTCTGGAGTAGTGCAGAATAGCTGGGAGGCTAGAGAAAGCGACAAGTCGTCGTTCTGGAGTAGTGCAGAATAGACTGGGAG
>CM054937.1:24357441-24660793 GCA_029168755.2 Tillandsia fasciculata | reverse complement strand
ATCAACTAGTTATATCATAGTTGAAGTTCATGAGGTAGATGACCAGAAGAATCACTGTGCCAACTCCAAGGCATAGAGAAGGGAGGCAAAAGTACAAATATTTCTTACAATGTAATAGCATCCAGTAATTTCTGATTAAGGATCTTTGTTAGAGAGCTAAGTTATAGCTGGTAATTTGTACAGAGAGTTTAGAACACACCTACTTTGGACAGATCAGATCACCACCAAAAGAAAACTAGGTAAAAATGGTTCAACTGCCTCAGCAAATTCAGCAGAGACTAATAATCACTTCCACCTTAGTTGTGCAACCAACTTTTTTGTTCGTCTGCATCTTTTTCACATACGCCTTTCCTTGCACCACCCTTACGATCATAAAGGATATGTCAAACATACAGTCCATCCCTGAACTACTGCACAGTTAATCAAGTACTGTTGGAACATATATGGATTTAATTCAGGTATTGTACATCAGTACTTATATAGGTTGTTTTATTTCCTACTTTCAGTCTTCATCACTGAACAATCGTGGCATGTGATTCGCATCTTCAATTAATACAATTTCAGGTGCAAATATATCTCTTTAAACTGAATATAGAACTGAAAAATCACATGAATTTATTGTATAGTAAGAGCAAACAATTCAACTACATATACTATTCTCTATCTTCATGAGTGCATATATGCTGCAGCATCATACTATGTTTTATCAAATCTTCATATATAAAATTAGTTATATAAAATTACTAAGTGCTAATGACGCTATCACCAACGGGTATAAAAGAAATTAAATGGCAAGTGAACAAACTCACCCTAAGTTTTGGGAATCATTTCCAAGTGAACAAAACATTTATGCCAGGGATCCTATCATTTTTTCATGATTGAACCGAAAATTTAGAAGATTTGATAAAACTTCATGTTATCTCTCATAAGTACTGTGTTGAAGATCCTGCAAGAACTTAATCGTCGTTTCTACACAAAATTATAGCATAACAATGTATGTCTCAGTAATATAGGCAGTGAGATTTTGCACTGAGAAGAGCACTATTCTATGTTGAGGAGATATTAAAAGCAGAGTTTTGCGAGCCTCAAAGAAACAAGATGCATGTATACCTTAGCTCTGTACTTGCCATGTACAAGAATGCTGGTTATATTTGATGGTGATTTTGTTCAAATGAACTGCGCTGCCTGCTCTCTGACCGACAGAATTGAAGGTTTTATTAACATTTCATGGCAGTAGCTAGTAATTAACAAAATGCCCGATCAATCTGATGGCAAACAAAAGTTGACAAGAACTGGATAAGAAAAAGAAATCAATTGCAGGGTTCTATTTCACAATGGCTTTTAGTTGAGTGGTCTTCCATACATTTTCACCTTTTTTTTAAGGTGCAATTTCCTACGTACCCCTAAAAATTTCCCTGTTTTCAGATTTACCCCTCTTAGAAGGCTAATATTAAAACTACCATTCTTACGTTCCAATTTCTTTCCAAAATACCCCTGAAGTTAAACTCTGTTAGTGTATCGTTTGAAACTGCCGTTATCGGTGTGTAATTACTATTTTGCCCTTTCAAATATAACCTAAACCCTAAAACCCTAAACCCTAAACCCTAAAACCCTAAACCTTAAATCCAAAAACCCTAAACCCTAAACCCTAAAACCCTAAAAAAAATCCTAAACCCTAAACCCTAAAACCCTAAACCCTAAACCCTAGAACCCTAAAAAACCCTAAACCCTAAACCCTAAAACCCTAAACCCTAAACCCTAAAACCCTAAAAAATCCTAACCCTAAACCCTAAACCCTAAACCGGGGCAAAATAGGTATATCTGATAGTTTTCAACTCCGATTATTATTTAACTCTAGTTAACCCTAGTTAACTTAACAAAGGGAAACGGTAGGGGCATTTTTAATAACGGTGGAACGTATGAGGGGTATATTGGAAAGAAAAAAATAAGAGGGATAAATCAGATATTTCTTCATATTTCAGGGGTACACAGGCAATTATCCCTTTTTTTAATGTCAGTAACTTGTAAATTACTATGCCTCTCAATAATAAGCAAACATAAACTTCTGGTAGTTTTTGTTATGTCCCAGATGCTTGACTTCTTCTACCCATACAAATGCTATATCTACTCTCCATATAGTGTCGTTTCTACTTTTATTGCTAGTAAGTTCACAATTGAAATATAGTGCCTTCCGCCACGCCCGTCCCGCCAATCGGGCATGACCTTTTTATATCCGAAAGAAATGGAACAAATATCTCAGAATAATGTAATGTGTATAATGAGATGCAATATCAGAATAAAACTATTACTAAACTGAACATTCAGTTTTATTCTCTTAATCGAGCTATAGCATTTTGGGCGGTGGCTAGACTCAAGAGATTAAGAGGGTTAAGCGTGCTAGAACTAGAGTAGTTCTAGGGTTGAGGCGTCACACCTTCTGTGAAGGGTTAACCCAATGCATCCGACAATTGAAATGAGATCATATATAACAAGAAAAGCTATATATGTCTGATAGTTCTACTAATTACAAAACCTTTTTATATTGCAAGTAACATAGATAATTAAGGGCCTTCTGCACAGGACAGTGCAAATAATACCAATGAGATCAATTTGTTTGCTAATTTTATTTAATGAAGCCAAAATAATACCTAAAAAAAAAAAAAAAAAAAAAAAAAACTTTGAGCAGGTGATATCTGGCACCTTACCAGTGTAAGCGGTTAACATTTCAAGTTGCATTGTAAGTGGATTACAACAAATTTGAAAATTTTACTTATGGTTTGCTTTATTTGCATTATTTACATGCTGCAGTTAGACCTCAAACTATGACCAAGTTGGAGATTGTAATTTGGATTGCACATGATGAGTAGTTTGAGAACTTATCTCCGAGCCAAATAGATTGTAATTTGGGTGCTGAATTTTGACTCTCTAAGATCTGCCATATATATATATATATATATATATATATATATATATTATATATATATATATATCTATATATATATATATATACAAAAAAAAAAAATAATACAACGAAAAATTTAAAAAGTGAACAGAGAAAAATAAGTATTCTTAACTCTCGAGATTTACGACGAATTTTGTAATCTCCGCGATTTACAAAAACTAGGTTCACACTTTACTATCTAATAATGCAAGGAAAATACAATCAAACTTGACATACTAGTATCCAAACCATCATGAAATTATAAGAAAACCACACATCTGCTAATTCATAACGTGGCCGTCGGAAATGATACCTGGTTTATTGTACAATATTTGCAGAAAAGGGATATCGATCGCATGGCAAAACAGACAATTAAAATGCTGAAACATGAAAAGGAAATAAAACTGCAAATTCTAATGCACAAAAGCCCAATGACGTGAAAGAAGAGGTAATTTGACACTGCCGAAAATAATGTGATCTAAAAGACATACATCAGATAAAAGAAATTCTTAAACATAAGTACCTTTAGGTGAGATTTTCTTATAACAATTTGCAGCATCCACATAAGCCGCGGCAGCTTCATGTTTGCTCTCTAATTGTCAGTTGATCAGAAACAAGATTTGGGTTCTAATCATGCTTACAACAGTAAAATCAGATACCGCAAGATGTAATGGAATGTACCTTCAAATGACGGTTAGTAAGTTTGATATATACTGCTCCGGCCCTATCCCCTGCAACACCAATAATAGATAGGTAAGCCTAAAAGAACATTTTCAGACAATCCCTTAGTTGCAAAGATTGCCAAAATTGACTTCAATTACTCGAAAAGAAATCCATCAAGTCTACTGCATTATATAAGCAAATTGGCCATTGAAGAATAGTTAGGTACTGCCAAACAGTGAATGCCAAGACACAGCTGTCGGGAAATCTGGTACTCACCCTGGTATCAGATTCTGTGAATCCATAACGCGCTCCGGTATAACAATTTATTTTAATATCGTCTAATATTGGAATTCCGCAACGAAAGCGCCAAGTCGAATTTTTACCATAAACCTGTTCCCTCAACAAAAACTGGAACCAATACAACCACAAAATACAACCACAAAGACAAGAAAAATCAAAATAGAAAAAATATGCGGGTGGAATAAGATTCATTAACCAATAGAAGAATTACACCGACTCATTTTTACAATAGAGTATTTTCAACCCGAGTTATCCTTCTGAATCTTTCTCACCTTTCTCTCGCTTTCTATAAATCTAGAAGACTTTTCTCTTTGAACGTACCCGTACGTGCTGTTGGCTATTTATTTTTAGGTTAAAATAGGCCTAACTTCCTGCCCTGTGATAATAGCCCTAGCAGACTAATAAGTTGAGTTGGGTGAGCCCAATAAGTTGAGTGGGGTTGCGGTCCACAATAGATCTACGGCAAGAGGTTCAACAATAGACCTAACGTTCAGGTAGGTTGAGTCCGGTCGAGACCCGTGGGCGCTGTGTTTGTACGCTTTAAGTGAATTGGTTGTGTATTTCTAACAGCTCGAGCTTTTGGGATTAATAGTTAGCGCCAACAATCCGACGAGTGGTATCAGAGCTAGTGGCACGGGTCGATTCCCACACGGTGTAGACTAATAAGTTGAGTTGGATGAGCCCAATAAATTCAGTGGGCATGTGGTCCACGATAGACTTAACGGCAAGAGGCCCAACAATAGACCTAACGTCCAGTTGGGTTGAGTCCAATCGAGACCCGTGGGCGTTGTGTCTGTACGTTTTAAGTAAATTGATTGTGTATTTCTAACAGCTCGAGCTTTTTGAGATTAATGGTTAACGCCAACGATCCGACACGTGCATCCAAAATTATGAACACCTTAACCATGTCATATAGATGTGGCTAAACTCTAGCCCCCCACCATATCATATGGATGTGATTAAACCCTAACACAACCACTGTGGATGTAGCTAAACTCTATTACCACCGTGGGTGTGGCTAAACCCCACCACTATTGTGCGTGTGGCTAAATCTTACAATCACCGTGCGTATGGCTAAACCCTACCACCACCGTCAAATAATAGCACATATGTTATATTTATAGCTTACATCAAAAGCTAGCCAAATTCTAGTTTATAGCATAAAACTAGCCAAATTCTAGTCTAAATAAATTTTTATTCTAATTAATATTTAAATTTTAATAAACTTATCTCCAACCGATTTAAATATTAATTTTAATCTAACTAGAATTCAACTATAAATCTAATCAAATCCTAACAACATTCATGAAAAAGAGAGAAAATATTTATGTATTACATATACACTTACAGTGAGTAAAAAAAATGAAAGAAGAGAAAATATTCTTTACCGTGTAAAAAAATATATAGTAAGTAAAAAAAAAATCAAAAATTAAAGATAATAATAATAATATTTTTATTAAATAATAATAAAAAAATTTATCTAAGTGCTTTTATAGTTTATATCAAAGATTAGCTATAATTTCATATAGTAATACTAAAAAAAAAATTATTTAAGACATAGTTAGTTAATTCGGATTCGGCAAAAATTCGGTACGGATATCATTCGAATAAAATTTGTATCATAATTTTTAAATTCGTTGAAAAATTCGGCTAAAAAACGAGTTTGTTATACGTTCATCAATTAAAATTCAGAATAAAAAATTCAGCTATTAAATTAAATATTTTTTTAAAATTTATACTATTAGTATAAATAATTATAAATTTTAAAATTAATTTAATCAACCTACTAAAAAATAAAAAATACTCATTCAAAATAAATAAATAAATAAATAAATAATGAAAACACAAAGTTAAACCATTCACACAAATTTTTTTTAAAAAAAGGCATAAATAATTAAAAAATTAAAAAAAAATAAATTTATAGATAAAAAAAATAGATTAATCAAAAATAAATATTAACTTTAGTCACAAGTTATCAAAATTTGAATTAATACACAAATTTACAAAATCACAACCCACAAACTGGTGGTGGCAAAAAAGATGACAAGCGGCAGCGGCCCGGAGGGTGGCGGGCGCCCTGGGGGTTCCGATGGCGAGCGACGAACAGATTGGGAAGGTTCCGATGGCGGCGGGCGCCCTGGGGTTCCGATGGCGAGCGACGAGCAGCTTGGGAAGGTTCCGATGGCGAGCGGCGGACGTCTTGGGAGGGGTTCCGAAGGCGAGCGGCGAGCACACGCGGCACAGGGTTCCGACTTCCGATCATGCGGGGCCTCGTGGGCGCGGTGGGAGGAGGAGGGGTGGGAGAGGGCCGGTGTGAGAACAGAGAAGGAAGGGTGGGGGTGTTGTGAGCTGAGAGTTTTTATTATTATTATTTTTTTCCTTTTTCTTTTGAAAGAGGTAAGCGAATTTTTAAGAAAAAATAAATATATATATACAGCATTTTGTGGTGCCTTCTCTTGAAACCACCTACTTTCTTTTTTTTCTTTTCTTTTTTTTTTTTTTTTTTTTTGGACACGATTTTCACAATTTTTATTTTTTTATTTATTTTTGGCTCGGCTCTCCCTTATTTGGGCAGGCTCAACAACATCCCCTACAAATAAACTGTAAACAACTGCTACAAAATAATAATAATAATAATAATAATAATAATAATAATAATTTCTACTCTCTCGGTTGCCGAAGCGTAAATTCTAAATTAAGATTATTTTTTTGTCCCGGCTGCTGGAGCGTCAATTCTAAGTTTAGATTATCTTCTTTTGGCACTTTCTCTTCCAACTTCTCTTCCAACTTGATGACGTGGGAATTTGTAAAAACTAAATTTGGATTGTTCTGGAGTAGTGCAGAATAGGCTGGGAGGCTAAGAGAAAGCGACAAGTCGTCGTTCTGGAGTAGTGCAGAATAGACTGGGAGGGTAAGGGAAAACGACAAGTCTATTTGTTCAATATGGTTACTCTCGCACTGTTTCTTAGAGAGCATAAAGCATAATTCGGTGTTTTCGTCGTGTCTTCTTATAACTTCATTTACGTTACGACGGAAGACAAAGAGCTGCACTATATCGTCCTTGCAAAAGCCCTCCTTGGCAACAAAGCCCTTCCACTCGGCGCCGCCCTTGAGCACCGCCGCAAGCGTCCCGTCCCACCGGGTGAGCGTCATTCCGATGCCGCGGCTTTCCCGATTCGCAACCATTCGCACCTCCAACCCACCGTGCTTTTGCCCGATCTCCGTCTTCTTCCTGATCTTATGATCACTGTCGACGTCGGCGTCGGAACTTTTCTTATCATATTTCTTGCGCTTCTTGGTCGTGAGATCGAGGAGGTTGGCGACGCGCCGCTCGTCGAGGGAGAGGAAGGGGAGAAGGCGGCAACGAACGTCGGGGATGGGGATGAGGAAGCGATTCTGCTGCGGTTCAATGTCGGAATTACGTAAGATCTTCTCGCTCACGAGGTGGAGAGCCATGAGAACTACTAGTTAGCTACTTACTGATTTCAAAAACACGAGATTCTTGATTAGAGTTCATGCACACGCACGTAAGTTATAATCATATATATATATAATATATATATATATATATATTATATATATATATATATATATATATATATATATAATGTATTTCTACGAATCCTAGTATGATTTGGAAATAGATGTTGATATTCTTGAATCCTCAAGACCATGCAAATTCAAATCGAGTGACTAATTACATGTATATAATAAAATTAAATATTAATATATTTTTTAAAATTTTAGTTATCAAATATAATATTGCAAAGTTACATATATTTACAAATATATCTTTTTACGTTAGTAAAAATTTTGCATAAACTATAAATTATAAAATATAAAAGGAATTAAAAATTTTATAACTTTATGACTCATAATTTTTATGATAAAAATTTAATGATTGACTCTGTCACGCCCCGGGGTCGAAACTGCGACCCGGGCTCGCCAACAGATCCGCCACCTATGCCAAAACCCGCATAGGCGAAGCGTCTAACCTGCAAAAGATAGTACTATAGCTACACAAATATCAGAGCTGAAATAAAATACTGTAGAATAAAATTCCATTATTATACATCATGAAATAGAGTACAGTATCCATTCCCTCAAATACAGATAATCATCATACAATGTCCTCAGTACAGCATCTCTCGACTATAAAAGGAGATAAACTAAAACTATAGTACATCAGTCTCTCCAAATACAAGAGATCTCTCCCCTCCAGAAAAACAGAAAAAGCCAGCCAACAGCTACGAGGAATCTCCAACCAGGGGATACAGCTACACTCCTCGGGTGGTATCGATCTAGCTCGTGACTCCCTCGCCCCGAACAACGACCGAAGATCAGCAACTCCAATGAGGACTCTGCAAAACAGGGGGGAAGAAAAGAAGAGGAAACAACAGTGGGGGTGAGAACCACTAGTAAACCAGTAGCCTCCCCCTGTGGGTAAAGCCTCAAGCTCCGGCGTACCCACTAAGTCTACTAGAGGCAAGAAAAGGGCAGGTAGTAAAGCTGTAACAGAACTACTGAATAAAAGGGGAAACCACAACAAGTATGCCTCTAAATGCAATACCGAAGGAAATGACGGTATGAATGCACCAGGAAACAACATCTGGCTAAATAGACCCAATCTAGTGCCACCAGTAAACTGGTACTGCCTGCTCTGCCATCACTCACAACTCACCAACTGACCGGAACCCAACACGGTCTAAAGCCTACTCCGGAGTGGCACTCGAGGGGAGCGACCCACACGAGTAAAGTATCACTGTATCAAGCATCTCTGTAACCAATATCTCACAATAGCAGGACTGGATCATGACAATGATCAAAGTGGGAAACTCCGTCCACTAATGAAACCCCGATCTGATGCAATAATACTCAAAAGTGGGAAATACCATCCACTAGAGAACTCTGATACCCAATCTGATGCAATAGTAAACATCCGGTCAACCGCCCAAAGTCCGCGGTCACCGCAATAACCCCCAACCCGCAATTGGGTGAAATAATCAAGATCTGGTCAACCGCCTACTGTCCGCGGTTGCCGCAATAGCCCACAATCCAACATCAGGTACACCCTATCACTGACCCTCAGGTCCCAGCTACACTATCCCAAACCTCTGCTCGAACCCGAGCAACATGACTCAAAAGTCTAAATAAGAAGGAGAAAGAAAGCAATCATGGTTTCTCCTAAGTCAAATCCCAATATGATAGTGTAGCAATAAAATAGTGGCCTATCTAGATGTCCAAACAAGCATGCAAAAGTCCTCATGCAAAAGGAAAGGAAGAATACCCAATAACAGTTTCACATGTGTAACAAATAATAAATCCACACAAATATAAGCATCATGCTAAAATCATCAGTCAACTACACATGTCTAAGATCCCTGATCCATAATAAATCCCAAAGTGGTACCCGCACATAGATATGTCATCATGTCCACAATTAATCCATTTAATCAATTTTCATAAAAATCTAGGTGCTAACATGGCATGTCAATTATCACTATTAATATGTCCTCGCAATCATGTTTCCACAACAATAGTATCCGATAATATTCCAAACATGCTATGTATTATCCCAATAATGTTTCTAATATACTATATCCACAAAATTAAGCTCAAATGATAGGCTCACATTTATATCATCAATCATGCATGGTAATCAAGCAACATGCTCAATAGGGGGTTCTCTAATAAACTTAGTGAGCAAGTCAGAAGTAGAGGCATGCAACAACCACCCACCTGAAGCGCTAACTGTCCGGGTCCGTACAGCTGAAAATACCAAAAACTCCAATCCTGCGCTCCAACAAGTACAGTACACCCGAAACACTCCTGGCACAACACAAAGTCCACTAAATACACTTAGGTTCCCAAATATTGCTTTAATTAACCCATACAACAACAGTCCCGAAACTGTTAAATTATCACCTGCAGAAAGTGCCCAGAAAAATCCCATAAAAATATCACAGCGATCCTCGCATCGATAGCTTCGAAACGGTACCTTGCACGCCCAAATCCGAGTTCGGTAAGTCAAGTTATAAATTCGGCAAGGTGGTAATCCAAACATCAAACTGTAAAGAAAACTGCACACTGTACACTGAGAAAACAGTAATTTTCACCTTCGAGACAATTTCTAAAATCCCAGAAAAATCACCACTGTGTTCCTCGCGACGAGTAGATCAAAATCGACTCTTGAATCGCCTCGATCCGATGTTCCTAGGCTGAGATATAAAATCGGCAAGTTGGTGCTGTCCAAAATCCACCACAGAAAAATGGGGGTCAAAGATGCCTCGGGAAACGTGCCAAAAGTGCGAAACGGAGCGGAGCGATCAACATGAAAATCGAAGCCTTACCTCTTAGGAACACGCTGTCGAAGAAATCGTCCAAAAACTCCTCCTGGTTTGCTCACGGTGAAATTCTGACTGAACTGCGACGGTAATGGGCCGAAATGGGGCGAAAACCGAGGCGAACTGTAAAATCGATATCGCCGTTGCCGAGCTTCCAAAAGTTCTGAGAATCCACCATGAGATCAAGGGCATCAAGAGGAAAAACTTTCATAAAGAACTCACCCTCCCATTCACTCTCTATCACTCGGAAAAAGCCAAAGAAGAGGGGGGAGAAGGGCTATTTATAGGCCCAGCCAAACAAATCCCAAAATACCCGGTGTGTCCCCGGTTTCGGGCGCCCGGAAATTTTCGGGCTGCTACAGTAACGGGCCCGGCCCGTTACTGTGCAGGCCCGGAACCACCAAAGCCCGCCACGTAGCCCGCACAGTAGCCGGCCCACGGCCCGGCCCACGGTCCGCACCCGCACAGCGGATCCGGCCGGACCGCTGGTCGTCCGACCCGCCCAATGTGCGACACGTGTCCCAGAACAGGGGACAGCGGATCCGGCCAACCTCCTCGCGCCGCGTGGCGCTCCTCAGGTCAACGGAACCATTGGCGCTGGCCAATAGGCGGCCGCCACGTGGCGCACGCGTGCGCCACGTCGGCGCCGTGGCCGCCACGCCCGCCGGCCCGCTGCCACGCCGCCTGCCGCCTGCACGCCGGCCTGCCGCCTGCCGCCCGTACGCGCACAGTAGCCCGCCCAATCCACGCTTGCCACGTGTCCAATCCAAATACTCGCTGAACCCGGTGCACGACACCCCCAAACACCGAACCAACAACGTGATGCCACGTGTCTCCAACCGGTCCACCGTGCACCACGCACCACCCCGCCTGCCGCGCACAGTGGCGCGCCCAATCCCCGCGCGCCACGTGTCCGCACTCTCGCTCACTGCACCCGGTGCACCCGACTTCATGAACCGAACCAATAGAAAGATGCCACGTGTCCACCTCCGGTCCACCGTACACCCCGCAGTGCTCCGTGGACCGCGACCTGTGAACCATCCAATCCAGACACGCCACGTGGCACCCCGCTCTGGTGCACGCCTGCGCGTGGACCGCGCGTCTGCCCGCGCCCCTGCCCGCGCGCTGCGCGCTGCCCGCCGCCGCGCTGCCGCCTGCCCGAGGCCGCGCCGCCGCCCTCCGCCGCTGCCCGCCGCCGCCGGCTGCCGCCGGCGATCGCCGGAGTTACTGTTCCGGCGGTGAACAGTAACCCGTGCCCGAAAACATCAAGTGGGTAGTCCATTTTGACCGTTTTCGCGCGCTGAATCCGAATTTGACGTCCGTTTCGCCAAATTCCAACTCTAAAAATTGCCGAAGGCACCCGGAAATGCGTTCTTAGTCCAAACTTCGTGCGGAGCCCAATTTAAATATCCGATTCGCGCGAAACCACTTCTAAACCCTCCACGGGGTCCTCCGATCACTCACATGATCCATTTGGGCCCGAAGTCCAACTCTTGTGCCCAATTATGCCCCAAACACCTCCAACACACCATGTAGGCCTCCAACAGCCACCCCAACGCACTGTAGCAGCTCTGCGGAGATCCGGGTCATCACATCCTCCCCCACTAAAAGAAAGTTTCGTCCTCGAAACTAAAGTCGTTCCTCAACACGGAATCTCAACCAAATAAAGGGGGGTAAACATCCAATCATCCACCACTCAAGCTCCCAAGGCTGACAAGTACCTCCTCCAAAGGCGCGATGCGGTCCTCGGGTCTCCATCTAGAACAACATAAAGGCGGGCACTCCAGAAAAACCGTACCAACTCAACCAAGTACAGCTGGGCTAACCGCTCGAGCTACCAAGTAATCTGCATCGGTACAAGCCTCCGCTCTTCCCAGGGCCTCAGATGATCCAACCACAAGTCCATCGGCACAACAAGCTCGATCCAAGTACCTCTGTACTCCCGGGGCATCCGATATAGGTCCTCCAACTGATCACGTAAACTCTGATCTCTAATCCAAAACCATCAGGGTGTAGCAACACCTCCCCAACTCTCGGGCATCAGCACACAATAATAAGCAGTTGGAAGAACCAGATCGCAAATCAATCTTCGAGAAGGTCCAGTACCCTTGCAGCTGGTAAATCCAATCCTCCAGGCTCGAGAAAGGGTAAATGCTCCAGACGATCACTTCATCGAATTTCGGGAGTTGTGTCCTCAACTCCCAAACCAGTGACATGCTAGGCAACTCCGAAAGGAAAGGAGCCCTGACCAGGAGGGAGGGGTCCTCGCCCGGTCGCTCCCGAATCTTGACCATCCGAGCGAACCATTCAGCCGCGGTCTATCATCCAAAGATTCCTCAGTGACATCATCATACGCCACATCTGCCTCGACAGTCCACACAGCGCCAGCTGTGGCATCAACAAGCTCGACCTCTGACAGCTTTCCTGCTCCAGGTATCCGCCACTACAGTGGCCCTATCAGGGTGATATTGGATGCTTGCCACAAATCCAACTGTAGCTTCATAGCTACTATGGGAGGCATCACAGTATATCACAAATCCATCTCCCCACACTGGCGATGCTGAAATCAGGGCTGGTATCAATCTCATCCCCAATTCGTCAAGCTCTGCTGGCACTATCCGGCTCACAAGCTCCTCACCTCAACAAATAACTGCCGGTCTCAGCCATTCTCGCATAGCATCCATTTTGGCCGGATTCCACCACCGCCTCTAAGGCTAGACTAAGTGATCCAAGAAGATATGCTCTCGAAGCTAAAACTCGTACCACAACAACTTGGCATACAGCTTCTTCCTCACAGACCTTGTTACACCATCTACAAGTACTCCACCAGCTCTAAACCATACAGAGATGGGGTAAAATCAAAATATCCCAGAAGAATATCTCCAATAATTCTTCCCAGTGCAGCTGGAACACACAATTCCTCAAATCCTAAGGCGACAGGGCCTTAGTCATTCCATTTGTCCTCACTGTACTCATAATGCCCCTACCGGGTCCTGAATACCATCTTGGCGAGGTACTCAACTGTATGATCCCAAAAGATACATGCATCCCAGGTAGACAACTGTCGGAGTATAACTCCATCAAAAGGTCCTAAATAATATCCAAACTTGCCTGCGGTCAACCACACAAGGACCCTCACTGTCGTGTGTCCACGACATGACATCACCACCGTGTATCAACGGTGTGGCATCACCACCGTACATCAACGGGGTGGCACTAGGTCGAACAGACCCTCGATCCATCAGATCCTGCGACTGCGCCATCAGCTCTGTCGGCTCTACAGGTGATATCCAATGAGGTGCTATCGGGGTTGGCGTGGTTTCTAGAACCACGTCAACCGCAATCTCAATCTCTCTAATCGACGGCATTATTATCAGCTCCGGTGGAATCACACCCGGGATCTCATGATAACAGGGATATCCTTGCGTCCCGGTGCCGCCGTTGGCACCTCACGCATTGTCGCTACAACTTGTGTGCTCTGACTGTCTCAAAGAACAAGTCTCTAATGTCTGCCTTGCAGAAGATCATAATCTCCTCTCTCTCCGCAGTCATACACCATGTGGCACTGTGCCAACCAATTCCACGCACTGGGTCAAACACTGACCAGGTACAAATACCAATAAGTCCGCCGATACCACTCGGGGTCTCAACTGCACTGGCATGATCCACAAGCCTCCCCCACATGCACCAGCCCAACAGGAACCTGTACCTCCAGTGCATGTGGTTACAAATCTGCCTCTAGTCCATGCAGGAATGCATCATGCTCTAACTCTGGCTGCTGTGATGAAATCACACCTGCGACGACCCAATCCACTGCCTTGGTGCCCTCCACCCAGGCAGCACAGTCTCAATCGCTCACTGTAGGTGGTCGTCACTTAATCTGCCTGAAAATCAAGGCTATCCACAAAAGGAGCACAATTCTCCGCCTTTGCTCACACTGAGGTGATGAATACGGTCTTTCGCAGACAACAATCCACGCTACCGCTGCGCCACTCTGATGACGATGCTGATGCTGCCACCGGGGTCCACCTGACCTCTGACATCTCAGAAAATCCATTATCGCAATCGTCATATAACAAAACACAATTAATTCCTGCAATTCCTCATACAATTATCCTTACTCAGCTCACCCCTCAAGCGTATCCATTGTACCCCAAGCATGCAGGTTAATAATCACAAAGGGTAACCTTCTTTGGGTAAGCTTTACATAATCCATCCACAAGGATGTCCACCATCTAGGAAAGGAAAACGGAAGTGCCTCTATCCAGAACTCGCCTCTGGCGGCAGATCCCTATCCACAGGAACTGCAACAGTACGCTCCATACACAATGCCTACTCCATCGAGGCATCCAAAATCCAAAATAGAGGGATCAGATAAACTCAAAGGGTATCCTGGCGCAATCCACTCCCAGTCGCACACATCCTATGCGCTTCGTCCCTCGAAACCTGGAGCGTACAGTTCAACAACTGCATAAACTTCCCAGCACAGGGGGACCCTCAATTGATCACTCCATCACCACCAACCACGATTTTGCCTCCAAAGGCTCCAACTCAAATCCATAAATCAGGGGGGGTTCATCTGCCAAAACTGGCTCCATCCATTGATGATGTCCCACAACTCATCCACTATCAGCAATCCACCCCGCCTCGGTGCTGCAACACAAAACATTAGCACGGAGGGGCCACTCGCTCCATCGGCGCCTCAGAAATCACTGCCGCTGAGGATACTGTAACCAGGTGGTCTCAGGAGAAAAACACTGTCGGGCTGCCCACTGCTCCGACAACTGTGTCACCCAGACCAGCGGCTCACTCTGCCGCTGATATACCTCTGACAATCCTGCCATCGGGGCCTGAAGCTCTCTAACCTCAATCCGGATATCCGGCCCCAAAACAATCCGCTCAAGCTCCACTGCTGCGACGAGTGCACACCAATCCGCACAACGCGTCGGGGAGACACCGCTCACCCCGACCAACTGCACCACAGCACAAAACAAAACTCGACCCAATCCGGCGAGAGTCTAGAGCATGTCAACCGTTCCGCCGCATTATGTTGTCTGCAGCCAACATAATTGCTTAGGAGAATAAACATGCCAATCACCCATCCCATCCCTTGGGAGAGGTATAAAACTCAATCAGGACTCTCGCAAAACTCACGACTCTCACGAAGTCATCCTAGGGTCCAACCATAAGCCTAGGGTTTCTACAGTCCCAATTGACCTATCCCTAAGCTCTGATACCAACTTAATCTGTCACGCCCCGGGGTCGAAACTGCGACCCGGGCTCGCCAACAGATCCGCCACCTATGCCAAAACCCGCATAGGCGAAGCGTCTAACCTGCAAAAGATAGTACTATAGCTACACAAATATCAGAGCTGAAATAAAATGCTGTAAAATAAAATCCAATTACTATACATCATGAAATAGAGTACAATATCCATTCCCTCAAATACAGATAATCATCATACAATGTCCTCAGTACAGCATCTCTCGACTATAAAAGGAGATAAACTAAAACTATAGTACATCAGTCTCTCCAAATACAAAAGATCTCTCTCCTCCAGAAAAACAGAAAAAGCCAGCCAACAGCTACGAGGAATCTCCAACCAGGGGATACAGCTACACTCCTCGGGTGGTAACGATCTAGCTCGTGACTCCCTCGCCCCGAACAACGACCGAAGATCAGCAACTCCAATGAGGACTCTGCAAAACAGGGGGGAAGAAAAGAAGAGGAAACAACAGTGGGGGTGAGAACCACTAGTAAACCAGTAGCCTCCCCCTGTGGGTAAAGCCTCAAGCTCCGGCGTACCCACTAAGTCTACTAGAGGCAAGAAAAGGGCAGGTAGTAAAGCTGTAAACAGAACTACTGAATAAAAGGGGAAACCACAACAAGTATGCCTCTAAATGCAATACCGAAGGAAATGACGGTATGAATGCACCAGGAAACAACATCTGGCTAAATAGACCCAATCTAGTGCCACCAGTAAACTGGTACTGCCTGCTCTGCCATCACTCACAACTCACCAACTGACCGGAACCCAACACGGTCTAAAGCCTACTCCGGAGTGGCACTCGAGGGGAGCGACCCACACGAGTAAAGTATCACTGTATCAAGCATCTCTGTAACCAATATCTCACAATAGCAGGACTGGATCATGACAATGATCAAAGTGGGAAACTCCGTCCACTAATGAAACCCCGATCTGATGCAATAATACTCAAAAGTGGGAAATACCATCCACTAGAGAAATCTGATACCCAATCTGATGCAATAGTAAACATCCGGTCAACCGCCCAAAGTCCGCGGTCACCGCAATAACCCCCAACCCACAATTGGGTGAAATAATCAAGATCTGGTCAACCGCCTACTGTCCGCGGTTGCCGCAATAACCCACAATCCAACATCAGGTACACCCTATCACTGACCCTCAGGTCCCAGCTACACTATCCCAAACCTCTGCTCGAACCCGAGCAACATGACTCAAAAGTCTAAATAAAAGGAGAAAGAAAGCAATCATGGTTTCTCCTAAGTCAAATCCCAATATGATAGTGTAGCAATAAAATAGTGGCCTATCTAGATGTCCAAATAAGCATGCAAAAGTCCTCATGCAATGGAAAGGAAGAATACCCAATAACAGTTTCACATGTGTAACAAATAATAAATCCACATAAATATAACCATCATGCTAAAATCATCAGTCAACTACACATGTATAAGATCCCTGATCCATAATAAATCCCAAAGTGGCACCCGCACATAGATATGTCATCATGTCCACAATTAATCCATTTAATCCATTTTCATAAAATCTAGGTGCTAATGTGGCATGTTAATTATCACTATTAATATGTCCTCGCAATCATGTTCCAAATAGATCCCGATAATATTCCAAACATGCTATGTATTATCCCAATAATGTCCCCAACATGCTATATCCACAAAATTAATCTCAGATGATAGGCTCACATTTATATCAGTCAATCATGCATAATAATCAATCAATATGCTCAATAGGGGGTTCTCTAATAAACTTAGTGAGTAAGTCAGAAGTAGAGGCATGCAACAACCACCCACCTGAAGCGCTAACTGTCCGGGTCCGTACAGCTGAAAATACCAAAAACTCCAATCCTGCGCTCCAACAAGTACAGTACACCCGAAACACTCCTGGCACAACACAAAGTCCACTAAATACACTTAGGCTCCCAAATATTGCTTTAATTAACCCATACAACAACAGTCCCGAAACTGTTAAATTATCACCTGCAGAAAGTGCCCAGAAAAATCCCAGAAAAATATCACAGCGATCCTCGCATCGATAGCTTCGAAACGGTACCTTGCACGCCCAAATCCGAGTTCGGTAAGTCAAGTTATAAATTCGGCAAGGTGGTAATCCAAACATCAAACTGTAAAGAAAACTGCACACTGTACACTGAGAAAACAGTAATTTTCACCTTCGAAACAATTTCCTAAAATCCCAGAAAAATCACCACTGTGTTCCTCGCGACGAGTAGATCAAAATCGACTCTTGAATCGCCTCGATCCGATGTTCCTAGGCTGAGATATAAAATCGGCAAGTTGGTGCTGTCCAAAATCCACCACAGAAAAATGGGGGTCAAAGATGTCTCGGGAAACGTGCCAAAAGTGCTAAACAGAGCGGAGCGATCAACACGAAAATCGAAGCCTTACCTCTTAGGAACACGCTGTCGAAGAAATCGTCGAAAAACTCCTCCTGGTTTGCTCACAGCGAATTTCTGACTGAACTGCGACGGTAATGGGCCGAAATGGGGCGAAAACCGAGGCGAACTGTAAAATGATATCGCCGTTGCCGAGCTTCCAAAATTCTGAGAATCCACCATGAGATCAAGGGCATCAAGAGGAAAAACTTTCATAAAGAACTCACCCTCCCATTCACTCTCTATCACTCGGAAAAAGCCAAAGAAGAGGGGGGAAAAGGGCTATTTATAGGCCCAACTAAACAAATCCCATGATACCCGGTGTGTCCCCGGTTTCGGGCGCCAGAAAATTTCTGGGCTGCTACAGTAACGGGCCCGGCCCGTTACTGTGCAGGCCCGGAACCACCACGGCCCGCCACGTAGCCCGCACAGTAGCCGGCCCACGGCCCGGCCCACGGTCCGCACCCGCACAGCGGATCCTGGCCGGACCGCTGGTCGTCCGACCCGGCCCAATGTGCGACACGTGTACCCAGAACAGGGGACAGCGGATCCGGCCAACCTCCTCGCGCCGCGTGGCGCTCCTCAGGTCAACGGAACCATTGGCGCTGGCCAATAGGCGGCCGCCACGTGGCGCACGCGTGCGCCACGTCGGCGCCGTGGCCGCCACGCCCGCCGGCCCGCTGCCACGCCGCCTGCCGCCTGCACGCCGGCCTGCCGCCTGCCGCCCGTACGCGCACAGTAGCCCGCCCAACCCACGCTTGCCACGTGTCCAATCCAAATACTCGCTGAACCCGGTGCACGACACCCCAAACACCGAACCAACAACGTGATGCCACGTGTCTCCAACCGGTCCACCGTGCACCACGCACCACCCCGCCTGCCGCGCACAGTGGCGCGCCCAATCCCCGCGCGCCACGTGTCCGCACTCTCGCTCACTGCACCCGGTGCACCCGACTTCATGAACCGAACCAATAGAAAGATGCCACGTGTCCACCTCCGGTCCACCGTACACCCCGCAGTGCTCCGTGGACCGCGACCTGTGAACCATCCAATCCAGACACGCCACGTGGCACCCCGCTCTGGTGCACGCCTGCGCGTGGACCGCGCGTCTGCCCGCGCCCCTGCCCGCGCGCTGCGCGCTGCCCGCCGCCGCGCTGCCGCCTGCCCGAGGCCGCGCCGCCGCCCTCCGCCGCTGCCCGCCGCCGCCGGCTGCCGCCGGCGATCGCCGGAGTTACTGTTCCGGCGGTGAACAGTAACCCGTGCCCGAAAACATCAAGTGGGTAGTCCATTTTGACCGTTTTCGCGCGCTGAATCCGAATTTGGCGTCCGTTTTGCCAAATTCCAACTCTAAAAATTGCCGAAGGCACCCGGAAATGCGTTCTTAGTCCAAACTTCGTGCGGAGCCCAATTTAAATATCCAATTCGCGCGAAACCACTTCTAAACCCTCCACGGGGTCCTCCGATCACACACATGATCCATTTGGGCCCGAAGTCCAACTCTTGTGCCCAATTATGCCCCAAACACCTCCAACACACCATGTAGGCCTCCAACAGCCACCCCAACGCACTGTAGCAGCACTGCGGAGATCCGGGTCATCACAGACTCATTATTATATATATAGTATCCGGTTACTATACTATCGATAGCACCAAATAATTAGTGCTATCAAGTTTTCTATCCTTAGATCAACTCCTTTGATGATATTTATTCATTAGATTTTACTATTTTTCCAACCACCCATTAAACCTAAGGAGTCCACTATCATCTCAACCACACATCTTTTAATCCAAGGGTTAAAAACTTAATAGCACAAATCACTTAATACTATTAATAGTATTCCAGCCTAGCTCTCATATATATATATATATATATATATATATATATATATATATATATATATATATATATATATATAATTTAAAACTTTAAAAGAAGATATATGATAATTAATTTGTATAAAATCAATCTACAATTCAAAACCATGGACAGAAACATTTAAAATTATCTTTGAAATTTTATTATTAATTGTTTATATTATTCATTTTAGGGTGGTGATATGTGATAAGGATTTTTATTTTATTTTATTTTTTAAGTAAAAATGAAATAGATCCTACTAAATTTTAAAATTTGTTAAATAATCATCGTCAAATTTATTTTTTTAATTAAATTTTTTTAGACTTTACCAAATAATTTAATTAATTTGTCATTTTTTACCGGCAAAATTACTAATTGAACCAGTGTTCTCATCATTTGTCGTGTACATGATATCGTAAAGTTCAAAATATAAGTAAATTTTTCTCTTTTATTTTGACGTGCAAAAATATGATAAAAATATATATGATAAGTTAATTTTAATATTCTCTCTCATGCGTGTAATAATGTAATAAGGCTAAGGACGGGCTCAAATTTCGTATTTACAAAGATCAATTTAATATAAAAAGGATCAGCATTAAGTCTAATGGTTATACCATAATTATATTACTTCATCATAATTAAACTCATGATACTGGTTGGTTTGGTTACAAAAGGGGATATTCCACTTTGTACCCAAACGCTATTAGAATGGGAGGAATAGGTTGATATACCTATTCCCCCCAAAACCGGGACAACCCATTAACAAGGGATATCGCCATTCCCCCCCCACCCCCCTGACCAAGCCTACGTGGGCCTTCCCGAAAAACACCCCCCTTCCCTTCTCTCTCCACTGTACCCTCCACTTTCCCAGACTTCTAAATTTTTTTCTCTCTCTTTTATTTGCATGCTCTGGTCTTTTTATTATTTTTTTATTTTTTTTTTAAATAAAAATTTTTAATTTTTAAAAGATATTTAAATTTATAAAATTTAAATTTAATTTTTTTTATTTTATAAATTTACTTTTTTTAAAATTTTTATTTTAATAAATTTAAAAATTTTATTTTATTTTATTTTTGTAAAAAAAATATTAATTTTAAAATTTTAAAATTTATACAATTTTTTTATAAATCGTTTAAAATTTATATAAATTTAAAAATTAAAATTTTTACTCCTACCTAAAATTTAAAAATTAAAATTTTTTTTACTCCCACTTAAAATTTTTATAAATATTAAAAATAATAAAAATTAATTATCAATTATGATATTTAACTAAAAGCAAGGGTATTTTCGTCATTTAACACAAAAGTCAACTCTTTATTTCTCTTATTCTTCAATTACTTTCAAATACTATTTTTCTTATACTTGGTACTAAACTAAATCCCAACCAAACACAAATTTACAATAGTTCCAGCTTGTTCTAAAAATTATACTTATCTCTGGTACTGCTAATTTTCTCTTATACCCCAACCAAACGAAACCATGGTAAATTGCACTTTTGGTTCTCAAACTACTAAGCAGATTATAATTTGTTGTACTTTTTAGTTAGAATATTTAAAATTATTGCAAAAGTTTCAAAATTTAATTTAGTTAATTAAATTTTAATTTTAATTATTGATGATATATTAATATTTAGTCAACTATAAATTAGTTTATACAACTTAATTCAACAATTTTTAAAGTGTCAACTAAAAATTATAGCAAATTAAAATTTGAGTACTAAAATATATCTCACGAGTCTCGTAAGAACCAAATGTACAATTTATCCTTAAACTTTGCAAAATTTTATCTACTAATATCCTAAATTCTAATAGGTTCTGCCTCTCATGTTAAAAAATCAATATTTATTACATACACATTGGAATACTCTTGTACTCTAATTAAAATATGCGTTTGGTAATGGAATAAACAAGAATTAGTTATACCAGGGATAAGTATAAAATACGGAATTAGCGTTAAAAAGCGCTTGGTATGATTTCAGGAATAAAAAAATTTATGTTTGGTATGATAATGAAGAATAACAGGAATAAAGAGTATTAGTTGGTGCAAATAATCTTTTTGCCCTTTTACTTTATTATGTGTTAAAACGATTTAAATTTTAATTTATTTCTTATAAATAGTTGATTGAAGCCTTTCAAAAATCAAATAAAATCCAAATCAAAATCAAATTATATTTCATGAAAATAATATTAAATTTAAAATTTTATTTGCTCTATTTTTCAAAAATATAAAATATTCATCAAATTTTCCATAAATTTTTTATCATGGAAAAAGTATTTGTTATTTGTTTGCTACAAATTTTATATTACTTCCCTACTAATATATACAATTTAAATTTAATACCCAGTACGAAGGGTATCCAAGGAAAAAATTTGGGGATGGGTTTGGGGGTGGGTTTGAACCGTGAGAACAGTAATTCTCACTTATTCTAGTAGTATTGGAACAAGCTATACCTGTTAGTTCGTGATGTGTTTGAAAGGATAAAAGAGATATCTCCCTTATTCTCATTTCAGTTCCAAATCCAAACGGATCCTTTTAGGGCTCGTTTGGTAACAGAATAAGACAGAACTAGCTATTCCAGTAATAAGTATAAAGTACGGAACTAGTACGGAACTATTGTAAAAAAGTGTTTGGAATAGTTTTAGGAATAAGAGATTGTGTTTGGTATGAGAATGAGGAATAAAGAATTTTAATTGGGGTAATTATCTTTTTGCCCTCAAACTTTATTATGTAATAATGAGATGCGAGATGGTACCTCGGTAGACATGGGAGGGCATTTAAGGGATGGTTAGAAAAAATGAGAACAGTAATTCTCACTTATTCTAGTTGTACTGGAACAAACTATACCGATTAATTTCTGGTGCATTTGAAAAAAAAAAAAAAAAGAGATATCCGTCGTATTTTCGGTTCTATACCGAATACAAACAAACCCTAATTAGAAATTCCCCTATAAATAAACCGTAACAACGAATAATTTGGGTTGCAGTGAGATTTAGATCGATCTAGCGGCCTTCCCGCTCAGTAGTCATTCGCACCTCTCAATCTCCGTCTGTTTCCTCCTATGATCACCGCCGTCGTGGAGGGAGAGGAAGGGGACGAGGTGTTTCTGCTGCGTTTGAACGTCAGAATTAATGCTGCAATATTTTGTTGGTAACCAACGTGAAAGCCATATATACGAACTTCCTGATTAATTACTATAATAAAAAATTAATTTTGAGAATTATTCAAAAATAATAATAATAATGTAAGCAAAAAAAAAAAAAAAGAACACATCGAGATTAACTGGCTCGACCATTAACCCACGTCCAAGACAAAGCAAAGAGTTTAAAAATAAAGTATAAAAAAATCTCTCAAAAGGCCTGAGCTTCAATTAAATCTGAAACACCGAATTCACGTACGTCCGCACGTACATGCAGGTCTCGATCGTAGGTCGGCTCACCAAAACAATGTACAGCTCTTCCTCTCAACCATTGGACCACCAAATTAGAGCATGCCTTGACTAGGCCGGTACATGAATGTATAATCGGATGCCTCTAAATTAACTGAAGTTCTAATTAGATTCAATCGAACTGGTTGGATAGGTAATGTATTCAGAAACTAAAATCGGATTGGATTACTTGTTTTACCAAGATAATTCTAGATCTTCCAAGTATCTCCCACGCCTTGCGGATCGGATGCGCAGATCAAATAGAATGCAAAAAGGGCTATCAGAATCTTCTTTTATATTCACACTCTAAAATTTCAGAAATATAGATGGAAACTCAGAAAGAAAGAGAAAGATTATTAGTACCTTTTAAGACACTATGTTTCTCACATATAACTTATCATCCTTATCCTTAATCCATAAGGATAAATCATAATCTTATTTTTAACATAAAAAATAAATTTCTATCTTATTCTTAACACAAATGAATAAATCTTAATCCACATTTTATATAGATTGGGTCAAATTATAACCATCCAATGTGTACACACCACATGACAACAATCTCCCACTTAGTCACATTGGTCAATTTTCTCTCATATACATTTTACTCTCTCATATATATATTCTATTCTTGGAGTGTCATATTAAGTCACCGCCTAACTAATATAGTACATCACTAACTAAAATCGTTTATATTTCAGACGTTTCAACACACCGAATCAAAGCATCACAAATCCTTCTCATATAATCACAGGACTTGACCACATAACCTGAGATAACCGTCAAAACAAAGATGTATATGTAATTGTGGAAGAAAGAGAGAGCACAAGGAGATGGGCCACGTCACGCAATCGGTCTAGAATTCAAAAAAATTTTATATAACTTTACACACATTTTATCAGCATATTTTATTTTTTAAAAGAAAATAAAAAAATAATAATAAGGCAACTGATCTATAGTGCAGATAAGTTCCGCATGATTTTACATACATTTTATCACTATATTTGAAACAAGTACATAGTTGTGAAGGGTCTCTATGCATTTTTAACCAAAAAAAAAAAAAAAAGAAAGAACTAAATATGTATTTGTAGAGGAGAGAGAGAGAGAGAGAGAGAGAGAGAGCATAAGGTGATAGGCTAAGGCACGTAGCCCACAATGAGTGAGGAGCAAACAAAGAACCTCTTTGCCCTACTCGAGCAGCAAATAAAATACCCTGCAACCAAAAACGATTCTCTCTCTTTCCCCCTACCACAAACATACCTCAAGAGCCATAATCATCTATATATAACACATCCTTAATTTCATAACCATCATATAAACACTACTTAACCCCCAATAAACTCTCTCTCTCTCTACATAAACATACAAACTTATATATAACACTAACTCTTCTTGGTTATTCTCAACTCCATCTCAGGTGCTTGTAAAACATTTTCAAAACAATTTAAGAGTCCCTCATGGCGAAATTCGAACCCTCATCCCTATGGGATAAAAAGGACGGAATCGACACCCTCCACATCACTACTCCAGGCAAATTTTTCTCCTACTCATGATCAATCTTACGAATTATTTGGTTGCATGCATTTCCAACTACACTGTACGTACAACTATAGTTGTATCTGTGTTTGGGTACTTTAATTTCATCTGCATGTTACGTACAAAAGAAAAATAGGTTTCTTCTTGTCTCGAAGCTTTACAAGATTCTTTGCAAGATATACGATTTGAAATAGAGGTTACATAAGTAATTTTTGTTCCATTTTTGCAATTCTTTTTACAAATTATTTGATTCTAGTAGAATATTTTTATTTAGTTTAAATTTTTTTAAACTACTAAAAATAAGATATAATCATGATTAATTTTATGTTAAAAATAGTTAATATGAGATAATAATAATAATAATAATTAATATATCTAATTATTTGATTATTATTATTTAAAACTAATTCACAATTTTTTAAACATGTAAGACAAATATATATTAAATTACTAAAGTTTCGGGTTTTTAACTTTTAGAACCGAACCAAACCGAGTAATTTGTAAAACTAAACCAAATCGACTTGTTTTAATTGATTCGGTTCGGTTCGGTTTGATTTGATAATTCAGTTTTAATCAAATAACGGCCGTTCATTTAATACCATACTTGAGAAGAATGAACCAGTTGCAAAAATTAAAAGCTTATATAAGAGGTGTATTTGCAAAAGCACTAAATGTAAATTGTGAAAATTTTTTAATATATTGTATTCAGCGATCCTCCTCACATGCTCCGATATAAGATTTTCTGGTAGTATTGCACAATATAATATAAAGTAATTGATTATTCTGAAATCTTAAGCCGGTAGAGAACGGTGTTTTTTTTATGAATTTATGAGCGCGGGTTTGTTTCTATATATATGTAGGGTTCAAGAGGGAGAACCTGAAAGTGCAGGTGGACAGTTCCGGGAAACTGCGAGTAACCGGGGACGGCGGGGAGGGCGGGCGCCAGTTCTCGAAGACTTACAGCGTTCCGGCAGGCTGCGACCTCCGCGGTATCCGCGCCAAGTTCGAGAGCGACAGCAGTACGCTAGTGATAACATTTCCGAAGGCCGCCGCCGGCCCCGCCGACAGGCAAGATAAGCCGACAGAGCCGCCGGCGGAGGCGGCGGGGCAGCGGCGGCTGGGAATGTGGGCTCCAGGAAGGGACAAGTTGGTGTACACATTTGTAATTGTGTTGGTGCTTCTTTTGGCAGGGGCTTGTTTCTACTTGAGCCATGAACTGAGGAAGGCCACTGCAGCTAAGAAGATTGTAATGGTAGTACCTGAGTGAACTTGCCCTGTGCTTTCAGAATAAGCCCAAAAGTGTTGCTGCTGAGTATGAAGATAAATGTACAGAAAAGTGTATCAAGTTTATTCATGTGTGATTGGGTTTGATTTTATCCTTTTCTTTGTTTTTCTTTTTTTGCTTTTTCAATTTTATTATAATGGTGCAGTGATTATTAATAAGGTTGTGATTAACATGACTTGAAATGTTGTTATTGAACTTATTGTGTGTCTGTGTGAGAGAGAGAGATTTCGGTTACTATACTTATACAAGTCTCATGCGTGCTCGTAAATTTTCTACCATTAGATCTATTCTTTTAACTAATTTTATCTCTTAAATCATTCTCTCTCTCTCTCTATATATATATATTTATATATTTATTTATTTATTTGAGTGTGGCTCGGATGTTTATAAGCATGGAGACGTCTGTGTTTATAAGTTGTTTTCGATGTTGAGATTTTTGAATAGACAATCAGTTCCGTTAGACTTGATGTAGAGTACATTTGAAGTACCTAGAAAATAAATTTTATGATTTTTCGATATAATTTGCCTAGTGATCGAAATGATTCAAGATCAATGACTGAAAATAAAAATCTCACAAAATGTAATAATATGACACTAAAATTTTATATCAAAAATATTAATCTTATTTTATATATATAGTATGAAGAATTTTCTATCCAAATTTCACATGATTTGAATATTTTTATACTGGTAAATTATAAACGACTCACCACGATCATTAAATTTGTTGATTTTAAGCCATTTTAATCATTAGGCAAATGATATTAAAAAATCGTCAAATTTATTTTCTATATATTTGAAATACTTTAGATCAAGTCTAACAAATCAATCGTCGATTCAAATTCTCAACATCAAAAACAACTTATATGCACGAACGTCTCCGTGCTTACAATAGCACCCGAACCTAACTCTCTCTCTCTCTCTCTCTCTCTCTCTCTCTCTCTATATATATATATATATATATATATATATATATATATATATATATATATATATTGAAAGCTAAAATAGTATATATAGAAAATTGACTTATCAATAATATTATAATCAAAAACCAAAAAATATAAATAATCGAATTCGCCTGTGTAACTTTGTTGGCATTGCATACGATTGACTCATAAACTAGTTGCATCTGTATAAGAATAATTAAATAAGTAAATAAAAATAAAATAAAACTTTATTTTGCTCAACACCACACGAAATTACCAAATTTACCAAAGTCGGCGGTTAAATGTTCTACACTGCCGAATTATACGCTAATAATTTTCAACATAACTACATCTCATAGAATAAGAAGTCGGTGGCCAAACAAACCATACTGCCGACTCTCTATTAACTTAATATACTCTAACTCAAAAGTGATCTGATAAATATATATAGATAAATATATATATACAGTATTTTGTGGTGCCTTTTTTTTTGAAACCATCTTCTTCTTTTTTTACTCTTTTTTTTTTTCTAAACACGATTTTCACAATTTTTATTTTTTTATTTATTTTTGGCTCGGCTCTCCCTTATTTGGGCAGGCCCAACAACATTTCCTACAAATAAACTGTAACAACTGCTACGATAAAATAAAAATAAAAATAAAAATAAGAAAAAAAAAATTTCTACTCTCCGCACCGAAGCGTCAATTCTAAATTTAGATTATTTTCTTGTCCCGGCTGCTGAAGCGTCAATTCTAAGTTCAGATTATCTTCTTTTGGCACTTTCTCTTCCAACTTCTTTTCCAACCTGATGACGTGGGAATTTGTAGAAACTAAATTTGAATCGTTCTGGAGTAGTGCAGAATAGGCTGGGAGGCTAAGGGAAAGCGACAAGTCGTCGTTCTGGAGTAGTGCAGAATAGGCTGGGAGGGTAAGGGAAAGCGACAAGTCAATTTGTTCAATATAGTTACCCTCGCACTCTTTCTTACAAAGCATAAAGCATAATTCGGTCTTTTCGTCGTGTCTTCTTATAACTTCATTTACGTTACGTCGGAAGACAAACAGCTGCACTATATCGTCCTTGCAAAAGCCCTCCTCGGCAACAAAGCCCTTCCACTCGGCGCCGCCCTTGAGCACAGCCGCAAGCGTCCCGTCCCACCGGGTAAGCGTCATTCCGATGCCGCGGCATTCCCGCTTCGCAACCATTCGCACCTCCAACCCACCGTGCTTCTGTCCGATCTCCGTCTTCTTCCTGACCTTACGATTACCGTCGACGTCGGCGTCCGAACTTTTCTTATCGTATTTCTTGCGCTTTTTGGTCGTGAAATCGAGGAGGTTGGCGTCGCGCCGCTCGTCGAGGGAGAGGAAGGGGAGAAGGCGGCAACGAACGTCGGGGATGGGGATGAGGAAGCGATTCTGCTGCGGTTCAATGTCGGAGTTACGCAAGATCTTCTCGCTCACGAGGTGGAGGAGAGCCATGAGAACTACTAGCTAGCTACTTACCGATTTCGAAAACACGAGCTTTATTATTATTTCTTGATTAGAGTTGATGCACATGCACGTAAGTTTTATATATATATATATATATATATATATATATATATATATATATATATATATATATATACTACGAATCCTAGTATGATTTGGAAATAGATGTTGATATTCTTGAATCCTCAAGACCATGCAAATTGGAGTGACTAATTACGTATATATATATAATAAAATTAAATATTAATATATTTTTTAAAATTTTAGTTATCAAATATAATATTGTAAAGTTGCATATATTTACAAATATATTTTTTTACGTTAGTAAAATTTTTGCATAAACTATAAATTATAAAAGGAATTAAAATTTTTTATAAGTTTATGACTCATCATTTTTATGATAAAATTTTAATGATTGACTCATTGTATATATAGCTATCGATAGCACCAAGCAATTAGTGCTATCAAGTTTTCTATCTTTAGATCAACTCTTTTGATCATTTTCATTCATTAGATTTTACTTTTTTTTCTTTTCAACCACTCATTAAACCTAAGAAGTCCACTATCATCTCAACCACACATCTTTTAATCCAAAGATTAAAAACTTAATAGGACAAATCACTTGGTACTATTAATAGCATTATATATATAGCTATCGATAGCACCAAGCAATTAGTGCTATCAAGTTTTCTATCCTTCGATCAACTCTTTTGATCATTTTTATTCATTAGATTTTACTTTTTTTCTTTTCAACCACTCATTAAACCTAAGAAGTCCACTATCATCTCAACCACACATCTTTTAATCCAAAGATTAAAAACTTAATAGGACAAATCACTTGGTACTATTAATAGCATTCCAGCCTAGTTCTCATATATATATATATATATTGTATAATTTAAAACTTTAAAAGAATATATATGATAATTAAATTTTTATAAAAATCAATCTACAAATTCAAAACCATGGACAGAAACATTTGAAATTATCTTTGAAATTTTATCATTGTTTATATTATTCATTTTAGGGTGGTACTATATGTGATAAGGATTTTTATTTTATTTTATTTTTTAAGTAAAAATGAAATAGATCCTACTAAATTTTAAAATTTGTTAAATAATCATGGTCAATTTTATTTTCTTAATTAAATTTTTTAGACTTTAACAAATAATTTAATTAATTTGTCATTTTTTTACCGGCAAAATTATTAATTAAACGAGCATTCTCATCATTTGTCCTGTACGTGATACTGTAAAGTTCAAAATATAAGTAAATTTCACTCTTTTATTTTGACGTGCAAAAATATGATAAAAATTTATATGATAAGTTAATTTTAATATTCTCTCTCATGCGTGTAATAATGTAATAAGGCTAAGCACGGGCTCAAATTTCGTATTTATAAAGATCAATTTAATATAAAAAGGATCAGCATTAGTCTTATGGTTATACCAGAATTATATTACTTCATCTGTCTCTAAGGTTATTTGACTGAATTTTTTAAAAAAGAGAAAAATAAAATAACTAAATTTTAAAGTCATGAATTTATTCTTGCAAGGTTTTAATTATCAAATATGTCACTCGAAAGCAGTGGCGGATTTAAAACTTGTTTCTGAAATACATGTTGCCATACATGATATATATAGTTGTGACGCTCCAATAGAATAGTTTGAGGGTATGGTTGAAAATATAATAATTAGATATTCTAATAATAATAATTAAAAATAAGTATTTCAGGCTAATAATTTAAAATTCAACAAGATAAGTTATATTTAGTATCAGAGCTAGATTACCAGCCGAAAATATCGGATGAAAAAAAAAAAAATGTGATAAATTTTGATCTATAGCTAGCATAGAAATAATGTAATATTATTGTGATTGATGGTTATCCGTCGATAAATGAGATATCATATTGTTTTAGCATCAACAATGCATTAATATTTAGTCAGCTAATTCAGACTGCGAGACTTGATTACAATAAATTAAAATTTAAGAATTAAAATGTCATCCACGTCATAGTTTGAGGACCAAACGTGCAGTATGTTTTAAAAATTGGACTTAACTATTTTGGATAGATGGTTTAGGACCCAACAAATTATTAATGCTAATAGGGCTAAATTGTTAATTACACACACACACACACACACACACACACACACACACACACACACATATATATATATATATATATATATATATATATATAAGGTTGGAAACATTGCTAAACATTTACTTATGCATACCAATGATATAGAAGCAATTAATTTGACATTAATCACAGCTACAACTGAAAATTACTTTACCTAGTTTGTCACCAATTCTGAACTGCTTTCCCTCAGCCCAAGTTGTGTAGTTTACGTTCAGCATCCACCCACAATCGTCGCCAACCGACGACGTAATCCATGGCGACGGTCGGGAAAATTGCGACGACGGCGATGGCGAAGGCCGCGAGAATTTTCTTCCAAGCCATTAAACAAGAATTTCTTAGAATTACTCGGACTCAAAGAATAGTAATGAATAAATTTAATAGAGGTAGTTTTTTTTTCTTCTTCTATTTTGTGTTGGTTAGGGATGCTGTAGGTGCATATTGTAGCTTAAGAGTCTATACTATACGTGTGTATATATAGCGAGAGATCATAGAGATGTTAGTGATCGATATACAATTGTTATTGCTATAATTTTGTAATTTTTAAGTTGGTTAATAACATAGTCAGGCGAAGGACGGCATAGTTTTGACCGTTGGATTGATTTTTGCCAACTGGTTGTTGTTGCTGCAGGAGAGAGAAGAGAATTTGGTCGACGACATTGTCAATGAAAATGGGGGTTTAATATTGTTGTTTACACTTTGCTCGTTACTACTTATAGTATCACTCTGTTACTAACTTATTTGACGAGCACTATAGCACTATTATTTAAGTAGAGTGCTTGGGAAAAAGTACGTATCTTAAAAAATCAATTTTCATGCAATAGATGGCTACAATGATGTGAAGAGAAATTCATATTTGTGAACAATTATTTATCACAATAACTTCAAATAATTAAAGAATGAAATCTGTGACGCAGACACTGTAAAATAACTATTTATCTCTTAAAACTGCTACACAATAATAATGGCATAATGTTTTATACTGAAGGAGAACCAATTCTCGACCAATTCTAGACCAACTTAGAACTTGCTGTTTCAAATAGCAACAGTTGCTGCATCTACTGACCAGGCAATTTAACACACTAGCAACCTCCGACGCACCGGCGTCTAAATCATAAAAAGGAACCTCTCAAAACGCTCACATTTATGAACTCTGTTGTAGAACTTGGAAAGGGGGCAAAAAAAAAAAAACCAAGCGAATGAACAGAGTACGTGACAAACAACAGTCGTAATAAGGCTCAAAATGATAACACAACAGAAAAAGAACAGTACACCAAAAAAAACCCTAACATTCAATCCGCATGCCCGGCATTTTGCCAAACCTAATAATTATTAGTAACCATTTGGAGTTTATTTGGCGCTGGCGAGCTGGGTGCGGAGGAGCTTGGCGGCGTCCACCATGTTGGTGAGGGCGGGTTTGACCTCTCCGTACTTGCGGGTCTTGAGCCCGCAGTCGGGGTTGACCCACAAGATGTTGGTCTCGAGCACCGCAAGCATCTTGTTGATCCGGTCCGCGATCTCCTCCGTGGACGGGATCCTCGGGGAGTGGATGTCGTATACTCCGGGGCCGATACCCGCGCCGTACTTGACACCCTCGCGGAACACGGAGAGGAGCTTCTCGTCGGAGCGGGAGTTCTCGATCGTGATCACGTCGGCGTCCATGTCGATGATCGAGTGGATGATGTCGTTGAAGTTGGAGTAGCACATGTGGGTGTGAATCTGTAAGAAGAAAATAGCTGTTTAGTTCAATCGAGCGAAGAGAGACGATTGGACAGAACTGAAAGTAATTATCCCAGCGATCATTATAACTAAACATAAAATTGATAAGGTTCTTGGTTATCTTAGGATATAATCTTATAAACCAAGGACAAGAAAGGTTATACCCACTAGATTTATCCTCGAGCCAAGATGCGGCTAATGGATTAAGAGGAATATGAAAGAAAAGTACCTGAGTAGTGTCCTGAACACCACAGTTGGTGATCCTGAAGGAGTGGACGGCCCAATCCAAGTAGAAAGCCTGCTCCGACTTGCGGAGGGGCAATCCTTCCCTGAGTGCAGCCTCATCAATTTGAATAACCTGCAACAAAGTACGAGGGAGGGGAGTAAAAAATGTCATCGTTTGCGATAAGTCAAATAAAAAGCGACAAAAGAGAAGGGGGGAAAAAAGAGCTACCTGAATACCAGCAGCTTCCAAATCTTCAACTTCTTTCTTAATTGCAAGAGCAATCTGATAGCATGTCTCGAATCTAGCAAATTGATAATGCCACTTTTTAGATATTTGTAAATAGTATAGTAAAGATTTCAAAGGACACTTCAGTACTTGCAGCTCACCTAGGTTGGTCGTTCCTGACAAAGGACCAGTTGAGGATCGTGACGGGGCCAGTCAACATTCCCTTCATTGGTCGAGAGGTCATGCTTTGTGCCGCAGAAGACCAGAAAACGGTCATGGCCTTGGGGCGGCTCACATCACCATAGATGATGGGCGGCTTAACACAGCGGGACCCATAAGATTGCACCCACCCATTGACTGTGAATGCAAATCCAGAGAGTTGCTCTCCAAAGTATTCAACCATATCATTTCTCTGCGCAAAAGAATTTAGATTAGCATCAGCCGTGACGATTGCACGTAACATCCGAACTCTCTCTTATGCAATAAAAAGATCAGCATAATACAAACGAAAGGTAAAATCTAAGTGTAATAAATTCCAGTTTGGTCTCCAGTTTTTCACTGTAAGAGATCAGCCCTTGAAGTTAGCCTAATATCTTGCAATTGCATCTTCAGTGTATTTTCCATCAGAAACATACCCACAAAAGCTAGGAGCTGTGCATATAAACTAATGAATGTATAGATTTTCCATGACATGATCCCAGGGATGAGATTCTAAGATATTAAAGCTCAGAAACTAACTATTAAAATTCAGAGGCAAATTGTTAAGAGAAAGAATATTTGATCAAATTGCACTTCTTTCTAAGCTAAGGGACCGCCCATACATTTTACCCAATAAACAGTTCTGCAATACAAGCTAATTTTCTCACCTCAGGCTCTCCATGGACCAGGACATCGATGTCGAGTTCTTCCTGAAGCTTGACGACCTTGTTGATTTCCTCCTTAATGGCATTCACATACTCCTCTTCAGAGATTCTGCCAAATATAAAGCATAAGGAAATAACAGAGACAATTATATGAGATCAGCATACCAAAAACAAAATAAAAATAGTAACATACTTGTTTGCCTTGTACTCCCTTCGGACTCTCCTGAGTTCGACTGTTTGCGGGAAGGAACCAATGGTAGTAGTAGGAAGGATCGGAAGATTGAGCTTCTTCTGTTGGGTATCAAGTCTAGCACTCACATTTGTAGCCCGGCGGTGGTCAGAGCCCTTCAAAGCAGCAGCCTGAAAATATGTAGCACAACATCAGATTTAAGTACTTGCAGCACCTTCACTCATATTAGATGCTATTATTATAGAGTTGCATCTACATACAGCTTTTTGAACTTCTTCATTGGTCACTCTAGGAGAAGACTTCCTCGATGCCTGAGCAGCAGCATTTGTGGAGAAGAAAGCCTGCAGATCGAGATTAATACATCAATCCAACATGCCAAAAGACTTCCAAGTTACTACAAGTGAAGCACTGAAAAATCACCTGAGCATTTGAATACCCCTGTAAAATATGAAGTTTGTTTATGCCAGTTGAAACTGAGGTTTCTTAGCAACTTATCATACTTTGAGGGGTTATCCAATTCACGGGTGTTAGGATTTGATTAGATTTGTAGTTGAATCATAGTTAGATTAAGATTAATATTTAAATCTGTTAGACATAAATTTATTAAGATTTAAATATTAATTAGAATAGAAATCTAATTAGACTAGGATTTGGGTATCTTTTGATGTAAACTATAAATATAGTATAGGTGCTATTATTTTTTGGCGATGGTAGGATTTAGCCACACCCATATGACACGGTGGTGGTAAGGTTTAATCACACCCATATGACATGGTGGTGGTGGGGCTAGGGTTTAGCCACACCCATATGGCATGGCCAAGGTGTCCATGATTTTGGATGCAAGCACGGGTGCGTTCAAAGAGAGAAGTCTTTTAAGTTTATAGAAGAAGAGAGAAGAGTGAGAGCTAAGCGTCATGGACACTGACACAGAACGCGGGACACGACACAACTCGGACACGGCGACTCGGCAACTTTCAAAAAATTAGGACACGAACACGACATGAACACAGATAACAGTATATAATATTATTAATATAATAATATATATTTATTATATATAAAATATAAATTTGGGTAAAATATTGTTATATTTTTCATACGAATGAAAATTTATAAAAATTTTCACTAATAGTTCATATATTCTAAGAAAAAAAATTCTCCACCATACATAATTTATTTATATTGTCCAAAAATATTTGTATGTACTTATCAAAAAGTTAAAATATTTATCATCTTACATTATATATGCATAAATATATATATATATATATATATATATATATATATATATATATATATATATACTTTTTTAATTGTATGCGCTGTGGATCGGTATTGAACGCGCGTTCAAAAAGTGTCCACATCGGACACGAGTCCGACACGGACACGCGAGGCTTATAGAAGTGTCCGTGATACATAGGGTGAGAGAGATTTAGGAAGAGGGCTCGGGTTGAACCTACTCTATTCTAGAAGAGAAGTTGGTATAATTCTTCTCTTGATCAATGAATCTTATTTTACCTGCATTTTTTTGCTTTTGCTTTTTTCTCCTCTTTATGGCTGTGTCGATTCCAGTTTTTGTTGAGGAAAAGGATTTATGGTAAAAACTCGATTTGACGTTTTCCGTTGCGAAATCCCAACAACCAGTACCGGAGCGGATTGCGGATTCACAAAATCAGGTGTCGGAGGGCGATTACCAGATTCCCAACAACAATTGGTATCGGAGCTAAAGATTACTGATCCTGAGGAGAGATTAACGTCAGAGTACTGAATTACCAATCATCGCCGGAAGCAATCGATGTTAAAGCACAATTTGATCTCGCTAAGTGTGTTGGACTCGAAGGTTTGTGTTTTTTCGGCTTCAGGTGGAGCTATGAGGGTCCAAAAGTGAAATCGAATCGTAAAGAGATGCAGTCGCACAAGATGGAGTGGCGGAGAGCTCGATGCAGCGATTGAAGATTACAAATCAAATCAAGGTAGAGATTGTTAGGATTTAATTAGATTTGTAGTTGAATCCTAGTTAGATTAAAGATTAATATTTAAATCTATTAGATATAAATTTATTAAGAATTAAGAATTAAATATTAATTACGATAGAAATCTAATTAGACTAGGATTTAGGTATCTTTTGATGTAAGCTATAAATATAGCATAGGTGCTATTATTTTTTAGTGGTGGTAGAATTTAACCACACCTATATGACACGGTGGTGGTAGGGTTTAACCACACCCATATGACATGATGGTAGTGGGGGCTAGGGTTTAGCCACACCTTCATGGCATGACCAAGATATCCATGATTTTATACGCACACACGTGTGCGTTCAAAGAGGAGAAGTCTTCTAAGTTTATAGAAGACGAGAGAAGGGTGAGAGAGATTCAGGAGGAAGGCTCGGGTTGAAGCTACTACTATATTCTAGAAGAGGAGTTGGTGTAATTCTTCTCTTGGTTAATGAATCTTATTTTACCCGCATTTTTTCTGATTTTGTTTTTTTCTCGTCTTTGTGGATGTCTTTGTGGCTGTGTCGATTTCCAGTTTCTGTTGAGGGGACGGATTTATGGTAAAAATCCGATTTGACGTTTTTCGTTGCGGAATCCCAACAACCAGTACCGGAGCGGGTTTCGGATTCACAAAAGCCGGTACCGGGGCGAGTACCAGATTCCCAACAACAACGGAAAAAAAATTGGTTTTCTATCACAAGGAGTTTTGCAAAGAGGGGCTATTGTAAGTACAAGGGTATAAATGCAAGAGAATTAAGTTTTCACAGGCGTACATGAGAATCCAAATTTAGCTGGGATAATCATGTGCACATACATACATGGATTTGGTGGCATGCGTACTTGATAATTTATAGGGATATACATGTTTATATCTCTACATTTTATGAGTATAGGGCATCCATTACTTGTATCCTAAAGATGTCATTGTATACAATGGAAAGCATCTGACGGTATTAATAGGGTGTACCTCATCCTTCTGACCAGCCAATGCTTTGGCAAGAGCATTCACTTCAACCACCTTCTGAGCGGCAAAGGCCAACCATGATTTAAGTTCACTGTCCAACTTGGTCTCGTTTACAAGATCAACAGCAGTGTGCATAAGGGAGCAGGAAGTTGAGACCACAAGCTTATCTATAAGCAAAAAGAAACAGTTACAACAACTATAAATCAGAATAAGTTTAAAAAGGGAAAGCAAGACGTAAAGAGACTAGAAGTACCTTTGCCAACAATAGTCTCAAGTGCCTCAAGAGTGCCAAGTGAGGCAGCGAGGTCATTGGCCCAGATGTTCCTACCATCTACAACTCCAGCAAAGAGGTACTTTCCAGCAGGAAAGCTCGCGCTTTTAATGACGTCAAGTGTCTTGGTGCCACGCACCAAGTCAAAACCAAAAGCAGAAATGCTGCTCAAGGCAGTGATGGTCCTGGGATTTGGAAATGATCAATTGGGTTAGCAACTACAAACATTATATATCAAATTAAGTGCATGTTTGCCCTAGCTCCAGAAATAGCTTCTCTATATTCCAAAAGGCAAACAGGAAGCCTGGAATTCTTGCTGTGTTGGGAAGATGAAATGAGCTACTAGAGCCAAAAGTGGAAATTCTAGCATAAAGATGCTCTTCTGTAGTGGGAAGTGATAAGTGGATTTTAATGAAAAGTTTGTTGGTGCCTTTTCAAACAGCTGTATTTAAACAGCTCTCCTGCATAAGCTTCAGCCTGGCCGAACAGGCGGTGAAGCACATTAATCTTAATAATGATCAACTTACTTGTATGCCTCAGCGGGAACATCACCAAAGTAGGTCTCAACAAGCACATTCAAGCCAGAGAGTGATGATTCAAGTTCAGTGTAGGCCTTAGTGAATGCTTCCAATTGGTAGGAGTCAAGATCCAAGACAAGGGTGGGCTCATCAAACTGAATCCATGAAGCACCTGCTTCCTTCAGCTCAGCAATGGCTTCCCTGGAAATTATACAATGAGCACCAAGGAGCACCAAGATGTCAGGAACAGGGAAGAAGAGAAAACAACAAGTCAACAATGATTAAGTTCTAGTTTGGGTCCATACTTGTAGATGGGCAGAATGCTTCCAAGCAGTGAGAGAAGAGAGAATGACTTCTCCACGCCTTTAGCCGGCTTCGAGAGCAACAAGTATGTGACAGGTCCAATAAGAACGGGAACGGTATCAATTTCAAGCTGCATAGAGGAAGAAAAAATGACCATTGATGAATAAATAGCGGAACAACTAGAAAATCAGCTTGACAAGAAAAGAGCTGCAGTACATCAACAAGCACATATGTAATGGATAACAAAATAATAAGATATATGCATCCCACAGATCTTTCACACTTGATATTCCATACACATGATGGATTTGCATGATCTAGTAAGTGAATAAGACTACTATTTCCACATCTATTTAAAACAAGAGAGAGAAATGGAAACAATGCAGAATAAGTACTTAAGTTGCACTCAGAAGCTGGCTGGCTTTGCCATACTGCAAAATAACATAATAAATTTCTCTTTGATTGCTACCACTAAACCCCTAGTTGCACATCTTTCTCTTTTCTTCAAGTGCCACAGGTAATTATAAATTTGTATATCTTTCCGCTATGATTCTGAAGTGATCAGCCGTTGATAGTAAGAGCACTAATTTATCACTAAAAGCATTTTTTTTTCCCTACATATTGCTAGCTCAAACATCAAGAAACCATATCAGACAACTAGTACACTGCTCATACATGGTTTTGCATTAACTGAAAACATTAAGATTCCACAAAAAGAAACCAATATACAGCTGCTGATCATAGTAACATTAAAGTTAATCTGCAATTATAAACACTTACCGCCTTTGCTTCCTTGTATTCCGAGACAGCCTTATGAGAAGAATAGGCAAACTTTGTGTTGGGGCCCAATTCAGGTACAATGAAGTGGCTGGAGAAGGAAAGCCCACATATCAATAAAAGCACGAAACAGTATAACAAATACCAAGTACCAACCACGGAAATGTTATAATGTTCAAGATGGGTCAGAAGGCTTACTAGTTGGTGTCAAACCACTTGGTCATCTCCATAGCAGGCACTGAAGCATTTCCTCTGGCCATAGAGAAATAGGTATCAAGCCCAATCTCTCCACCAGTCCAAGAATAGCGCTCAGGCACGGCACCAAGCATGGCGGTGGTGTCAAGCACTTGATCATAGTAGGAAAAGGTGTTGCTAGGAATATATTTGATCCCAGCATCAGTCATTTGCTTCCAAATGGAGCTCCTGAGATTGGCAGCAACCTTCTGTAGATCTTCAGCGCTACTCTTCCCATCCCAAAAGGACTCCAACGCAAACTTGAGCTCTCTCTTCGGCCCCATGCGGGGGTATCCAACAATGTGTGATGCCATCTTTCTGAAAACAAAGAACAAAAGAAAACGAAGTATTTCAGTAAAGGAAACTATAATCCAAAGTTACTAAGCCATATGCTCTTCTTTAGTACAAAACAGCAGGGAAGAAAGATTGGACAGAATAGCTTATTCGCAAGAATTATCTATTTGACTAGACTTTCTGATCTTTCTTATCTCACCATTTTGTCACATACTGAAGATTCTTTATACTTATATATATAGTTTATTACAGTAGATACAGCCATTTTTACTTTATATAATAGACTAATACAAAAGCCACAGCATTTAGATCCCCCCCATACATTAACTATTCTCTACTACGAAATTATATAAAACAACCGTTGTACTCTAAAAGCTTAAACTATTAGAGAACGGTGTTTTTAATATTTCAACACTTCCCCTCACGTCTGCGCTCGATACTTTTTATTGGCCCAACACGTGGACTTGATTTAAATAGAAAAAAAATAATTATGTTAGGAGCCTGATAGGATTCGAACTTAGGACTTCCTATTCTGATATCATGTGAAATTATATAAAACAACCGTTGTATTCTAAAAAATTTAAACTATTAGAGTACGGTGTTTTTCATATTTCAACATCTACAAACAACGTTTTTGCTTATATAAAAAAACATCAAATGAATTGAAAAGCCTTTATAAAAGAACATTTATGGACACTGATTAACATTAATTTACACATAAAAAAAAAAACAAGAGGTAAACCGCCAAATAATGCTTACACAACTTGGATCACTCTGAAAAATATAACAATAAATGATACAACTCGACAATCTAAAAAAATAAGAAGGAAGTTTCTTTTGTCATAATGTTAGTGATCATAGGATTCATTTACGAGCATAACGAGATGCCTACAACCCTAATCAACTATATTATATTCAGCAACATCCCATCAAAATGCATCAGCTCAACGAAGAGCAACACAATAACCGAAACTCACCAATCCATTCATCTCAACAATCTAGATCTAATACTCGAATGAACTTAACATCGCCAAAAGTTCCAGATCTATGGACTCGAAATAATTTAAAGACACGATCTAATCCATTCCACTTAGGTTTTACATCCAAGACAAGGATAAGCACGCATCGTGACCAGATCTAGAAGCGATCGATCCACATACATAAAGCTCAAAACATACAACATCCAGAACCAGTAATACATATCAAAATCAATAGCAAAGGACCACTTCAGAGCACTTTTAAACCAAATCTGAGAACAAAAAAAAAAAAAGGCATCAGATCTGAGCGAGATGCTACAGATCTAAAGCTCAACAAGCAGGGAAAAAAAAAAAGGTACAGATCGGATCTAACCGGATCTATACGAATACAAGCGACTCGGGAGCAAAACGAGGGCGAGAAGAGGCGATAAGAAGAGGTTATAAAGGATCTGAGAGTGAGAATAAGGAGCGGAGAGGAGGAGATCGCGGAGGAGAAGGAGCTCACCTTGCGGAGGAGGACGACGAAGCGCGGAGCGAGAGAGAGAGAGCGTGTGGGGAGTAGAGAGAGAGAGAGAGAAAGGGGGGAGGGTTTAGGATTTATTTATAGAGGGGTGGATGGGATTCAGTGGGGGATAGTGAGCGGAGAGGAGCAGGGGAGGACGAGGGTGGAGAAATTGTCACGTGAACCCGGTGTATAAATAAATATATTTCAGGAAAAATATTTTTAGAAAAAAATTTATATAAAAATATGGTAAAACCTAGGGGTGGCAATTCAGCTCGGTGTTAGCGAGCCAGCTCGTATTCGGCTCAAAATGAGCTCGAGATCGAATCGCTCGTTTAGTAAACGAGCCGAACATGAGCTGGGGCCAACTCGCTTGTGTTCGGCTCGATAACAGCTCGAATATATATATATATATATATATATATATATATATATATATATATATATATGGTCCGGCTATTATATTCTTATGAGTAAAATTTTTTTATATCCATAAGTTTTCATCTCTTGGATGAAAAAATGTACGGTTAGGATTATAATAGTCCTATAATTTATATTATTTTCTCAACAACCTAGTAAATCTTAGGGGAACCACTATCATCCTAACCGCACATTTCTTCATCTAAGGGTAAAAAAGTTATGAGTATAAAGAGGTTTATACTCTTATACTCATATGAATATAGTAGCCCTACGCTATAGTAATATTACTATTTAGATTTTAGGCTATTAATTTTTGTGAATTTTAATTATTAGGTTAAAATTTTAATTTTTTAATTTTCTTTTGACTTTACACCTAATAGTAGGAATAAAAATTAAATTTGTTGTTCGCAAGCCAGCTCGTGTTCGGCTCGTTAATAAATATTAACGAGCCGAACACGAGCTCGTTAATAAACGAGCCGAACACGAGCCGAATTTTTTCGCTCGATATTTAAACGAGCCAGCTCGTGTTCGGCTCGTTTGTTAAACGAGCCGACCCGAGCTCGCTCTTGTTCGGCTCGTTGACACACATAGTAAAAACGCACATAATTTATCAAAATTATGAATATTAGATATGGTGCATGAAAGATTTATATACACCGGGTCCATCCGAAAACTCTCATGGAGAGTGAGTAGATCTGAAGAAATGGTGGCCTTTGGACTCGCATATTTCGAGGAGGAATAGGGAACGAGCGATTGCTACGTGCAAACCAAAATGTACCCCAAAGTGTCCAATTTTTTTTTTTTTTTTATTGAAATGACTTTTATTTGTTTGATGAAAAGTCAATAGATTTGGAACTGTAATTATCTCACTTTTTTAGATTTGGAACTGTAATTATCACATTTTTTTTAATTATTTACTAAAAATTTCGCATTAGCATGTAAGATGTAAGATGATAATTTATAGCATTTAATTTTTCATTAGTTTTTTTTTTTTTTTTTTTTTTTTTTTTTAATGTAGTGAAGTTACGATCGAATTTAATTTATGACTAACCAAACAAAAATAAATAAATATTTACGGGTGAAACAAACACGCATGTGAGTGAAATGGTGTTTGATAGTTTAAATGTGTGATTTTCAAGTTTAAACATTTAAAAATTTGAACCGAGAGTGGCGCGGGTGCAGTTAAGGGTATGCGAAGTAATTTTGGTAAATAATGCCAAACTATTCCGTGACCGTATCGAGGACGAATCACAAATGCCAAAAATCTAAGTATTTATTAATAATTTTTTAAAAAAAAAATGAAAAAAATTCAATTTCGAATCACAACTTAAAAAAAAAAATAATAATAATAATAATAATAATAATAATAATAATAATAATATCTACTGATTTATTACATATAATAATCTTGTCCGAAAATAAAATTTTAAACTTTATTTTTAAAAATTTTAAAATAAAATTTAAAATTTAAAAATATAATTATAAAATTTTTAAATTTTTAAATTTTTAAGTCTAAATTTTAAATTTTAAAATATGAATATATATATATATATATATATATATATATATATATATATATATATATATATATATATATATATTCTAAAATTTGAAATTCCAGTGAAGTGAAGCGAGACATAAAAAATTATAAAATATAGTTGAAAAACTTAATTACGATAATTATTGTTAGAATTACAATAATCTTAAATAGAAATATAATTATATTTATTTTTAATTATTATTTTATAATTTATTATTTATTAAATCAATAAAAGCAAAAGCGAATAATATCAGTTAGAAGGTTTGTTTATCAAAATTATAAAAATTAAATAATTTTTGATAAAATAAATAAAAAAAATAAAAAATTATAATTTTTATATCATTCACTTTCTGCCAATACAAACAACAGAATTAATAGAACTTCACTTCCACGATTATAAAGAATTTTAATTATGTTATATTAAAGCTCTTGTCTTAAAAAAAAAATAATTTATTGCGGAAAACGACTGAACATGTACCTTCATCGATTCATCGATTCTCAATTTTCAAAGTACATTTGTCGACAATTGAATTAAAAATATGAGATATTAAAGAGTTAATAAGTTTGTAGTGCTCGAATGTATGGATACATCAATTTTCGAATCGTAATATGAAATAGTTGAGTAACTCACACGATCTTTGAAAAGTTATTTGCGAATGTAGTATTACTCTAGAAAAAAAAATATATAACTAAATTCTTCTTATAATAACCTGGCCCACTAGCAATAATAATTTGTTGGGCCTAAATCACAGCCCAAAATGCTTAAGCCCAGTTATTATTACTAGTGTCCATATCTCATATAAACTCAATCACAATTCGCCCAAACACACACACAGCAGTCCAAGATCATCAGGCGATGTGAGACTTGTCTCACTAGCCCTGTCATCTGGACCCAGACTCAGCCGAGATGCATCACACACTTCCGGCTGGTTATTGGCTCTGATACCAAATATAATAACCTGGCCTACTAGCAATAATAACTCGTTGGGCCCAAACTACAGACCAAAATACTTTAGTCCAGTTATTATTACTAGTATCCATTTCTCATATAAATCCAATCACAATTCCATCCACATCCGATGTGAAATTATTAGGGGTGTCACACTTCTCGTCCCCCTCAGCTTGAATAAGAGTGATTTTAACTTTGACTTAGTCCCAAAAAGGGGGTCAATTTAACTCAAACAAGTAATTGGTAATTGCTACTAAGTCAACTTGTCTCAATTATTATAAAAGCAACAATTGATAATGACCATCAAATTGAAAGAAAATTGAGGAGAAATAAAAAAGAAAACTCAATTTATGATGTAATTGCATTGATTTTGGTTATTTGCTTTTCTGTTTTAAACATAGTCACTTAATTCATATTTTTATATAAAAAATAAATTATTTTTATATTTTAAAAATCAAAATTTTAATTTAACAGGAATATATTAAGATCACTATTTATAGTAGTTGGTATATATTCTTCTTATATACATAAAGAAATTATTTTCATGGATTGAACCCTTTCAATTGAAAAAAAAAAAAAAAAAAAACTAAGGATAAAAGAAAATTTTATTGGTTTTTTTTTTTTTTTTTTGCTTTATTTGTTTGTACTCAACAAAGTGTTAAGCACTAACACTTTAATAATCCACGTATGCAGGGACGAAGCCAGAATTTAATTACGAGGGGGGCCAAAATATATTCAAATAAAATTTTTAGTACATTATCAATTTTTTAAAAAAATTTATTAATTAAATAATTAATATAAAAATATTAAATTTTTTTAAATTTAAAAATATTTAATATTTAATTATTTTATTTGTATTATTTTATTCAAATAACTAAAAATTTTACTAAATATAACCGTAATTCAATTAGATCAATGAATTTAGCTAAAAGATCTATTAAATTTAGTATAATATTTTATTAAGTTAAATAAAATAGCTTACCAAAAATAGTTAGAAATTAAAAAAATATGAAATAAAAAATTTAGAGTTAAAATATGTATTTCAAATAACTTGTAAGTACGAGACTCCTAATATATTTCCATCTATTTAAAATGTATACAAATAAAAAATAAAAAAATTATATTGGCACAAAAATAAATATTAAAAAGTTGAGGGGGACCATTATTATCTAAAAGAGAGAAAATGATAAATTAGTATCAATAACTATTGAGTAATATTAAAATGTTGAGGGGGCCATGGCCACCTTGGGCCCTACTATGGTCCCTGCACGTATGACTCTTAATTAAATATGATTTTTTAATATCCTATCACATAATTGCACGTAGACCTCTGAAGAGTGGTGGGCATGCTTAATACTTAATTCGAATATAAAATTGTTAAAATAGTGGAGATTTTTTAATATTTTATACGTGTTAATTAGTGGACAACCATGCTTAATTAGTCGCATTTTAATAATGCTAAAATGTTTTTTTTTTTCTATTTTTATTTTAGTGGCTATAACATCTTTATTATACTTAGTACATATATGTGGTGTTTAATTTTTGGAACAGTTTCACGTGACAAAATTAAACAACAATGCAGTGAGGCAATTAATTCTTGTCCCCACTATTGCACTTGTATTTATGGATAAAATTTAATGTGAGATATCCATTTTGTTATATTTTTGTTTTGTTTTGTTTTTATATTTAGGCTTTAAGGGCTATTTATTACTTTTAATTTTTTTTTTTTTTTTTTTTTTGGTCTTCTATCAATAGATTCATGAGACTAGTAAATTAAGGCTGCGGTACACAATAGATTTAACGATAAGAGGCTACCTAGATAATAAATTTAACGTTCAGATGAGAGCTGTGGGTGTTGTAGCTGAATCTTTAAGTGCGATAGATGCGCTCATTCTATTAGTGCATATTTTTAGAATAGTTGGCTAAAACTTACGATCCACAAGTAATATCTGAGTTAGTGACGCGAATACGATTCCCACATACTGCATTAATGATGCAGGTGTTTGGGGTTTCTGTCTTCTAATAATTGGTCTATAAGACTAATAAGTTGAGTTGGAAGAGTCCAATAAATACGTCCATATAGGTTGAGTCAGATCGAAACCTATGAGTGCTGTAATTAAGTCCGTAAGTTTGATGGATGAGTCCATGTGCCCTTTATATTAACATGTGCTTTTGAGATAATTGGTTAACGCTTACGATCTTTGATGGATGCACCATTCCTATTATTTTGTGCTTTTGGAATAGTTTGTTAGCGCTTACGATCCACAAGTGGCGCAAGTGCTATGAGGATTGTTGACTATTTAGGGCTCATTTGGGATTACGGAAAAATTTCGTTATGTGCGATGAAAAAGTACAATAAAAAAATATTATGTTTGTTTTCGTAAGTAATATCTTGTTCTACATATTGTAATAACTCGGTTTTGATATAATTTTTACCGCTTCCACCGAAAAATATAAAAGCATACGTCTATATGTTTTTGTCCAACTCCATATTATCTAATAGCGTTAAATGGAATTCAATACTAAATGACTTTTTGTCCCGTAATAATAGGTCTAGGAGTTGCGATCCACAATAAATCTAATGGCAAGAGACTCAACAATAGACTTAATTTTTAGATAATCAGGTCGAATTCAGCGAGCGTTGTACTTGAGCTCTTAAGTGCAATGGATGCGTCATTTCTATTAGCACGTGATTTTGAAATAGTTGGTTTTCACTTACGATTCACAAGTGGTATAAGAATTGTTGGCTATTTATTAGTTAAAATAAATCATCCAACTTCTTATTCCGAGATAATAGGTCCATTGGTTAAAATAGGTCAAACTTTATATTCCATAATAATAAGTCTAGAAAATTAATAAGTTGAGTTGGATGAACTCAATAAGCTGAGTGAGACTGCAGTTTATAATAAATTTAATGACAACAGATTCAACAATTAGATCTAACGTCTAAATAAATTTAATCATATTAAAATTCGTGAATGTTGTAGCTAAGCTATTCTTTCATGCTTTTGGAAAAGTTACAAATACTTTATAGGACATACTTGCAATTAAGTTTCAACTTTTCTTTTTCAATAAAATTACTAATATATATTTTTTCAAACAATTTTTTTTACAAAAACTCTTGTAAGCACTAATGCAAATGTATTATAATACAATTCTTATTTTTCATCAAGAAATAATAAAATTTGATTAGATGTAGTTGGATACTAAATGTGGACACTATAATATTTTTAACAATTGGGTTAATTCTAATACATTTTTAGATTATATATAATAATTTATAAATAATTATTATTGTTGCCTTTTTGATATAATTTAGCATGTCGCATCATTTTTTGTGTCTTTTTAAGCAGAGGAAGATAATAACAGTGCGAATAATAGAATAATTCAACAATTAAAACTTAGAGCACTATAACAAAATTAAGTTATAGGAACATATCTTTGTAATACTTTTGTACAAGTGTTCTATTTATATTTTATCTATATCGAAAATTAAGTTATAGAGACACATTACAAAAATGTGTCGCTATATATCCTAGCGACTACACATATAGCGACACTGGTAAGAGATTTGCTGAATCTGAACACTGAATAAATTTAATTTATTCATAACAATAATGATTTTATTGATGATACCATTTTTTATAAAGGATAGTATATTTAGGAGTTATAAGCTGGAATATTATTATTAACAAACGGACTTCATTGTCATCCATTTATCTTTTATAATGGAGCTTACAAATCGGCGATCAGCATGTTGAATACGATCTAGACCATTGAAAGTATTTAGAATTCAAATTTCAAATTTTTTCGACATTACGGACCTAATGATCAAAAAATTATAAATTTTTTAATTTTAATTATAGATATGAGTACTCTCTTGCTCGTTTTACGATGTAAAATAATATAAATTAATTTAATTTTAATTAGAAAATTTTTAAAACTATTTAAACTAAAATTTATACTCTCGATCTTGATTATAAAACTTATATCATTATTTTTTGAAGAATATTTATTTTCAGTTGTTTATTTTTATATCTACTTAATAAATAAAAAAATATAAAATTTAATTTTTAAATAATTTAAATAATCTACATCATATTTAACGACGTCAATCGTCGTTTTGAAAGCTCCATCACAAAAAATAAACGAATAATAACAAAATTTGTTTACTATCGATAGTACTAGTATGCATATGACAAGTAGAATATGTATGACGATAAATCCTATTTCATTAAAAAATTTATGACATAATCAACACCACACATTTCATTGCACAAAGTTTGTAGATCCAAAATTTAATTGCACAAAGTTTACAGTTTTCTAATATCTAATTCATCTTCAACCAGAAATGATGATGTACAATATAAAATACCTGGTACATCTCCCATGTACTTTTGATCATTTCTGAACGAGCAATACTACTGATACACCTTATTTGGGGTGTAAGATGAACATCTCATTCATCCTAGAATGAGGTATTCTTTATTAATCACTTTCAAATAACCAGAAAAATTTATCCCATCCTTAGATGGGTGGAATATAAGTTAACATTCCAAATTGAGTGTACCATTAGTATTTTCTTTTCTGAACTATTCGTTCGAACTTTTTTGTTTTTATAATTGAAAAGATAAATCTAAAAAAAAACAGCTCAGATTAAAATATATATTAACACAGTCACTCACACTCATGATAAATATAAAAAACACTTAAAATTGATTGATAAAATAGAAGATGAAAATTTAATCTATTATGTGGAAAGTATCTCTCTAAAATTATGCCACTCAAAAGATCAATCTAGTAAAAAATAAATTTAGAAATAAATATTAAGTTTTAAATTGATTGGTTGTGAGCATAAAAAGATTTTTATCATTTCAACCCCCTCATTAGTTTTCCTACCAAAAGTACCAAATTTTTGTTGTTGGGTCAAGTGCTGTTTTAGGTGAATATAACTAACACTAATGAGGTTTTATTCATCAGTAGGATGTGAAAAGTGATGTAATTAATAAATACAATTTTATTACAAGGAGATTAGATTTATTGGTCAGATTCAATGAATGTCTGTGTGAATATCAACATCAGGTCCAATATAGAGCAAAAGCATAAAAAGATCATTCCAGATAATGACCATTGACCACATTTGATGGATGGACATCTCAAAACTTAAGTCACAGATTTTAAACCAAAATGAGAATAAGATAAAAAATGTAAGAATGCACAATAGAAATTAAGCACTAACCTTTTTAAGTAAAAAAAAAAAAAAAAAAAAAAAAAAATCTTTTGAGAACTACGTATCGAGACGATCTGTCTCTGTCGGGTCATAGACGCTGACACTTAAAATTAGAAGCTCGAACGGTTAGAAGTATATAATAAATTTACTTAAAAGTGTACATATACAGTAATTACGGATTTCGATTGTGACTCGATCCAACTAGCCTTTTACAATTTCGAACATGACCCGACCTATTTCAGTCTCTCATTTTTTCAAAAGTGATTTGATCCAATCTAATCTTCACTTAAAATTCCTAATTTCTTTTAAAGAGTAGATAGCTACACAAGAGGCTTGTTTTGTCTCACCAACCAAAACAAAAGAGAATTAATGGTGCTTCTTTTCTTTAGATTGTGAAATACAAGTTGATATATTTCTACTTGTACCAAAAACTATGATTGCTACATTTATCTAACTACTCTTGTAGACAAATGGGAATGAGTGACTTGGATTCTTTTTGTGGAAGTTGGTGCTTTAAGTAATGGCTCCCACTAACTTAAAAATACAAAAGGGACTAGTTAATTGTTAGGTGTTCCTACCTTGTTGTTGTGGTAGGTGAACATTTTGGTGGACTCTTTGTTGCCATGTTCTCCCCATTTTCTCCATCTAAAAGTTCCACCCCCAAAAAAAAAAAAAAAGGTCCATCTAAAGTGGCTATGCCACTTTTTTTTTTTCCTTTTTTTTTTTTTTGAGAGAAAGATAGTATGCTTCCCGCTTCGTTTATTTCTTAAATAAACTTAGCTGAAATGTAAAGCAACTAGCCTTCAAACTCGGGTCTCGGATATCAACCATTTTTTTTTTTTTTTTTTTTTTCATGTAGATCTAAGGCTTGTTGGGACATTGGTAGAGCATCTAATAAAAGGGCTGTTTAAATTTTTTTGTTTTTGGAAGTATTCATAAAATGCTTAAAAGTTTATTCCAACTTCTAGCATAAAATGTTTAGACAATTGAACTTTTCTATTCATATCATTATTTATTAGCTTATAATTTAGCCAAAAAAAAAAAAAAAAACTAAATTTGTATCTTGTTTTCAAATAAACTTTTGTATACTTTCATCTATCCACACACTCTATCTCATAATATTATTATTTTTTACAAAAATTAATAATACCAAACAAGATGATGTTGTTTTTTTTTTAAGGCTAAAATGCAGAAACTTTTTTTTATAAAAATTCCTTTTTTTTACTTTTCCTTCATGACTCTCAAAATTTATAGAAAAAATTAATTTTTAATGTATTTTTGTTATGTTAAGAGTATTTTCGGTATAAATTATAAGAAATGGACGGAATATGACGGAACCTGACGGAGGGGGTCTAAATGCATCAACTGAAATTTTTGAGGAGATAAAATATAGATTTTTAAAAGTTATGAGAGAAAATAAAAAGTCGGGTGTTTATTAGAGGGTTTTCTATAATTTATTATATTTTATTGCTAGAAGCATAATAGTACTAAATCCAACCATTAGAGTATTTATTTAGGATGTGGGATTATATATCTGTTTGACTCACAAATATCCTGTGTTTGTTGCTAGTTTGCTTCATTTGATACTATGTTAATTTTAGGATCATTTTAAATACTAAGTTTGTAATTATCTTTTACTTGGTTTATTCAAGTTAACACAATTAGATTGTAGCTTTTTTTTTCCTATTTTCCTATGACTTCATCATCTTACTTTATGTTATTCTATCATATTATAATTTGGCCCTCCATTTTAAGTTCAACTTTTCTTTTTTTGAAGTCAAATTTGAAAAGAAAAAAAAAAAAAAGAGAGTCCTTATCAAAAGTGAGATCTGAAACTGAATCAAACCACAACATCAGTCATTTATGTAGTCTCCTTCTAAATCTTATCCAGTTTTTCACCCCCAGATATAGATAAAAATTTTAAAAATTTTGTGAGGTGCACTCCACTGGCGTCTACAATGGTGATCTTCGCCGGTGGACTGATCGACGGTGGTGATCTTTGCCGTACTGCGAGATACATCTTATATAACTTTTATACTACGAATATCGAATACTGACGTAAAACACCCCCGCAACTCCGGCAGCACGCATTTCCAAAGTGCTTTCCATTTTTTCTTTCTTACTGGAGATCCTCAATTCTCAAAAACTGTTTGTATTTGAAGAGCACAGGTCCAAATTAGGTGTAGTATAATAAAAGTCACTTTTCAAGTAATAGTTCCACCAGAACTGAGGTTGTGGTCTGTTGGAAAATCCGGTACTTGTCCCGGTACCAGATTTTCTGAATCCGCAATTCGCTTTGATATCGCAATTCGCTCTGGTACCGCCTAGAGGTGGAATTCCGCAGCGAAAACGTCAAATCAGATTTTTTACCAAAAAACTCGTCTCCTCAACAAAACTGAAACTAATACAACCACAAAGAGAAGAAAAACCAATACAAAAAAATATGCGGATAAAATAAAATTCATTAATTAAGAGAAGAATTACACCGATTACGCAGACTTTTCTTCTGCAATAGAATAGCTTAAACCCGAGCCCTCCTCCTGAATCTCTCTTACCCTTCTCTCGTCTCGTCTTCTATAAACCTAAAAGACTATGGGTGTGGCTAAATCCTAACCCCCACCCTTCTCTCGTCTCGTCTTCTATAAACCTAGAAGACTATGGGTGTGGCTAAATCCTAATCCCCACCACCTCCATGGTGTTACCATCACCTTGGATGTGAATACCACTATATGGGTGTGGCTAAATCCTAGCCCGCACCAGCTTCATGGATATTACCACCACCGTAGGTATATCCACCTTAACACCCGTTTAATATAATAACAAATATGCTATATTTATAACTTACATCAGAAACTATCCAAAATCCTAGTCTAAATAGATTTTTTATTAATATTTAAATCTTAACAAACTTATCCTTTTTAAGATTTAAATATTAATCTTAATCCAACTAGAATTCAACTACAAATAAATCATATCCTAACATGGTCTCACCAACTTAGTAAGATTAGTTAATTTTAAACCAACCAGGGGAGTACACAAAAAGGAAGTAAAATAATGCACTTTACCTTCTAAAAAAAGAATTCAACCAGCAGTAACAAATCTTGCAGTACCCTCCTTGTGATATAATTTTAAGACAGAGATATAAACCCAGTAGAATATTTCAAGTAAAATAAAAGAATTAACAGATACAGGCTTCGTAAATGAAAGGCCGAAAAGAGAGGGAATAATTCAGAATTATGAACAGTGATACAATTGCTGGAAAGGAAACAGTATTTAGAACAGACTATAAACATGGTTAATTACAACCGCCAGTCGATCGAGAGCTTAAAAAGAGATCAGATCCCCTTGCAGGCAGGTGGGTTAGGCTAGCACAGCATAAAGAACACGACGCAGTTAGTACTACGAACTCTTCAAAAGCTAACCACTTATTCTTTTCTAATCAGCGGTAATGTCTATAGTCGCCTCATCGCTCAGCTCCTCCTTACCATCAGTTTTTCAGAGTCTGCGAAGTTCATATTGGGAGTTTCCTCGGCTTCTACTTTAGCAAGAGATTCAAGTAAGCCAAAGCCAGAGTTCACACTTGCTGAACCAGCCAATTCAGAAGCAGCATAATAACAAGCTGGTAATGAGCTCAACACTTTCGAGCTAAAGGCTTCCCCAGCTCTGATTCGTATCGAGTTTTTTGACTGCACAACTTTCATGATCGAAGGCGCATCCGACAGGCCGGGGATGCGGGGCCCCAGCAGCAACGGCAGCGGCTCTGATGGGATTCATGGTCGATAAAGGCAGTGCTGATTGGCTATCCCTGTGCATTTGGTATTCGGACCACGCCGCTTATTTTAATAACTGTGAGTGCGCCAGAAGTTGTAGAGGATCGATAGAAGTGGCTGCGATGCCAGAATTTGTGACAGCTGATTCAGTTGATTATACCCCATTAAAACAGTTACAAATTGGAATATGTATGCCCGATGGTTGTCAAAAACAATCTAAGAAAGGGTGTCACCAAAACTCGTATGCAATAAAAGTTGCAAACTTTGATTGGCACTGAATTAAAGATGATGTTCCCAATGGGAAATAAAAGTTAATAAAACTGATGAAAAACTGAGGATGGAAAGCAAACTAGGGGGAGTACCAGTGCTAGTGGAACAAATCGTTGCTGAGTTGCCCGCTGACGACAAACATAATGCCATCGTAAATTGCCGTAGCGCTCCAATTTCTTGGGTTGCAGTTTGGCTGAGCAACTCCAAGAATATATAAACCCTGAAATTTTCACAAGAAATTGGTTGTCATTATTCTGCTGAAAATTATGATGGTAACACACGGCGCAGTTGAAATTAGACAAAATGTTGCACAGTACAAAAAGGCATGCCGCCATTAAATACACCTAATTGAAAAGTTTGAGATCTTAATCAAAGAGAGTCACAAGTCAGCAGAAAGATCGGATAATTAACTCTCCAGATTTGCAAGTCAATGCAGTCAACATCAAAGAATTATTACTCTCTCGTCTCTTTCAACATCTAACAATTGAAACTCTCTCTCTCTCTCTCTCTCTCTCTCTCTCTCTCTCTCTCTCTCTCTCTCTCTCTCTCTCTCTCTACATCTATCTAACATTTAGCAAGCATATTTTTCAATGTACATACTACAGCTCGCCTAGCACAGTAATTAAAAGAATGGTCAGAAAGTTGGCTCGACCATGACATGTTAGAGCTATGAACACCAACTACATTTATTTAACCTGCTTCTACATAATATGAAGAGACCGCGGTATATAAAAGCTTAGTAATGATAAGAGAATTGATAATATTTGCAACGAAGTATTTCTTTTGGTTTATGGTCAAGAGACAGAAACTCAACTGGCTTCATTCAATAAGAACTTAAAAAGCTTACAAGATCAGGCATGATAAATGAAAATTGACGAAGAAACAAAGGGCTGCTAGAATAATTAGTAACCTGAGGGCGCAAAGAAAGTCTTGTAGTGTTGGTTTCTCCTTCTGAAATGCTTAGTTATGGAGTATTTACTAATAATGGACCATTTTCATCCGACTCCCCAGAAGATGTAGTTGAAGGAGATAGTTGCTTTTGGGCAGCGAGTGAGATAGGCAAACTCACACCACAGGTGCCATGAACAATGTTACCTAGAACAGGATACACTGTGGTACGTAGTACAGGTACGGAACGTGGTTTGCTAGTTTCTTAGAAACACAGTATGAGAGGGGTAGGATTACTCTGAAGTCTGAACGCTATTCCGAAATGTGATTCGTTTAGAACGTCGATACAGATTGACATATATAAAAAAGTCAATAACTCATCTTTGTTTCCAGGTATTTCTTGTCTTTCATTAAGGTTGGATTGGGTATTCTCTCTTCTAATCAAAACAGCCTCAACTTTGTGATCCGAATCGAGAACCCACCACGAATCGGTACGTGCGATCCAAATCACAGTCCAGAGGGGGAGTTTGCGATCCCGGTAACTATAGCCATGAACCAGCTGGTAATCCTTAGAGATTGTATATAATGCTTGACTTGTTGATGTGTTTAAAGGCAAAGGAGCTGTGGCAAGCTTTTGTTTTGGACTTCCTTGTTCAGTTGATAAACTGGATCCAACATATACAAAATTAAGAGGCTGTACAGCATGTTTAACTTCCTGGGTATTCTGCAAATCTTCTTGCTTTGGTGCTGGAATTCCTCTAATAGTATTCTCTTTGTGAGTAGTTCCATTAGGTGCACCACCAAACTGCCCCACTCTGAAAGCACTTTGCTTCGCCATACCACTTTTCTAGCAGCTTCTTGTAGAGCAAGCATTGCTGCAACATAAATCTCTACAGATGCCGCTCCATCCACTGCCAACTCAATGGCGTCATGGCGTCGTAAGTTGTTACAGCACCAGGTCAATGACTCTTGGCATTCTTGAAAACTACCTTCCAGTTCCTTTTGGATCCTATTCTCTACAAGCCTGTTAATTTTCTCGCTTACGCTATCAAAGACTCTTATATGTGACTACAAACAATGGCTAAACATTCAAACATATGGCAGCTACCTGTTGCAGTAACTCCGGAACCCCGCCTTCTCACAGACAAATTGTCGAGAACCTACCGTGCCATCCTTCCTCGACAAGTGGAACATGTTAAATTCGATCCACCGCACATAGCTATTGTGAAAAGGCTATGCATGCTCCTCATTCTCAAACTCCATGCCCTCAAAGGGCTCAATGCACTCTCCACCCACCATTGCCTCTCCGCGCCTTCTCCACTACTAGGCTCTACCTCCATTTCCATGCTATACTCCATGCTCCCATTACCCCCACAACGCATTAATTTAGGGTTTCACCTATCACACCACTCTCCATAGACTAGACCCACAAGCTAAAACAGCACAATTTTGGGAGCTTCCTCGTCACATATGGAGTAAAAATCCGATTTTTAAGCTACCAACATGAAAAATCTGAAAACCAAGCGATAATTTGCCAAGTTGGTGATGCGAGAGCTTCACCATTGGGAGCAAAACCCTAGAAATTTACACAGAGATGGTGATATCAAAGGAAACCCTACATGGTGGAAACCATTAGTGCTCGCGGAGAAGAGGTGGAAAGCGCGAACGGGAGACGATGACGAACCCTTTTTCTGCTATTTCGCCAGTTTTTTCTTTTCTTTTTTTTTTAAAAAAAAAATAGTGTGCATTTGACGAGGGAAGTGACCGGTTGGAGCGGTCAAAGTTGACCGGGTAATAGTCCCAACTTAGCTGGCCATATCAGGAAATCAAAATTATAACTTCTCAACTTAGCTGGCCATATCAGAAAAAAAAAATGATAAGTATTAAAAATTATAACAGGAAATCAAAATTTACCAAATTTACCACTTCTCAACTTAGCTGGCCATATCCTTGTCTGCAACACAAATGGCCTGAGCAGAAATAGCCCCGGTCAAAATATGCATAGTTCAGCAAATGGCAGCTAGGAGTAAACATGGTAAATTAAACACTTTAAAATATCTTAAACAATTGCATATCTTCTTCTAAGTCAGATATATTTCCAGATATTTCTTAGTTAAATATGTTGATATACAGTTTCTTTTTTTTTTCAGCGAATAATGGTGCAGAAAAATCTTTTGTATGCTACCGATCTTCTTTTACTGCATTTACCACTTTGATCAATTTTTGATTGATGATTGCACCAAATAAACAGAAAATCATGGCAAGGCCGAAAACAGAAAACAGAAAACGAAAAACACAAAACGATCTCAATTTCCCCCCTTTGCTGACTTCTAGTGAAAAAAAAAAACATGAAAAACTAAGGACATATTTGTTTTGGAAACCTGTGTTTCATATCATCCCTTAAATTGTCCCTATTTATACCTGTAGTCATTACTCATTAGTGTTACATCTAAAATATAAAAAGAAATATAACATTAACTTTGTTTTTTTAGTGGTTCAGAAACATCAGGATAACCTAAGGTTATTTTTAGTAGAATATATTTATGAACCAAACATAAATTAATATACCAGTGACTCGGTTTTAAAAAAAAAGATGCATTTCCATATAGCAAATTATTAGAGAAATCAACATAATTAATAAAAATAGAAATTTGATTTCTCCTCAAAGCACATAAATTTTCAGCCAAATAGGTCCATATTATCCCTCCTACTGAATCTAGTCTACTTTATAACCTTTATTCTGAGTGAAGAAAATGTCAATAATTATTATTCAAATCCAGTATAAAAAGCTGTGTGTGCCCCTATGCTGTCACTTCTAAGATGAACTTTACCTTTGTATGTCCCTAGTCCTTGAAAAGATGGCACAAGAACTTCAGAGTAAAACCTAAATGCATGAGAGACTAAATCAAACTAAAGTGTTGTGATCTTGTTAGTTACATGGCCAGCTACAATAGCAACCCACCAAGCATATAAAACAATCATCAGGTGATTAAAATCAAAGTTTATGAATAAAGTCACAACAGTAACATAGATACACTTCCATGTAAATATAGGGGGAACTATTATCATCATAGAACTGCTCACAAGTAGATATGTTCAGTGTTAGGTGTCGTGAAGACATTTATTATAAGACTAATAGAGCCAGTTCTAAACCCACTGTTTCCAAAAGCTCTTGAGTTCAATTTCCACGACCACATTTTTATGATATACACTCATGTTTATTATTCTGTGGTCTCTTCCTTTGCTAACATTAGCTAGGTTTTTAGATATACAACAAAATAAACAATTGCAGTACATGGGAGTAGGACTAGGCGCAAATTTCTTGTGTCTCCTTTGGTAATTTTGACCAATGGAGGAGGCTATTTAAGAAGAAATAGGAATATGCTAATCCAATTGATATATGGCCAATGGGTCACCAAAGACACAAAAGAGATGGCTACCAAAGTGCCAAATGTTCTTATTTGAAACAAATTACAGCTGGTTTTGGATACCACAATACCAAGTAACAATGCTCCAAAGGGCATGACATGAGTGGTTCATTTTTACCATTTGGCATATCCTGATTGGGAGAAAGGAGCAAAACCAGGATATAAAAAAATGGCTGCTATTGTCAATTATAACTACAACATGTGTTCATTTTTTTTTTTTTTTTTCCTTTGTAAAAGTAAGAGATATGAGCAATGCTAATTGCTGGTAGACATATATAAAAGAAGAATACATCAGAAAGAGATATGATGATCTTCTTTGTTCTGCAATTTATCTAATTTTAGTGTTCATTGTTATGATCTTGTAACAGACAGTGACATAAGATGAATCTGACTTGGTTAACCACGCTGAGAGGATGATAATCTAGCTGAATTCAAAAGATCGCTATACTATCTTCTATACCCAATCAATCGATTTGCTCGTGTTATTTTGACTCGAATAATATTGTGATTACTTGTATCTTCAATTAATTGCTCTTTGGGGTACCTAGCAATGTCACTTTGAACACATCTTAGGACTTAGATCATCTTTAGAGCCTGTTTAACCCTGATGTAGAATGTAGTCTCGTTTGATAAAGATTTGTTGAGCAGTACTACTTGAGGTAGCCTTATTATATTAGGAGAACCTTAAAAGATTCTTTTTGCAATAATTAGAAGCGCCAAGCTTCTAATTTTAATGCTCAAAATCAAATTTCTGCATCCCGCTACAATAGAAGCTTCAGATTTTTCAATTTACCAAAATGCTCTATCAAAGAGGCCTTACTACCTATCCTCTACCTAAAGCTTATCCTCCGAAATCAGAAAGCCGAATTGCCTCTCCGGTGTTGGAGCGAATACTTCCAACCAGAATAAGAATGGTACCAAATCGCTAGAGCCAAACAACAATCTCCACAAAAGAGGATAACCAGCACGTCCAAACATAAATACACCTAATTTTTGCCCTAGATAGCTCATATCTCAAGCCAATGTATTGCAGGAATCATCAAACCAAGGCAAAAACATTAGATGGATTTGGCGAGTAAACAGATAAAATCAATTCCAACAATTCAAATGTCTCATCGTTAAATTCTGTTTATATTGATAACGCTGCTGCCATCAGAATTAGAACAAGCCTAAAAGAGTCAAATAATAGTACCTTTATATCAATTGTAGAATGACCGAGTGATTTGAACAATCTAAATTAAACCCGATAAATAGGTCAAGCAGAAACTGGATAGAGAAGAGATTTGGCTCATGCGCACAAATTAAACTGCAAAAGAAATATATAAAAAAAAGTAAATAAGTTGGGTAGATAGTATATTTAACAGGAATTAGCACGAGAAGAAGGGGATTACCAAAGAGCTTCTCAATAGTCTCGTGCCTCTGACCTGCGTGTTAAAAGCTTATGATCGAAATAAGCAAAGAAACTCAACATATAAGATGATATACTGTGATTTGAGGTGATTAATTTTGCCACTGTTTCAAGAAAATAGGACTGCAACCCCTTTTTCTAACAAACAAGTAAATCAGATTGTCGAAGCTTTGCACTTATTCCAAAAGCATTTGAGAATTCTCGAACAAAACATGCAATCTGGTCACGCGGTCGAGAAAACATCATGTGCTGTGTTGGTTACCAATTTTCAAATAACTTTAACAGTATCAACATACTTGATCAGATTCCCCACGCTGCAAGCGACAAGCTAACCTAATCTTAAAGTAAAGGGTTCGCCAATACAACCACATAAAAGCATTATTAAGGCCATATAAAGTAATGGCTAGCTCATAAACAATTTAAGGCATCATAAGAATCCTGTATATTCCCACTAAGCAAAGGGCCTGGAACATAGTTGAAGTACTAAAACTCCACGACAACACAAAGATACAACATAGAAAGCAAATGATCCCAAAATTGTTACACAAATTTCTAGCATAAAGTTCCCAACATCTCAACTCATTATAATAGCCAATACAAAGCTAAATAAAGAACCATCATAACTAACACATTAATAGTAACTATTTATTATGTCATGTAAGATCATCAGCTTACGAAAATCATAGCAGAGTAAGAGAAATTCCTACAAAAGCGTACAACACGCATCATTCGATGTTCTCATTAAAAGAACAATACACATCATAACAGATGTACAAACTTGCCCACTAACGACATCAGTTATATAAACAATGCTGAAACAAATCACACATAATTTCCTCGAGACAATTGGAATCTTATGTTTTACCTCTCTATAAAATGTCGGCCGCATAATATATATACTGCTCGAGTAATTCAACGAATAATGTACACTTAATCCAGGAACTACTAGAGATGTTAATTTCCATGACGTATACAAATCAAGAGTTTAAGTGCCGTGGCACTGAGTCATGCCGAAAACTTGCTGAAAACTTGCCAGAACGGTGCATGCCACGTAATACTAATGCGTGTGCCTGTCACGAAAAATACATGTGTGCTGACACATAATAGCATGAAATATGTATACTTTTTAGCAACAAAATATTCTAATTGCTTATTATATATCTTTATCAAACCTTTTGAACTTTATTTAGAAAATTACTTACTAATTTAAAGAAAAAACAAATTTGAATTGTGTCGTCGGCACGAGAGCTGTATCCTGTCGATATCTTGTTGACACAATACTTGTACGGTAGATATGATCCATGCCATGAACACTTAAATTCTTGATGCAAATACTAACTGAATAACATCAATAATGTCGCAAACACTTGAAGCGACGCCAAGCCAATACTTTTAGCCTGCCGGCGCATGCAAATCCCTTGAAATGCGAAAATTTTCGTCTTTGATTTTGGTTGCTTGCTGGAAAATGTGCAATTCTTTAGCACAATTAAGAAATTGCAACCGCATAATGTAAAAATATATATATATATATATGAAATTATTTATAAAAATTTATAGGCTGAAACATTACAAAATTTTAACTATAACAAATTTGGATATTGCGATTTTTGTCTTCTATTTTCATTCGTTATTGTGCACCTTGTAGCAACATGTAAGAAATGGGAATTAAGATTCAAAATTGAGCAATTCCATAAACATTAACAAAATTTATAACTTGATCGATTAAAATAGTGTAAATTAAACGCATCAAATTTAATAAGAAAAGTAGTTGATATAATAAATGGAAAGGAAAAAGTGATATACAAATACAAGCTGTGTAATTTTATCCAGAGGGAAAAATGTTGGCGATTTCACTTCGACACCGATGACATGGCTAGGGTTTCGAAGGTTTTGTATGGTTTTTTTTAGGGTTAGGGTTTGCACGGGTTGCTTCCATGGAAGGAGAGTAAAGGACTGCTTCTAGAAACATCTGGGGTTATAGTTTTTTTTTTTTTTTTTTTTTTCCTTTAAGCTTTAGTCATCACGTGTAACGCACGTGAGAGGGCAGGGATATGCAAACAGATTTATTGCTACCGATTTGTTTTTGATGACAATGATTTCAAAACAATGATCAGTGCAGTTAAAAATGCGGATAGTAGCAATAAGGATCTAGATATGACACAGATCGTAAAATTTATACTGCAGTGGAGAATGTGGTCGTGGACAGCGACGACGATAGCGACAGCGACAAAAATATCATAGAATTTAAAAATAATGATAGGAGATGTCTCGTCAAACAAGAATGGTAGTTTCGATAAAAAAGAGAACAGTGGTTAAAAAAATAGGCAATGCTAGATGTACATCCCTTTAAGTGTGTATATTCTACACCCCACCTTATCCTGGAGTGGATATTATTTCACTCGTCACATCGAGTGACGAGTAAAATTTACCTATCCCAGGATGGGGTGGGATGTAAGATGTACACCCCTAAAGGGGTGTACACTTATATATACCCTAAATATATATATATATACAGAATGTCCAAGTAAAAAAAAAAAAGAATATATATTATGCTATTAATAGTATCAAGTTATTGGTGTTATTAAGTTTTCTATTCTTAGATTAATTCCTTTGATCATTTTTACCGATTAGATTTTACTATCTTTCCAATCACCTATTAAACCCAATAGGCCCCTATCATCTCAATCACACATTTTTTAATTCAAGAATTAAAAACTTAATAATATCAATGACTTAATACTATTAATAGTATTCCAACTAATTAGCTATATATATATATATATATATATATATATATATATAGAAAGATCATTATGTGTTGTGGTCTATGCAGAAAAAACCAATAAATAAAAAAGAAAGAAGAACAAAAACTTATACTGTTTTATATTAAGTTGTTTTAGACTAAGTTGTATCAGTCGGAACTATTTAAAACTAAATTGTACTATAAAAAATAGGATTGCACTATTTTAATTAACCGTCCAATCTTTCCAAATTCTAATTTTATTATCTTTTTTTTTAATTTATTTGATTTGTGTCAGTCAACGATATTTTGACTTTAAAATTATTTTAAATTCTTCGTTTATCTCTATAAATTTACTTAATATATTTCATACAATTCTTGTGATAATAAATTTATTAAATTAAATAATTAGATTAAATTTTAGAATCAAAGTCTCAATTCAAACAAACTAAAAAATTGGACAGTAAAAATTAAAATTGTTAAAACATAAATTATTGATTCAAAGTAATGCATAGTTTATGTAAATTCTATAATATTTTACCAAATTTTAATTCTAATATAAGAATAAAAAATTTAAAATAATTAAAAAATATTAAATGTTGAATTCAATAATTTAAATATTAATATAAAATTCAACTTAAAAAATATAGGGACCAGCAGTGCAATTTATCCACTTTCTAAAGCAAAGAATTATTTTTTAAAAAAAAAAAAAAACTAAACAAATATGGTAAGACAGTAAAATCTCTTGAATATATATATATATATATATATATATATTTGATTTACACTCGAAAAATAGGTGTATATTTTACATCCTATTAATTCTAGAATGAAATAAATTATATTTATCATTTCGAAGTGATGGATGAAAAAATTCTTCACTCTTAAATAAATAAAGTACAAAATTTACACCAAAAAATAAATATAAAAATAATATTACACAAAAAATTATTTGTACTTTAAAATATCTTTTCTCTTATCTATCCAATGAGTTTGGTATGAGTAAACCGCTACGGAGTGTTTTATCGCAACGGTATATATCGCGGTTACAATGTTTGAAAATTTGACTAGTCAACCTGCGGGGCCCACATGTCAGATACAGAGACCGTGACATGGTCACGTTACACGGAACTTATACCTCGTTACGACTTCGAAAACTGCGTATGGACCGTTGAAGCAGTTTCGTCGGGAATAAAGGGGGCGGGTAAAGGGAGAGATGTTTCTCTAGACCCGGTCCACCACGTCATCCGTAGACCGCATACCCTCTGCAAAATATCTTTACCCTCAAAAATAAATAAATAAATAAAATAACTTTTAAATTTCTAATTTTTTACCCTAAATATCTACTACAAAAGTGGTATAAAAAATATTCATCTAAAAATTACATACGATAAAATAAACAAACTTAGTATAATCACAAATAAATATAATTAGAACTATATATAATTAAATGTACATCAATTATATTCATATCTAATATTTTTAACAATAATTTTTTTTTATCTACTATAAATTTTATTACTTTATATATAAGATGGAAAAATTATTTTAAAAAATATATTTTTTATATATATATAGGTATACTGGACAAGAATAAGTATGATTCAAAATATAGAAAAATAAATATAATATTTGAATTTATTGTAGTTGCACTTATAATGTGGGTTGAAATGTGAAAAAAAAAATTTAAATAATTTTAAATGGACAATAGTGATTTTAAGTAAAGTTGGGATGAAGGGCAGATACTTTGTGGTCCACAAATGACTTTGTAGACCAGGTGCATTCAATAATTTGTTCAATAACAGTGGGAAAAGGTTTAGAGGTACCGCTAGTTGATTTGGTCTTCGCACGTAGAATGTGGGGTTCGAAGAAGATATTATTAATTAATATAAAATTATATTTGCGGTAAAAGTGTATGAAATCCCCTAAGATATATACTATTTTGAAATAGGTACCTTAAGTTTTACTTTTTTTTATTGTGACCCCTCAAATTTTTTTTATTTAAGTTTTTATACTTAGTTACGGAAGAAGTTTTATCAAATTTAATAATTTTATTACTTACTAACCATAAATTGATTTAGTTTACTTGCTAAAAAATAATTAAAATAATTAAATTTGATGAAACTATTAATAAATTTGCTGAAATTTTAGGTTTTTTTTTACTAAAATTGCTTAAGTTTTAAAGACCTGAAAGAAAATCTCAATTTAAACAAGTAAAAATTGAGAGGAAAATTTCAAAATAATCATATAGTTGAGGGGTCTCCATACATACAGTTTTGACGAGACTTTATGATTTATCAATAATTTTGATGAAATTTTTTATTTTATTTTTGACTAAAATTATTTAATTAAAAAAAATCAAAAGTTAACAAAATCCCGATTAAAATAAAATAAAAATTTAGGAGATAAATTGCTCAATTTTACAAGAATAAATTGCCCGTTTGATTCTTAAACTATGAACGGGTTAATACCTTATTTCTCAAACTTTAATTTATTATAATTTATCGTTCAAATTTTTATAATTATTATAATTAAATCTAAACATTTAGTTTAGTTGATTAAGTATTAATGTATGTATTATTAATATAGAAGTGATATAGCAGTGTTTATTGGATCGTAGGTGCTAACCAACTATTAGTCTCAAAATCTCAAGCTGACTTGACTCAGCTAATCTCACGTTATTTCAAACATAATTCGGTCCAATCCGACCTCCTGTCATTTCGATCATATCAAACTTGATCTCCCGCTGTATGACAGAATACTGATCTCTTTAAGCCAACAACGATGTGACTGATAATACCCTAATAATTATAAAAAAAATACTATTTGTATATTCAAAATTAAATATACAATGTACATCCGTTCAATGAAGATTTATTTACTAATATCTTCAAAGTGACTAATAAAATTTATTTCATAATAAATTATAATTTGACGAGAATTCATGATTTGAGGACAAGATGAGCAATTTATCTATTTCGCAATATAATATAGGTGAGGGGTCTCCATGCATTTTTGCCTCGCAACATTTATTTATTTATTTATTATTATTTTTTTTTATTTATTTATTTTTTTTTTTAACCCTTTCGCCGCTCACAAACACGCACACACAACACATGCACACAAAAAAAAGGTTCCCGGTTTTGTACAACTCTCCCGGAGCTCAATCCTCAATCCCCCCATGGCCCCTGGTTTTGAAACCCCAACCCCTCTCCTCCTTTATATCTCCCCTCCCCTCCCCTCTCCCCGCAACCCAATCCCCTTTATTTTCACTGTTTCTACCCCAATTTCCCCCCTATTCAAGCCCTATTCGATCCGGATTTCGCTTCTCCCCACTTCGCTCGGCGTTGGATCGCTTTTTCCCGCGGCGAAACGACGAATTTTGCGTCCAGAATCGGATTTTGGGACCTGGGTTTTGCTCTGCTCGATCGATTTTGCCAGGGGGTGGGATCGATGAAGGTGGAGGGGAGCAGCACGGGCGGGGTGGAGGAGGCGGAGGCGGAGAGGAAGAGGGGCGGCGGGGATTTGAAGAGGGCGAGGAGGGCGTGTGATGATGGGGCCAAGATCACGAGAAAGAGGGCCTGCGCCGAGCGGCGGGCGCGGCGGCGCGTGCAGGCCAATTCGACGGCGATCCAGCGCCTCTTTTCCGCTTGCAAATCCGTGTTCAAAGGCCCCGTCCCCGTCCCCGCCCCCGCCGACGTCGACATGCTCCAGCGACTCCTCGGTGCGTGCTCTCTCGAACCCGAACCCCTCCCTCTCCATGTTTCTAATTCTCGCATTTCCTTTCTCTATCCATCCATTCATATCATATATTGATGTTATCTTACCTGATCGATGATTCGGAATCGGAGTTGATCATGTTGTTCTCGATGCGACAGTTATTGTTCTACTTTGCAGGCGATTATATAAATGTCATTATTAGATTATGATCCATGTTTTTGTTGGCTCAAAGGGCCCGAATCTCTTGTCCTTTGGCGGGAGGCCAGATTAGGTCAAATCACGTTTGAAATGGCGGCCTAAGTCGGATTGTGACTCGTGGGCGCTGTATCTTTACTACGCATTAGGTGAATTTGTTGTATATTTTTAACAGCTTTTGAAATGGCGGGAAGTCGGATTGGGCCTAAGTTGGATTGTGACTCGTGGGCGGTGTATCTTTACTACGTCTACGCATTAGGTGAATTTTTTGTATATTTTTAACAGCTTTTGAAATGGCGGGAAGTCGGATTGGGCCTAAGTTGGATTGTGACTCGTGGGCGCTGTATCTTTACTACGTCTACGCATTAGGTGAATTTGTTGTATATTTTTAACAGCTTTTGAAATGGCGGGAAGTCGGATTGGGCCTAAGTTGGATTGTGACTCGTGGGCGCTGTATCTTTACTACACATTAGGTGAATTTGTTGTATATTTTTGACAGCTTTTGAAATGGCGGGAAGTCGGATTGGGCCTAAGTTGGATTGTGACTCGTGGGCGCTGTATCTTTACTACGCATTAGGTGAATTTGTTGTGTATTTTTAACAGCTTGAGCTTACGAAGGGGATTACTTTGTGCACATTTTGCATATCGTTCTTTGTTTTATGCCGGTTTATCTGTAATATATATACGTAGGACATTCTATGTATGTTCAAAATAATTGGATTCTAATGTATTGTTCCGGCATTTCCAGATAAAATGAGGCCAGAAGATGTTGGACTAAGCATGGATCTATTGTTTTTCAAGGCAAAAAGTGCTCCGAAAGGAACTCCGAGGATTACATACACCACTATATACAAGTGCAATAACTTTTCGGTAAGACGAGTTCTGCAACCGCGCTCTGTCGCGTATTGCCCCCTAACTATTTTAAGAAGTTTCTGCATGAAGTACGCGAACATGCACATGAGGAAAGTAGAATCAAACTGAATGCCATCCTAATTAAGTATTTTTGAGTGTTATCCTTCTATAAAATCATAGTGATATAACTAGATTTAGTAACTTCAGTAAAATGTGATGATATGTGTGCAACTTTTGGATTTGATGATCAATTGCTGAGAAAAGTAAGATGAGTATGAATGATATTTGTTGGCTTCGAGGGGTCAGCATCCTGCCCTGTGGCGGGAGGCTAGGTTGGGGCGAGTCAGTGGGAGGCTAAGTTGGGCCGAGTCACAATCGCAACGCGTGGGCTTTGTGGTTGTATGCTTTAAGTGAATTGATTGCATATTTCTAATATCTCGAGCTTCTCGGATTAATGGTTAGAGCTAACGATGATATTGATCGCATAATATCTCGAGCTTCTCGGATTAATGGTTAGAGCTAACGATCCGACACCCTGATTTTCCTTTCTTCTTCCAGATGGTTATATTCTTTTTGCCGCCAAAAGCAGTTATCCCCCTCCATAATCATCCAGAAATGACTGTATTTAGCAAACTACTACTAGGATCGATGCGTATAAAATCTTACGACTGGGTTGATCCTATCAAATCCAACAACCCGACAACCTCAGATCACCGTGAGCTCTCTCTCTCTCTCTCTCTCTCTCTCTCTCTCTCTCTCTCTCTCTCTATACTAATGAGTATGCTTATATTGGCAGTGAGACTGGCAAAACTGGTTGTAGATTCTGATTTCGTTGCCCCGTGCGATACCTCCATTCTTTACCCAACAACTGGAGGGAACATTCATACTTTTAGAGCCATTACGGCATGTGCAGTGCTTGATGTTCTAGGACCCCCTTACTCGAAAGAAGATGATCGCGATTGCACATACTACAGTGATTTTCCTTACACTCACCATTCAAGTAAGCAATTTCTTTTTTCCCCCTCAAGAATTATGTTGTTCGCACCAGCATGCTTAATATGTGATTTTGGACATGAATGGAAAATTGCAACCTTTCATTTATATACAGCTCTCAGTTTCCTGACTAAGATTCGGAAATACTTGACTTGGCCTTAAAATACCAACATGGTTTCGTTTTCCTCGAAAAAACGTATCTCCCTGAAGTTAAAACTTTGGAGTTTAGGAGCTTCTTGCTTAACAACTAGCACACATTATATTAGTTAAAGACCAGTTGCTTTTAGATGTAGCCCATTGAATCTTTCTACGGAAACTTCGAACAATCAACTTCTACAAATATCATATACGAAGTGTACTGGAAAACTTCTCGAACAAAGTTGGAAACCCACGTGCCGCACATATTGCATATGATTGAGGCTCATGTTGAAATTTCCTTTTCTTTTGCTAGATGGTGCAACAGCCGAGGCCGGAGTGAGCGATGAACGGCTAGGATGGCTGAAAGAGATCGACATTCCCAAGGACTTGAAAATGGTTGGTGTGGAATACCTGGGTCCTCAAATCTTTGATGGTTGAAACTTGGGAGTCATAAAATGAGAGTTTTCAAATGTGTTGATCCTCCCCTTTCTAACTCCCCTGCAGATGTATTTTACTTCTTTTTCTTTCTTTTTCTGATACTTCGTATCTGATGTGTTTAGATTGTAGAAGTTCCTTTCAAGTTAATACAAGTAGCATTTTTGGGTTTATTTACAAATTTTATTCCTACAACCCGGGTTTCATTTGTAACAATTTAGCACCTGAAGTTTAATCCTGATTAAAATTTCATCCTTAAAATTTGACATTTTGATTCAGTTTCTCCTATAAGTGCGGGATGTAGAGATTTGTTTCCGAGAATAAACTTCAGGAACTAAATTGTTATATTCCGAGGATGGAATTATTTGTGATAAACCCAGCAATGTGTTTTTTTTGTTTTTTTTTTTTGGAACATTTTGTTGGTGTTCTCTTGCAATTTTGATTGCGAGCAACATCACGGAGATCGATTACTCGTGTATATATTGACATGTTTATTATGAACCACCAAGCTTTAGCTTATGCATAAAATTTAGTTTTGGATTTAGAGTTTAGAATTTAGGGTGTGCTATATTTTGCCGCTTAATTAGCACAGTTTTAACTATATTTGTGAGATGATGGATATTTTATAAAATGGTAAATTGCACTGCTAGTTCCCCCGACCTTCAGGCAAGTTTTATTTTGGTCCTCAAACTTTGATTCTGGATGTTTTAAACTCTGAACTTTTATTTTAGTTTGGCTTCAATTTTATTCTCAATTTTTAATAATTCCTGATGCATAATGCATAGACGCACTTGTGTATTATCCTTTAATAGAAAATACATATAGGAACTAAAAGTTTTAAGGGCGATTAGCATCAAAATTGAAGTTGGAGAATCAAAATAAAACTTAAGAGCTCCAAAAATGGCAGGACCCTGGCAAGCGCTTAAAGCTCCATTACTGCACCTAATCAAATTTGGCTTCTGAGAACTATAAATTCACAGGTTGATTCAGATTGATTATCAGTTTGAGCATACACTGCACCAATTACTGTTATAAATGCTTTTTTGTTTTTGAGTTTTTGTATGCCCTGCTGAATTATTATTAGATTAATATTTGGTCCCCAAAAGAAATTTCAAAATCAAACAACTTTTTTAATTAAAAATATATCATAAAACCACATTTTTCCTAAAGAGGTTTTCATGCGCAGCACGCCAAAGCTCGATGCCTCAGGGCGCGCCGCAGGCGGAGGTGAAGAAATCTGCAGCAGCCCCAGATGACAGTTCTCGGAAGACAGCACAGTTTCTTTCAGGCCAGTCGAGATCTGAGTCAGACTTGCTCAGTCCGAAACGCGGGCGCCTTCAGATAACAGAGCAGAGTAAAATAACAAACCAAATGGTGCCGGTAGACTGCGCTGCTCGGACACAATGAGCTCGCAAAGCAACGACATCTACCGGTAACCATTTCATCAAGCAGAACATAGTAAAACAAACAGAAGCGACGCCCATTTTAGGCCACCGATGACAATCCGCACTGCATTTAAACCGTCTGGCATATACAACAATACTACTAGCTACCACCACTCTAAAACATAGTTTCTTTTCCCAGTTTCTAATACATATCTCACCTTCGCGATGTTCGGATATAAATTTACATAAGAACTTTATCTGATCCAGAATATAGGCGATTACAAGAGAGAACACAACAAGCAAGCAACGACGGAGAATCTAGCACATAAAAACAGGATAAACCAAACCCTCAATTGGTGCTAAGTTTGCGAATGCCCAATAGAAACACTCGATTGAACATATGCATCACTTTATGCACCTTTTATGCATAGCAAAGATACTTGTAGGTACTTCTAGCAGCCCTTTAATCGGCTGTCCAGCTCTGCTCCACAATCTCGCGAACTTTGCGGTTGTATTCGCGCTTGTTCTCGCTGAACATTCGAGCCGCCTCCGAGTTCGCAGGAGAGTTTGGGTTCGGGTCACAGAGGAGCGACTATACACAAAAAGAAAACAAGAAAAAATATTTGACAATTAGCACAAAATTTCACTTACAAGTTAACTTTCGTCATTTCCGAAGTAACAGCGAGTTTAGCGTGAAAAATTAACTAGGAATAAGCTGCTCACAGCAAGCAACAGAAATCAGGGCTCTGAAGAAAACATTGTACCGCATACATACAAAACATGTTTTACCATATGAAACAAAGCCATTGGTTAGTTTGTGAATCAAATATTCCAGCCACCGCTTCTACATATTTAGCTTATCCTAGAATGCTGTTTTTTTTTTTTTTTAGTGCCAAATAAAGGGGTCGTGATCATTAAGCAAAAACCCGGCGACCCTAAAACACTTCATCACACTAACCTTAAACCAACTGCGAGCCATAAGTTTACATGCAAGCCGTGAAACTCAGATAATGTAAAACTTACCTACTCTCTATATAAGTATAATACACCTTTTATAATTTGTTGTTGGTTTTATTCCTCAACATACACTTCAAAGAATCAGGAGTCTTCTCATCTAAGTTATGCAGTAATTGGCTGGTCTAAATCCAATCCTACACCCGAACTCTCACATTTTGATCTCTACACAAAAGTAGATTCAGTCTCGTGACTCTTCGCTATATTTGCTTTAGTCATTTTTATGGCCACTACAGGAAATAACCCTACGACACATATAACCGTACTAAGAACTTGGAAAACTATTTTTGGCATCGAAAACTAAGTATAGGCATTTATATTTCCACTACAGATGGCATGGGGCGGCATGTGCTATTCTTGACATGGTCAAAATAGGTTGGGTCTTGAACACGCTACCAGCTAGGTCGGGTCTTGAACATGCTACCAACCCTGATGAACATCCAGGTCCATGTAGGATTCTGTTTTCAGCAGGTAAGTATTAATTCTAACCCATCCTCCCAGGTTTACACCATCTATTCAGTTATATAAGCAGTTTAATATTGCATAGTTATTGAAGTTATTGAAGTAAAAGAACAGTTGCACTTTTTTCCCACAATCTATCAAGAGTACCTGAATAGAAGTCAGAATTGCAGCAACATCATAAATGGGGCTCCACTGGTTTTGTAAAATATCCAAACAGATGCTTCCATCTGCATAGACTGACAGAAAGGAAAATAAATAGTTAAGCACCTAAAGCTTTAAGACCTACAAATTTGGAAAGCTATTCATAGTTTGTTAAAGAAGAGGTGGTAATATATGTTATTTTGTACAATGACAGAAGTAATCAGTTACAAATCATCAAGTGACAGGACTTACTGTTTGGATGGAACATCCGCGAGACAAACCTGACTGTCGGTGGTTTGTTAGGATAATCTTCTGTAAACTGCAGAGTCAGCTTAAACGTGCCTAGAAGTACAAATGGAAAGTTAGTGAATAGCTGACCTCTATCATAATAGCAGAAATGGAATATTTAATAATTCAACATGTTGTCAATATTCCCACTGTCGACTATGTCTCCTTATCCGCAGCAAACTGTTTTCTTTTTTACCACTATAGTTCCTACAACCCTAATCTCATCAAAGTAGGCGAGTATAAGCAGTAAATCTGAAGCTTTCAATCTGACAAGGAAAAAAGAAAACTAAGTGCAAAAGGGAAGTACGAAAAGGGAAGTAGGACTGTGCATTGTGTACTAATTCAAGTGAATAAAAGATCTATTATAAGATGGCCAGCCGAGGTTTTTAAATTTGCTCCAAACTCCAGAACTACAGAACTCTCAAAGTAACAAAAAAATAGTGAGACTCAAATATCTATAAACTTTCGAGAAAGAGTATCAAACTATGAACCTCCAAGTTCTCGAAATACTGCTAGCTCTTTGAGTTCATCTTACATAATGTGCATAACACATTAAAGTAGAACAAATAAACAAGACCGGTGATGGTTAAAATAATCATGCATACAAATTTATGACATGAGTAATAGGTCCTCGATTCAAAAGGACTATCAAATACATGAAAGCAGCCAATCAAGTGCAGATTGATGTTGCCTAGCAAAAGATAACAAATAACATATTTACTAGATTAGCGTGCAAGGTTTGTAACCTAAATCATGCTAAATTTCTTTATCGCAATATCGCCTCACCATGTTTTAGCTTATATTCAAGTTGTTATCAAAATTCCAAGCATGTGGACAATTATAAAGAAGAATTTAGGTCCAATTAAAATTTCTTCATTTAAGTTTTAATAGAAGTACTAATGCTTACAATTAAAGTAGTACTATAGAGTGCAATACAAAGCTCTAGACTCAAATACAAAGAGATAGAACAAGATGGCCATTAATATAGTTGGATAATGTATAGAATAATAGTTAATTACATGGTCAGGTTCTTCAATATACTCCAAACTTTTGTAGTGCCGCATTTTCGAAAGATTGGGAGAATGAAAAGTTAGAAACCTAGAAATTAGAAAGAGGGTAAAAATCAATACAATCTACCTAAACTGTAGCATATTTTGAAATCGGTATCTGAGCTTTAGAAACTTAGATTTCTTATAGATAATCTACCTTTATATAATCAATAAGGCCATCTGGTGACAGAATAATTAACCTACCTTTGTCGATCACACTTGAAGGCTTGTGTACCACAAGAGAAACACTTGGAAATTACTTTATACACACACAAAGCAAGGAGAATTTCATGTACAGAGGCTAGTAAAGCAAAAATTAGGTGCATCTATTAACAAAAAGAAGCAAAACCAAGAAAAAAAAATAGATTTTTAAGGATCCTCAATCTATCAAACACCACAAAATCCACAGAATTAATCAATAGAAATAGATTGCGATTATCTTTGAGATCATCATAAACTCACCACCATCCCAGGGAGTATCATCGGGCCTGCAAGATTAAAAAACCCATCAAATCCAACACTCCCAAACCCCCCCCCCCCAAAAAAAAAAGGACAAAACCCTAAATTGATCCGATTCAGATAAAAGCCTCCCGAGACCAAATCAAACCAAATCAGAAGGGGATCTCACCCGAAGATCACGGCGTTCCACAGCATGATGTTGTTGTCGTGGGGGGCGCCGCTGATCCCCGCGGGGGGATCCTGCTGCAGCCGCTTGAAATCGCGCATCAGACGCTTCCTCGCCGGGGTCGACATCGCCACCGCCTCCACCTCCACCTCCTCTTCCTCCTCTCGCTCCCACACAACGCGATCGAAGGGGGGAGGGATCGATCGCCCCACACGCGGGGAAGAGGAGAAGGGGGGCGGAGGGGGAGGAGGGGTAGAGGGTTTCTAAGTTTCTAATCTCCAAATCGTGCGAATGTATTTGTAGGTAGGACGAAAAATTACACTATAGTCCTAAATTTTAACCCAATTTTTACTTCAATCCTCAAACTTTTACATTTAATGCCCAATACTTTGTAAAATTTGTTTTCGCTTAATTATTTCATATATTTATCCAAACATTACGAACACACGGGTCCTTCATCAATTATCAATTAATTATTGTCAATATATTTCACCAAATTTTAAGTCAAAAATATTATAACTCAATTGATTTTAATATCTACTGGTGCAATTTGCTATCAAATATGTGTAAATTTTATATTGTTTTTATTTAAAGATTTATATTTTTTTTATCAGTTGTGTCAGTTTTTTTTAATACTAAAAATATAAAAATTATTTATGAATTCTAACATGATTGAGGTATATAATTTACATATATATATATATATATATATATATATATTGTTGTACATGTAGCGTTTTGTAAATTGTAAATATATAACGACTAAAGTGAATTATTTCAAAGAATTTAAAAACTCTAATGTAAATTTTGAAAGTTTGTTGATCAAAATATAATTAGTTGAAAGGTAGGGGACTAGTGTTACAATTTCCCCTCTGTAAATTGCAAGTTGGGCACCAATGGGAGAGAGAGAGAAAAAAAGGCGTGAGATTCCCTGCAAAATATGTCAAAAACAAATAAATTTCGAGTTGAAAAATATTATTTATTTTTCAATCAAATTTTATAAATATTAAGGTGAATTTGTATAAAAAAATTGATTGTTTTTGCTGATAAAAGTGGATTATTTTTTTCGCTTTTGTAGTTTTGATCTGTATTTTTTAAAAAATAATCATATATATATATATATATATATATATATATATATATATATATATATATATATATATATATATATATGGGATAATTGCCTGTGTACCCCTGAAATATGAAGAAATATCTGATTTACCCCTCTTATTTTTTTCTTTCCAATATACCCTTCATACGTTCCACCGTTATTAAAAATACCCCTACCGTTTCCCTTTGTTAAGTTAACTAGGGTTAAACTAGAGTTAAATAATAATCGGAGTTGAAAACTATCAGATATACCTATTTTGCCCCGGTTTAGGGTTTAGGGTTTAGGGTTTAGGATTTTTTAGGGTTTTAGGGTTTAGGGTTTAGGGTTTAGGGTTTTAGGGTTTAGGGTTTAGGGTTTTTTAGGGTTCTAGGGTTTTAGGGTTTAGGGTTTTAGGGTTTAGGGTTTAGGGTTTTAGGGTTTAGGGTTTAGGGCTTAGGGTTTTAGGGTTTAGGGGTTTAGGGTTTAGGGTTTAGAGTATATTTGAAAGGACAAAATAGTAATTACACACAGATAACGGCAGTTTCAAACGGTACACTAACAGAGTTTAACTTCAGGGGTATTTTGGAAAGAAGTTGGAACGTAAGAAGGGTAGTTTTAATATTAGCCTTCTAAGAGGGGTAAATCTAAAAACAGGGAAATTTTTAGGGGTACGTAGGAAATTGCCCCTATATATATATATATATATATTTTAGTCAATATTTATTTTTCTCCTCTTTTCCCTTTCTAGCTCACAGTTTTGCACCTGCCGTCATGGATCCCGTCGGAGGACCGCCTCTTGGCGCTGTGCTCACTCCTGTCATGTCCACGTCAGGAGTATCTAATAGGCACAACGTTGCGGGCACGAGCCTAGACACAACGGGAGCGAGCACAGCTTCAAGGGGTGGCGCTTTAGCGGGATTCATGGCGGCGGCAAAAACCGTGGTTGTGGTAGAGAGCCAGGGAGAACCACAATTGCGCAAAAAAGATGAAGTAGAAAAAAAATAATAAAAATAAAAATATATATAAAAAAAAGTTTCACAGAAATGTTAAAAACTAAAAAAAAATAAGTATGAAAAAGATAAAATTGTACTATTTTTTAAAAAAAGTACACTATTTTAAATAAAAATTATACTTTTGAGATAAAAATTATACTCTTTAATATGTTAGTTATATTTTTAAATAAAAATTATACTTTTTACATGGACTAGCAGCGTACGGTGGAAGTAAAAGTGAAGGTGGAGGTGGAGACTTCAAAGAAGAGGGTGGTGGAGGCGGAGGCGGAGGCCCGTCCTGCAGGGGGTGCACGGGCACGGGTGAGAGCCCCCCCCCGCCTCGCCTTTGCCTCCGCCTCCGCTATCCTCTTCTCCGGCGTCGTTGTGCTCTCCTCTATTTCTTCTGCGCGTCGTCAATTTCAGATAGGCACAAAAAGAACATAAGAAAGCATAGAAAAAAGAGAAAAATAAGAAGAAATATTCTAACTTTGGACTAAAAAAATATAACTCTCATGTCAAAGTGTGTAATTTTTATCTCAAAAAATATATTTTTAGTCTAAAATAATTAAATTTTTTTTAAACAGTATAATTTTATATTAACAGTATAATTTCATATTTCTTTTCTTTCTTCACTGATTTTTAATTTTTTCTGTAAGAAAATATGGATATATGTTTTTTTTTTTTTTTACACTCTCTGTATCGTTTTTTGTTGGTGTAAATACACAAAATAGAGGTTAGACTACAAAATATATATGAAAAGTATCAACGAGTCAATCAAGTCGAGGTACGGATATTTCGCTCTCTTTAAGGAGATTCAAGCCCTCTGCGGTAGGCAAAGCCTTCGAACCGATACAGCAGAACACTGACTTGTCCCCTCCAGGATACAACGGCTCGACCCTCGTCGTGTGGCTTCACCAACTCTGCACAAGTAAATGAGCCCAAAGCTCCACAAAAAAAAACACCCTTTCTTTGACTTCTTTCCCTCTCAAGTATAATAGTTATTTAAGCCTTTTTGTTGGTTGCACTCAAGAGAGTAGAAAAGCTCTCTTATATAGGCACCAAGACTATAGGTTATAATACATTAAAACCAACTTATTAAATAGGCTATAAGTTATACTTTATTTCTCTTTGTAAAGGTTATGGGAAAGAATGCAATTCAAAGGAGTTGTAACTCTATATGTATAGGTTAACAAAGAAGTTAATATCTTATTTAATAAAATGTAACAACATTCCCCCACTCATTTTATTATTAAATAGAGTTCGACGGTCAAAGAGGGATCATTATACATAAAGAAGGTGTGCTCTGCATTGAACCTTCACTTAGTGAAACAATGGTCTCTACTCCAGAGCCAGAGTGGTCTCAGACTTGAACTTTGGCTGTTTAAGGAAAATAGAGCGTCACTGCTCACATATAACAATCCAGGTGTTGACATGAGCTTTACTAGCTAGCACGTTACGGCCTTGTGCTTATCCTGGTTTTCATGAGCATTTTTTGAGAAAAAAGCCCGTTCTCATAGGAAGCGGCCCCACTTTCATGCTCACATAGGTGAAATCCGTCAAGGGTGCTCCTGTAATTCTGACACCCTGCTCATAAGAGCCACAGACTCCATTAAGAGTGTAATAACTCAACCCTCATTCCATTACAGGATGAATGGACTCACATCATAGGGATAGGTAAATATTAGATCATGTAGATTTATATGTTGTGCATTCTTTACGACCACCATATGATTCGTTTTTCCCATTGAACCCGACTTTCAGAATCTCTGATCATCAGGTTGGGTATCATCATACGTGGTTCATGATGTTATAGGCTTTAACCCTATCCCCCTCGATGTATTCCAGATCCTTTCTCTTCCCAAGGCCTTAGTTAATGGATCTGCTAGATTATCAGTAGATTTTATATAATCTACATTGATAATACCATTGTTCATATATGATCTCACAGTACTGTGTTTTCTTCTCACGGATCTGGATTTACCGTTATAATAACGATTTCTTACTCTGCCAATAGCAGCGGTGCTATCACAGTGTATCAACACAGATGGAACTGATTTCTCCAGAAATAGAATCTCAGACAATAAGTCTCTCAACCAACTAGCTTCCTCGCTAGCTGAAGCCAAAGCAATAAGCTCGGCTTCCATGGTTGAATTAGCAATGATAGTTTGCTTTTTAGATTTCCAACATATAGCACCACCTGCTAAAGTAAAAATATAACCAGTGGTAGAGAGAGAATCACCTGATAAGGTATTCCAATCAGCATCACTATAACCTTCAATCACAGCAGGATACTTCCCATAAAACAAGCCATAAGTTTTGGTACCAATGAGATATCTCATCACACGTTCCATGGCATGCCAATGCTCTGTACCCGGCTTGCTTGTAAATCTACTAAGTATCCCTACTGCATATGCAATATCAGGTCTAGTGCAATCAGTCGCAAACCGCAAGCTTCCAATCATACTAGCATATTCCTTTTGATTTATAATTTCATTTTCACTTTTAACGGAAAATAAGTGAACACTTGAATCAAAAGGTGTAGTCACATGCTTGCAATTAAGAAAGTTGTACTTTCTTAAAATTTTCTCAACATAATGCGACTGATCAAGAAAAATACCATCTGGTGTTTTGGTAATTTTCATACCCAAAATGAAGTTAGCCTCACCAAGATCTTTCATTTCAAAATAATGATTTAGCATAATTTTTGTCTCATTAATAACATTTAAGTTAGAGCCAAAAATTAGCAAATCATCCACATAAAGGCTAACAACTACATGCAACTTTTCAAAAGTTTTGTAGTAGATGCACTTATCACACTCGTTTGATTTAAAGCCATTCTCAATCATGCAAGAATCAAATTTTTCATGCCACTGTCTGGGTGCCTGCTTTAAGCCATAAAGGAATTTATTTAGCTTGCACACTTTATTTTCTTGTCCAGGCTCTATGAACCCCTCAGGTTGGTCCATATAAATTTCCTCATCTAGGTCACCATTCAGAAAGGCGGTTTTTACATCCATCTGATGAATATGTAAATCATATATTGCTGCAATAGCAATGAGAACTCTGATGGATGTCACTCTAGTAACCGGAGAAAAGGTATCAAAGAAGTCTAGATCTTCTTTTTGTTTATAACCTTTTGCGACAAGTCTCGCTTTATACTTGTCTACACTCCCATCCGGTTTCAATTTCTTTCTGAGGACCCATTTACAACCAATTGTTGTACAGCCTGGAGGTAAATCCACTAATTTCCAAGTTTTATTAGAAATTAGAGATTCCATCTCATCAGTTACAGCCTCTTTCCAAAAAATAGCGTCATTTGAAGATAAAACTTCTTGTAAAGAAAATGAGTTTTCTTCAATATTAAGAATAACATAATCAGGGCCAAAATCTTTTTCTATTCTATTTCTTTTACTCTTTCTAGGTTCAAAAACATATTGTTCTTGGTTTTGCGAAAGAGAGTTTGAAGAGTTTGGTTTGTTCGAAACACTTTTAAATTCTTGGCCCCCACTATTTTTCGATTTTAAAGGAAACTTATCTTCATGAAAAATAGCATCTCCTGATTCAAAAATCACATTGTTTTCAATGTCTAAAAATCTATAGGCTGAACTGTTCAAGGCATATCCAAGAAATATACAAGTGGCAGCTCTAACACCCAATTTGGGTCTTTTAGGGTCTGATAGCCTCACATAAGCTAGACAGCCCCACACTTTAAGATATCCCAAATTTGGCTTATACCCTTTCCACAACTCAAAAGGTGTCATTTTAGACTTCTTATGTGGCACGCGATTCAAGACATAACTTGCAGTTAAAATAGCTTCACCCCAAAGATTTAAGGGTACACCAGTGTCAACTATCATAGCATTTGTTAGCTCAATAAGTGTTCTATTTTTTCTCTCAGCCACTCCATTAGAAACAGGCGAATATGGAGCTGTAGTTTCATGGATAATTCCTAAAGACTGAACAAAAGAATTGAATCCCGTAGATTCATACTCACGACCTCGATCATTTCTAATTCTTAATCTTTTTACCGAATTGATTTTCTACTTCATGGAGGAAATCTTTAAATCTGTCAAAAGCATCACTTTTATTTTTAGTAAATATACATAAGTATATTTAGAAAAATCATCTATAAATGTAATAAAATATCTATTTCCTCCACGAGTTAGAGTACCTTCAAATTCACAAATATTACTGTGAATTAACTCAAGTAATTCGGTACTTCGATTAACACTCTTATGAGGTCGTTTAGTGATTTTTGACTTACTACATGTTTCACATTTGTCAAAATCACTACTCAGTCTGGAAATTAATCCTAAATTACTTATCAAGCTAACATATCTGCTATTAATATGACACAAACGAGCATGCCAAAAATTCACAGAAGAAAGCATATAAGCAGAAGTAGATGATGCTTTATTCTCAATGTTTAATTTAAACATTCCATCGCATGCATAACCTTTACCCACAAACTTTCCATTCTTGGAAATAACATACTGATCAGACTCAATGGTCTGTTTAAAGCCAGCTTTATTAAGAAGAAAACTTGACATCAAGTTCTTCCTAATCAAAGGTGTATACAACACATCTTTTAAGATGAGCACCTTTCCAGAAGAAAATTTTAACTCGACCTCACCACTCCCTAAAACTTCAGAAGTATGTGAATCACAAGCATGATACTTCTTGATTGTTCATAGGGAGTATAAACTTTAAACCAAGTCTTATCATGACAGACATGCCTATTAGCACCAGAGTCTGCCCACCAACCTTCAGCATTTTCAACCAGGCATATGTCTGTAATCATTGCCACAAGTGGTTCCTCGGTAACGTTAGCTTGAGGTAAAGCTTTACGTTTTCGAAATTTGCAAATTCGAGCAATATGCCCACTTTTGCCACAGACATAACAAATTATAGAATTTTTCTCTTGAGAAGGAGGTCCTTGGTTATTTGAAGTTTTCTTAAATTGAGGTCTACCACTATTCTTTTCAATTTTCTTCTTAGGCTTCAAATATGTATTTCTAGAATGATTGTTATTAGGTAAAGAATGAGATGATACTAAGTTTACCTTAGTGTCGCTAGCATCATTTTCTTTTGCTTCAAGTGCATCTTGACCTCTTGCCTCATCTTCCACGCGAATGCGTGCAATTAATGTCTCGAGAGACATCTCCTTTTGTTTATGTTGAAGGGTCTTTTGGAATTCCCTCCATGATGGTGGTAACTTGTCGATGATCCCTAGCACGATCAAGTTGTCACCGAACTTAACTCCTTCGGATTGAACTTCATGGGCGATCATCTGAAAATCTTGGACTTGTTCCACCACGGATTTTCCTTCGACCATTTGGTAGCGAAAGAAGCGACTAGCAGCGTACTTCTTTGCACCAGCTTGTTTTGTATCATACTTAAGCTGCAATGCCTTCCAAATCTTCTTTGCAGAGGAGTATGTATTTTCATAATAATCATAAAATTGGTCTGAAAGGTAGTTGAGAAGATAATACCGACAGTTATACTCATCCTTATCGTATTTTTCAGTTTTTTCGTAGTGTTCGTAAAGATCATCCTCCGTCATATTGTCGGTGTTAGTCTTCTTTGGATTTTTCTCCGTAAGGACATATGCCACTTTAAGTAGATTGAGGTAAAATAGCACTTTTCCTTTCTACATCTTGAAGTGGACTCCTTTGAAGCGGAAGGGCTTGTTAAGATCCCCGGTAGTTTCGTTGGACTTTTCATGTGTAGTCTCCATCTTATGAATCTCCTTAAAATTGTTGGTGTAAATACACAAAATAGAGCTTAGACTACAAAAAATATATGAAAAGTATCAACGGGTCAATTAAGTCGAGGCACGGATATCTCGCTCTCTTTAAGGAGATTCAAGCCCTCTGCGGTAGGTAAAGCCTTCGAACCGATGCAGCAGAACACTGACTTGTCCCCTCCAGGATACAACGGCTCGACCCTCGTCGTGTGGCTTCACCAACTCTGCACAAGTAGATGAGCCCAAAGCTCCACCAAAAAGAACACCCTTTCTTTGACTTCTTTCCCTCTCAAGTATAATAGTTATTTAAGTCTTTTTGTTGGTTGCACTCAAGAGAGTAGAAAAGCTCTCTTATATAGGCACCAAGACTATAGGTTATAATATATTAAAACCAACTTATTAAATAGGCTATAAGTTATACTTTATTTCTCTTTGTAAAGGTTATGGGAATGAATGCAATTCAAAGGAGTTGTAACTCTATATGTATAGGTTAACAAAGAAGTTAATATCTTATCTAATAAAATGTAACAACATTTTTTACTATCATAATTTTTCTCTCGTCCTCTACCACAGTCATCGTCCTCGCCGCCGCAGCCATGGATCGTGTTTGAGTGCCGCCGAAGCCGGGCCCTCTTCCGTCGTGCCCACGTCCGCGACTCTGTGTCCTTTAGATACGGGTGAGCATGGGCGTATGCACGGGCGCGACGGGAGTGAGCGCATTGTCAAGAGGCGGTACTCTGACGAAGTCCATGACGGCGGCGGCTTGGACGTCGCGCGAGACCAGGATGGCGGGCGTGGAAGCAAGGTTGCAAGCTCAAAAATCTTAAAAAAAAAAAAAACGAAATTCGAGTAGAGAAAAAATAACAAGAAAAGAAAAAAAAGAATGAAAGAAAATTTTTTTTATTTTGTTTGATTTTTAAAAAAATTATATCGAATCTGTAAAAACAAAAAAATAACCCACTTTTATCCCAAATAAAAAAACAAAAAAAAAAAATCGATGTATTTTTTATGCGAATGAGCCAAAAATTAATATTTTTATTTTTTAAATACCTTATTTCATATAAAAATTAGAAAAATAATATTTTGTAAAAAAAATTAACTTTTTTACGAAAATAAAAAATTTCAGAATATTTGGGGAACAAAACACCGTCCATAAAAGCTGGAACGCAATGGGCAGGAGAGAATATTAATTTTTTAGTGGCCATTTCGCTGTCTACGTGATTTTTTTTTTTTTTTTTTTTTTTTTTTTTTTTTTTTTTTTTTTTTTTTTGTAAATGTGGCGTACCAACTTGGTTGGTAAAGGTAAGTTGTTTCCTTGTCTCCCCCACTATTTTTACTGCGGTGACAGGGTCACATGTTTTTGATAAATTTTGAGTACATTAAAATTTAGATAAAAAAGTAGTTTTTAATATTTAAATATTTATATTTATTAAAAAAAATTAAATGACGTAAAATTAGAAGTGCGATAGAAACTCTTTCGATTTTGGCTTGGAGTGGATCAAAGTTAATTAATTAATTATATAAGTTTGAAAAGTTATAATGTGGGTTTCACCAAAAATAAAATTTTGAATTTTGAATTCAAGTGAAATTTACTTTCTTTCCTTCATGTTCTATTATTTATTTATTAGAAAGTAAATGACGTAAAAATTTGAGAAGTAAGAGATTATATAACCAAAGAATATATTCATCACTTAAAAAATCCTTTTTTTTTAGAAATATGAAGGTAACTATTTCTATTATTTACTCAAGAACAAGTCCAATTTATAAACGTACAAACAAAAATTAAACCTCTAGCTACAGAGAGAGAGACAACAATGGAAGCAATTGACTTTATATAAAACAAATTGTATTTACAAATCAATTAACAATGTTTCATGTACTAACAATTCATAAAGGTCATTCTAATGTCCTGCTCTGTGACACCGAATCGGAAACAACGAATCATCTATTTACAAATGTGTTTACATAAGATATATATCGTCGATGATCTCGGAGGAGCTTATTTGCGGGAATGTGAGCGATGACACCAGAAACATTTGAGAGAATGGGATGGGTCGAGAGAGCACCAAACAAGCTAACAAAAAAACTCGTCATATTGTCAACTATTTAGTAGGTGGTCTGGTGTATTAGAAACAAGATGACATTCCATAATATATCGACTGATCCCCTACGTGCGGTCTCTTGGGTCAATAGTTTAGGTGATTTGTGAAAAGAATGTAGGGGTCAAAAAAGTGGGTGATCTAACTGCGAACAAAAAAAACAAAAAAATATAAACTATTTGAACTAAATGGAGATATGATTAAGCTTAAATGCCCTCATTACCTAAATATAATGAAGCACAATGAAATCACAATATGACAAAACTTAAATATCTCATACTTAGTCACAAATATGCCACAACTTGCGCGCGCAGTTGGCCCACTACAACATAAGGAATCTAACAATAGAAAAAAAAAATGAATACAACATATAAAGTGAAAGATTAGTGAAAACTAGGTAAATAGCAAACGAAATATTCAAATCAAATCCTACTAAATACTATCCAGGTAAAAGGGGACTCTAACATAGAGGAGAATAGCAGCTTACACAATAAAGATCAAATAGTTAGAATCCAATTTGAAAAAAGAGAGGACCACCACTATACATAGATGCGCATCATTCGCCCGAATATATTCTCCTCACTAGCAGCTAGCTAAAGAGCACATGCAACTACCCCATGCAGGTCTAGTTCGCAATGTTGTGAATGAGGTTCTTCGAGCAATTTTCGCATATATATATTACCTTTGGTTTGTGCAGCTTCTAATAATCGACGAATGAATAAACTGCAGTAATCTAAAACAGAAATGAATAAATGCTTAGTGATAATCTGAAAACCATAAACAAATAAATTGTTGAGACAACATAGAGTCCTACAATCATGCCTATTTTTCTCACTACTGCGACTTCGAGAAGGTCAAAAGAGAAGCATTGCAGATTACTCAAAATGAAACCTGGGGAATGAAAGGCTAAGGAAAATTATATGCATAGTAATAAGATTAGTGGAAATTGTACGATTCCTGCGTTTGGCTCGTACAGTTATCTCGTCAAGAAGTATTAGGGATATAACTAAAATCACTGTGTTTGATTTAACACTATAACTACAGTAATCTAGACAGCCATGATCCATAATCGTGCAGCCACCTCAAACAGTAAAAATGAGAGGTATGAAGAGAATAATAAAGACAAAAAATGAAAAAGAAAAGATACCTTTTGTGGATGGAGAGAGAGAGAATGAGAAAACAAGGAGAATGAAAGTGAAACGAGAGTTTGGGGGATTCCAAGGGCAATTTGAGAATTCTGAAAAAAAAATTACATTCTCCGCACTCAGAAATAAAATATACATGCCTCTCTCAACATTAATAAGATCCTCCTTTGGAAGGAATTTATTCTTTTCAGAATGAAATATTCCGAACCGGATTACTTAGCTACATTACCCAAATGCAATAATCGGCCGTGGATTTCTAGTAATCCTTGGCAGATTACACGAGAACCAAACGACCTCAAAAGGACATCAATCTTTCGAAGAAGAAATTCAAAAAAAGAAAGATAGCTCATCAAGATAAGAAATCACCGCAGATACGAACAAGATAATCCTTAATTGACTTGAGATTAGCGAAGTACAAACTTATGGAGAGGATTACGAGTATCAAGGTTTATAATAGGATTAAACTCTGAGGAAGAAATGAATTTATCTCCACAAAATTTAAAGAGAATGACAAAACGTAATACAAAATGAAAGGCACATCCAAACATTTTGAAAATACAGCAGTGAACAAATCAAGGTGAGTCCCAAAACTTCATTAAGGTTCAGCATTAATCTATAAGGCAAGATAGCACGTCAATGCCGAGATGAATTGATTCCTTTGCTCATTTGATATGATGCTATTAAAAAATAAAACTCATTTATAGCAATATTTGACTTCAGATAAGCCGATAAACAGGAACAGCTAAAACTACAGTTCTCCTTCACAGGAAACAACTTAAATCTAGAGAGAGGGTTCAATGTACTAACCTTCACAAGAAAACCGGTGATACACTGTACCTCACTTCATAGTATTTGCCTTTTATCCTTTGTATATGCTCTTTGTAAACGCTGGAGCTCCCTCGAGACACTAGGAGACAACTGTTTCTAATAGGTTCATAACTTTATAATAAACAGCTCCCATTTCACAACAAAAACTAAAAGTTAGAAGTGAAATATCAAGAAGATTACATGAAAAAAGAAAACGAAAAGTTCCGGTTCTAAATCTGACAAGCTTAGCAGAAAAAACTGTGAATACCGTGGTGATCAATCGAAAAAGTTGGCAACACTGAGGGTTATATGGATCCACAAATATGTACCACACATTCAAAAAGGATAGCTGTATGAATGAGGTACACATCTCTAGCATATCACACCATAAAACTAGCGAATTCAGTAAATGAAAATATTCATCGTGTGATTTCTCTTCATTTTGATTGCTCCGAAGGAATCTAAGTGAGATGACTAGTCCACATCATCAAATGAAAATTCCAGTTACATATTAATGTACTCACATACAGGAGGAACATGAAGTAGGTGCATAACATTGAAGATCTCCAAATAAAACTAGGCATTCTGAAGAAGCACCTACGAAAATAGATATGCATGAAGCAGACAGTGAGAATTAACTGGTCATCAAAAGGAAAACTTCCGGACCAAATTATTTCACATCCCAATCCTTCATTTTCTTGCTTCCCTTTGGTCTGGCAATTGGCGCATTCAAGCCCGCCATTTTCGCGTTGTACTTTGCTCGTAGAGGGCCATTTGTTGTCCACCTAAAGAAAAGGTACAGGGAAAATAAGTATGTCGAACTACATTTATAACAAAAGACAATCAAATGTATTCCAGTACTAGCTGCTCCAGAAAATTTTGCGTCGTCGAAGATGTTCAAATATACCATTGAATCACGAGTTCAAATAAAAATGTTCAAATATGATACCAATCAGGGAATAACTTTTAGTATGATGTGACAATAACTAAGATGTTCTCGGTGTTTTTGGGTGAAAATTTTTGCTCGGTTTTATCATACTTCTTTTCATTCACTCCTATAATATAACTAGCGAAATTGCTGCTCAAAATTCAGATGGTTCAGACGGTGCCCTATTGAACGGAATATAGATAAGTACATAACCAATACGATGCAATAAAATTTAAACATATACGTACGGCGTGTTCCAATCAGTGGTGTCCTCGTTAACAAGATGTGTCCACTTGGTCCTTCCGCTGCGCCCAAAGTGCTTGACTTGCATGACCTTGGGCAAAATAGTTTTATCCATTTTATCTTCCCCGGTGGGCGCAGAGAAATCGCGCCTGAAGATCTCGTCTGAACTGGCCATAGCAGCGCGCTCATCAGACTCGGACTGGAAGAACGCGCCCTTGTGATAGTACTTCTGCATAAACCTCCACTTCTGCTTGGGCTGCGAGAGCGGCTTCGGGTTCTTCCTCTCCCACTCCCTTCTCTCCTCCTCCGTCATATTCCTCACCTTTTCGATCTCTTCCTTCTCCTTCAACCGCGTCTCACGATCCTCCCTCTCCCTCTTAATCCTCGCAATCTCTCGACTCTTCCACGCCTCGTACTCATCGGCTTCGTTCAGCTCATCATCCGTGTCGACGTCCGCGATATCCGCCTCCGCCTCCAAATTCTTCTGGATCTCCTCATCCTTCCTAATCTCCTCCACCACGATCTGCTTCGTCTCGACCTTCCTTTCCTCCAGCCGCCTCTTCACACGCTCCTCGAACCGCCGGTCCTCCTCCTCGACCCTCTCCCGCTCCGCGATGGTGTCGCGCTGCGATTTCGGGATGAACACGGGCTTAACCATCGCCGGCCCCAATTGCTCCTCCTCCGAGTCGGTCTCGTACTCCGATTCATCCTCCTCCTCCTCCTCATCCTCCTCTTCGTCCTCGTCCTCCTCGGGCAACACCGCGGCGGCGGCGGCGGCGGATTCCTCCTGCTCTTTCCGGAGCAACTTCTCCCGAATCTTCCGCCGCCGCTCCTCGACCGCCTCGTCGTCCTCCTCCTCCAATTCCAACCCTTCCAGCTTATTACTCTCCTCTTCTTCGGCAGCTGAGACGATCTCGGCCTGCCGGATACGTCGGTGATCGGCTCTCAATTCCTCTTTGTTCTCCGCCCGCGTTTCCGCCAGGCGGCGCAGTCGGCGGTCGTCCTTCTGCGGGAGGAGGTCGGCGCCGTCGTGAGAAGGGAATGCCTTCTGGAGGGCGGCGGCCCGTGCGGTTCGGATTTCTGCATCCTCTTCCGCCTCGTCCGCCCACTCCGGCGCCTTCCCGGGCCAGTACCGCTTTACTTTCGTCTGTCCGATCTTTCCCCGCAGCTTATCCCGCACCGTGATCGCGGCGTCGCTAACTCCGGCCGACACCGACATCGATCGCTTTGCTGAAACCCTAACCAGAAGCAGAATAGCTAAAAATAAAGCCTCGGAATTTGAAGATAACAACAACTGAGAATTCAAATAACAGAAAATTTAAACAAAAAATAAATAAAAAAAAAAATCTGAATCTTGGTACCAAAATAAGCGTATCAATTCGGATAGTGAAGTTTCCAGGAACGAAACCCTAGCATCGCCTTCAAAGAAGTGAAAATGTAGGGTTTTTTTTTTTTTTTTTTTTTTTTTTTTTTTTTTGCAACACCTGCGGGACTTTTTCGGTTGACTGAAACAAATTTAATAAATAAAATTTTAAAAATTAAATAATTATATTAAAAAAAAATAAATTATATAAATTTTGGTTAATTTAATTAATTAATTATTTTATTTTTAAGTTTTAAAATTAAATTAAATTAAAGGCTAAATTACAGAAAACCTTCCTGTAATATTTCATTTTTTCACTTTGCCCCCTGTCTTTTAAAAACCTATATTTTACCCTCTCGTAATTAGCGAAATATGTATTTACCCCGCCGTCATCATTCCGTCAATTTTTTTAAAAATATTATTTAATATACCCAAAATATCTATCAAAAATAACGGGAAATAAACTAAAATTCATTCTCTCCAATATAAGATAAGGATATTTTCGTCAATTTACTTCCTCGCCGTTGCTTTCTAAAGACAATTCGGTAATTATGAGAGGCAAAATATAGTTTTTAAAAGAAAGGGAGATAAAGTGAAAAGGCGGAATATCACGGAAAGAGATTTTTTCTAATTTAGCCTAAATTAAATTGCTCATTAAAACGTAATTTTGTTTTAAGTGATATTTAGGTGCTGTTTTTCATTAGCCCCACCACCCATTATTAATTGGTTCATGGGCTAAAATAGATCATTTATCACGGGAGTTAAGCCATATTTGTTTATATTCCGCACAATTTTTTTATAATTTCGTATTTGAAAATCTGTATAGAATAATTTATGCATCAGAGAAAGTAAAAAAAAAAAAAAAAAAAAACTATATCCAACACTTTGGCATATATATTTTTTTTATCATTTTAATTTTTTTTTTTTTTAATATGGAGTGATATAGGCAGATTACTTGCAACTAATGCGCTTATTCGATTTAAAAAAATACAAATTTTATTTTTTAATAATTTGTTATTTATTATTTGGCTGCAAGTATATTACAAACTAATTAATCATAATAATATATAAAAAATTTATCAGTGAAATACAAGATCTTAATTATTTATTTGCATAAAAATTAGTACAAAAGAGTTAAAATCTAACGACTATATTTAATGCATTTAGCTAAATAATTGGGTCATTTTATCAAATTCACCAATAATTTTACAAAATTATTACTTTTTGTTATTTTAAACAAATAAAATTAAATAAATTACTAATCAATACCTAAGTGTTTTTTTCAAATTTAATTAAATAGAATACCTAAAAAAAAAAAAAAATGTGTCAACAAAAAAAAAAAAAACAAAGGATGGAGAAGCCATTTCAAAACTATCTATAGATGAGGGGTCTCTATGCATTTTTCCAAAAAAAAAATAAAAAAAATAAAAAAAAAAAACCACCTGCGAGCGATTGGATAAAGCAGAGCGCGGAGTTCACATTGCTCCCTCTCTTTCCCTCTCACTCTGCAGCGGCAACACCACGAAACGACAATGCTCACAAACCCTAGTCTCCATGGCCGAGCTCCATCGTCTCCATCCCCTCTCCTCCATCCTCTTCAACCTAAGAATCCCTCCTCCTCCTCCTTCTCCCGAAGCTTTTTCTCCCCTTGCGCTGCGAGGCCTTCGCCTCACTCCTTCTCGCCGTTCCGGCCCTTACGATTCAAGCGGTGGTCTAGGGTTAGGGCTTCGGCGGATTCAAAGCCGTTGGAGAGCGCGGATGATGACGGGCTTAGCTCTGGTCCACAGAAACACTCCATAAGGATCCCCGTTGGGGATAGGAATGTGAGTTTCCCCGCTTTCGATGGTTATTTTTGTCGCAATTTGTTGTGTTTAAGTAAATTTTGATATCACTGTAAGATTTTTAGCTTATGTTGTTTTTATTCTATATTAATTAAGCGGTATAATTATTGAAAATAATTGTTTTCTTTTTGGAGTTTGATCGAAATGAGTGATATAATTGTGAGAGTTTTGGTAAATTGAGCTGAGAATTCTTGTTTTTAGCGTATTTTTCTCTCAACAAAATTTGGTTGTAATTTGTTTCTGAATCCTGTGTATATATATGTAATCGAAGGGAAATTGCACTACTGGTGCCCGAACTTCTAGTCAAGTTTCAATTCGGTTCTCAAAATTTAAATTCCAAACTTTTGAAAATATTTTAACTTCTAAGCTGAATATTGACCCTGGAGCCATCTCCTATTTCAATCCGTACCTCCAATTTCTAAGCTGTATACTGCTTAGAAATGAGATGATTGGGCTGAAAGTATGAGATAGATGGAGGAACAATAGAGTTTTGGTGCATGAATGTACAAATGCACAAGGCGCAGGTAATAAATTGTTCTCTAAAGCAAAGACTAGAGTGAGCACTTACGAAAATGTGGAAAATGACAGCCTAACAATTCAAGGACCAAGATGAAACTTGAATAGAATTCTAAGAAATAGTAGCGCAATTTACCATAATCTTAACTTTAGTCACGTAGGTTTTTCTTTCCTGTTGACATAACATCTAATTTTTGCTAACTCATGTATGTATTCTGATTGTAGATATTGGTGGAGACAGGGCACATTGGGAGGCAAGCTAGCGCCTCTGTAACAGTTACTGATGGCGAAACTGTAAGTTCCTACTTCGCCTAATCTGATCAACATATCAATTTTCGTTGTGCGTGGATGTGATTTTTGATGAGGTGAAGGCCCCAATTGTTAAATGTTGACTGGTAGAATCAAATTTGAATGTCCCCTCAAATCTTCTCAGAGCGGCTAGATCTTCTGAGTGTTTCTTGCTTTGTTAAGCCTTTTCTATTTATTTTCTATCTTTCAATATTAAATAATAAACAGTGTGTTTTCAATTTAAAATTGCCTTCTCGTGCATTGTGAGGCATGCCCCATAAATTAAAATTAGAAGAATGTCACCACTCTGTCTGTCAAAATATGTTATTAGAGTTCCAATTTACTTTGCAGATAGTCTATTGTTCTGTTTGCTTAGCTGATGTCCCTAGCGAGCCTTCCGACTTCTTCCCAATGTCAGTTAATTATCAGGAACGCCTCTCAGCTGCAGGAAGGACTAGGTATAATTAGAAATATTGTTCTTCTAAGTAGTTTGCATGTGTTTATGCATTCTTATTGTTGTGGTCACTGGTTTCAGCGGTGGGTTTTTCAAACGGGAAGGAAGGGCCAAAGACCATGAGGTATGAGGAACAAGCTTCACAAAATCTTTTATTTGTTGGATACTTATTATATGCTTTGTTAATACTTGGTTATACCAGCTGAATAAGTCAAAGTTTAATTTGCAAAGTCGCATGTCACAGACTCCACATGGCTCTAATGTGGAAAAATTGAAAAAGAACGATGAAACATGATAAATTAAAAAAAAAAATTCTTCTTTTTTTTTTTTTTGTTTAATTTCTGAAAATACTACAAAGAGCAGGTACATATTGTTGCATGCAGGTTCTCATCTGCAGGTTGATAGACAGACCTTTGCGTCCTACCATGCCGAAGGGCTTCTATTATGAAACACAAGTTCTATCTTGGGTAATCACTCATCTCTCTAATTCTTGTGTAGTGCATTATTATGCATCTGACTGCATCCTAGGCTTTGGTCTCCAGAAATTTTCTCGATGTTTTTCTAGCATGCTATTTCATCTGTACTTATGGAAGCGAATACTGAAGTTGTGATGTATCAGTAACTAAGATTTTACTTGAGTTCAGCAAAACTTGTTTCAACGTTCTATCTGGTGTAACACAAGATCCACCATGCTGTTTGATACTGCAGCATCGGTCTTGATATGTCTTGGAAAAATGGTTCATCATTTCTGTTACTTCAGTGCTTCTTACTGGTGGCTATCACCAATCGGTTAATGTGGAATTAATAAATACCATAAGCTGAAAAGACTTATCCAATTATTGTAGGTTTTCAGTTATGATGGTCTTCATTCTCCTGATTGCTTGGCTGTTACAGCTGCTGGTATAGCAGTGTAAGTCTGTTTAACATCCCATTTGAATTTCCTTCCTTATGCTTTTAAAAACCAACCCTTGTTCTTTTCGGTGTATTTCCTTTATATCTTAGATGTCTAGCTTCTTATTTTCAGAGCTCTTTCAGAAGTGCCGAATACAAAAACTATTGCTGGTGTGAGGATTGGCCTAATTGATGATAAATTTGTAGTCAATCCAACTACTAGAGAAATGGAGGAGTCAGAGTTGGATTTAATAATCGCAGGAACTGATAGCGCTATATTGATGATAGAGGTCTGCTGTTTTGTGACCTTTTGTCTGTTGAAGCCTTATTACTAATATTTCTGCTGCCTACCATATCATATACTTCTGATAATCAGTTCCTTGCTATCTCTTATATGTGATTTACTCGAGTAATTGCCTGATCATATTTTCATTTTGAAAATGAGTTGTGAACTTCATGTCATTACTTTGGGCCAGTTGTCTTGAGGAAGCATATAGTTTTTTCATTTTGGTCAGTTGCAGGGAATTCTTGATAAATGGACGAATAGGATTAAAAAGTAAACATGTTTGAAGTTGAATATATGAAACACCATAGAGTTTATTCTAAACATAGATGAATTGTGCTATGTTGTTGTTAGATCCTAGCTAGAAGTGCAGTTAGATTGATGGGATAAAATCTGGACTTATTACTGATTAATGGATCCTTTAAGAATGTGTTTAACAAGAAATTACACTCTTAAACAGTCTTTGCATGGTGATTGTTTCCCCTTTTTTTTTCCTTAATTATGATTCTGAAACTTACAGGTAGTTGATTCCTAACATTCCAATTGGCCTCTAGCAATTGTTTAAATTTGATAACCTCCTGTTAGATGGTGTTCGGTTTTTCAAATTTTAGTGATTGGTTCTCATGGTTGCATTGTTGCACTGGCTACTCACTCTGGACTCATTGCACCTTTCTGAAAATTTTCCTTCATAATGCCTCTTCTCAATCTGAATAATCATCAACTTTCTGTAAGCTCTGTTGAACCAGATCATTGTATTGTGGTCCTATTTCTTCACAGGGATACTGTAACTTCCTACCGGAGGAGAGGTTGCTTCAAGCGGTTGAAATAGGGCAGGTATATATGTCCTGGTGATTCTAGGCAGGGTATAATTTGACGCTTTATTCTTGTTTTTAATATGACGTTCTAATTTATATAATCCTTCTAAAACCGTGTTTGACCTTTAATAATATATTTTATAATTTTTTTAATCTCGTTGTCAGCAGTTGGCCACCTGAGTGCTGGTCATCCATGTCTTGGCATTCTTTTCCACGTGATGTGTCTCTTCACTAAAATGTTGTGCTCAAAACTTTAAGCTTCTGCTTGGTTTTCCTAGCTCTCTCTCCATTATAAGGATGATATTACTTTATGTGCAATTTCTTTTTCAAGATGTAGTAGTACATTAAGAAAAAAAAAAAAAATTAGTTTGCTGCTCTATATATTTGGTTACTTATGAAACCTTTGTTCCCTTCCAACCAAGTTAGTTGAGCACAAAACAATTGCAGCAATATTCTTGTGCTTGCTTTTCTACATTTTCTGTTTTGATTGTCGCATACATACTGAGGAAACCATATGCTAAATGTTCATTAGTTTGCAGAATGGTTTTATTCATATTGAAGGTTTAACGTCTTAAACCTGCTCGACAATTCTTCAATTGTACCATTAAATTTAGGCATTTAAAATGGAATTTTCATTTTTAAATGTTGAATATGCAAAGCTACCTTGAAATGTGTTGTCCTGTAAAGTACATGTTGTCATACATGCTCTTTGGCGGTGTCTAATTTTTTTTTTTCTAATATTCTTACACAAAAATTGCTTATATCTTCTTTCTCATAAAAAGAATATGCTTGTAGTTGAGAATTTAAAATAATTTGGAAAGATTTTAATATTGTTACAGCATGGATGCCCATACATTAATTGTTTTCCGGAAGACATTAGCTGGGTGCTACTTTTAAATCTTGTTGATAATTCCAATGTGCACACGTTCTGATTGGAGGAATTTGCATTATGAAGATCATTAATTATATTTGTCTCGTCGACAAATTTTAATTTGATCTCATTCCTACTTACTACAATTTTGGAGATAAATAGTTATGAAGGGGAATGCCAAGCTTAGTCTTTTTGTAAGAGACTACGAGTGTACTTGGTCTTATGTCCCGTGGAAGCAATTATGAATTAGCATTGTATGTACTGTATTCCTTGAGAATGATTTGCCAACATAATGAGTATCTGGGGGCTTAATATATTTTTATACCCTTCTCTTTTTTTTTTAATGCCGTGCATGTAAAATCTTATTCATCCAACATCAGGCAGCAATACGGCAGATATGCCATGAGGTGGAGGCTTTAGCCAAGAAGTGTGGAAAGCCAAAAATGATTGAAGCTATCAAACTACCTCCTGCTGAACTCTATAGGCATGTTGAAGTATGAACATACATCACCCTTATTTTTGACTGAAATACAAGTATTTTCATTCTTACTCTCCACGTTTCTTGTAATACTTAGACTTCCTTCGTTGAACACTACTGTATGGTGCTAAATTTATTTCTTCATCATTAACTGTTTTCTGTGTCCCTGTGGTGATCCTTGCAGTACCTAAGATCTCCATATTAGTGAAAGGAGAATCTGATTTTATGTTGTTTTTCATGACTTGTAGCATGCCCATGATGTGTCATGTTTCTCTTTTAGAACCATACGTTGTTTCGTTGACAAAAAGTGTGTTAAACTCTTCTATGACTGAATGCTGCTATGCTTGGTGGAATGCTGTTCTGTGTTTAGCTGCAGCATAAATTTATGGTATATACTAGGCACTGGTGTAACATGGCTATTCATCATGGTCAGGGCCTCAACAATCCCTAATTGCCCTTTGCACTACCGCATCAGAGTGGCTCAGATCACATCATAGTGCCTGAACCAAAGATTTAAGTATTGTGGCACAGGATCGTGCCGAAAAGTTGCCGGCACGGTATGGCACGATGCGTGCCGCACCGTGGCTATACGTGCCGGTCACAAAAAATACATATGTGTCGACATATAATTGCATGAAATATGTATTTTCTTTAGCAACAAAATATTTTAATTGCTTATTATGTATTTTTATCAAATCTTTTGAACTTTATTTAGAAAAGTACTTACTAATTTAAAAAAAAGAGAGTTTTAAGTAGTGCCATCGGCACGGGGGCTGTATCGTGCCGATATCTTGTTGGCACGATACGGCACGGTAGATACGGCCCGTGCCGATGGACACTTAAATCTTTGGCCTGAACTAACCAATTTTCGTTGTTGGAGCAAAAAGTTTCTATCTCTTGTACGATGCTTATTTAGGCTTCAATCAAGTTGTCTAAGGTGGAAATAAAGAAAAACATTTTAAGCTGGGGACTTGGGTAATTTGGGTGAGGAAATTTTAAATTTGAAGTTCCAGTCATTTCGTTTTTTATGCTCTGACCGCATCAGGCTGGTAGTTCCATAGATTTCACTTTTCTACCATGTAATTGACTGCCAATTGTCATGTAATTGTTTTATTATGATAAAAATAGAGTGGTAATTAAGCCCTCCTACCATCTTTCTTTTCACACAATTTGTTGTGAAGATCTTGTTCTAGTAATAAATTCCTGTTCATTCCATTTCAATTCTTGCTTGTATCTCTTTTCTCAATATAAATTATCACAAGTAGCATTTCTTGCTGAGTTGCGCATTTCTTGTTGAGTTCCGTGGACACACTTCTTAACTTCTAGCTAGGTTACGTTTAGCAATTCATGCACTAATTTTTTTTTTTTTTTTTGTATTGATATAAATTATTCTTTTGAACTCTTCAGGATATATCTGGAGATGAGTTGGTGAAAGCGCTGCAAATAAGAAGCAAAATTCCTAGAAGGAAGGCTCTTTCTGCATTGGAGGATAAAGTGTTGACAATACTTACCGAACAGGGTTATGTTTTTAAGGATGAATCATTAGGAGCTGCTGAAGGCATAGCAGATGTTTACGATGATGAGGATGAGGATGAGGTAGTAGTTCTGGATGGTGAAGTGGATGAAGGTGATGTTCATATAAAGCCTATTCCACGGAAGCCAATCCCTTTGGTAAGCTTTTGAAGTGTTGAATGTAAATATTAAAAATACCATTCTCTGGTAGCGTAAGCTTTTGGAGAATAATGGTTGTTTCGTATAAATTAACAAGGCTCATTATTCTAATGTCTAGTTGTTTAATCCTAGCATCTTTTTATTTTCTGCTGGCATCATTTTTTTTAAAGTCTTTTTACATGACCTAATCGATTTTCAACTTTAATTTCATGGTTTCGACTACCATGGGATGATGGCCAGCAGATGGCTCAGCATCCTGCTAACTTAGTACTCCATGCTGGCACAACCTTTGCACCAGATTATTATAGTTGTTCAAATAACCGTTCTTTTTTTGCTGAGATGCATTTTATGCCCCACTTCATGGCACTTCTCACTGATTTTGGTGGATTTTTTTTGTTGGCTAAGAAAATGTACATACCTAACTAGAATAGATCGCATTTTAAAATAGGTACCTGAACTTTAGAAGTCTTGATTTTACTGCCTAACCTAACAGTATTTATTAAATAGGTAACTGAACTTAAAAGACTACTGATTTTACCACCCAATTTTACAATATATGTAGCATTGTTGCACTGTATATTCCATCAAGTAACAGATATTCCATTAGATTATTGAATATTCCATAAAAAGGATTACAAGTACTGTAAGGTTTTGTAGCTATTCAAAAATACTAGTTACCAGTGAGTGCTAACTTTGAAAATTTTGGTGCTTATTCTTTTATTTCATGATATTCAGGGTTACAAATTAGGAAATATTGGATTTATCAAAATTGATCTTCCAATCGATCAAATTTTATGATTCAAATGAGCGAATGATAGATTGAAAGAGTGCTTTGATGAGCTTATGTCCTGATTCCCACCCCACATAAGATGGTACAAGGGACATGTGCAGTCCTTGTTTAAGATATTCATAGTTAGTCTATTAGTCTTTGTTAAATACAAAAATATTTAAACCTTGTTCTCTACCAGCTTAAGCTTTTAAAGAACAACGATTGTTTCATATTCTTTAATATGGTATCAGAGCAGGAGATCTTGAGTTCAAGTCACGCTAGGCTCTTAGCATTATTGATTTCTTTCCATTTAATTCAATTCCACATCATGGGCCTAACAAAAAGTCTCGAGCCCAGACATGAGGGGAAGTGTTCAATATAAAAATATTTAAACACTGTTCTCTACCACCTTATGTTTTTAGAGAACAACGGTTGTTTCATATTCTTTAACAGTCTTGCGAAAGTGAAATGCACATTTTTCTTTCTTGCGAGACATGCTAAATGAATAGTTTGTTCATTTTTTACCATGGATGCATTAAAATAAGTATTAAGCTTGATGCTCAAGTATCTACCTATATTAGGATGACTGAAACACAGATTACGTTTACATTTACGTTTGCATTGTTTGATGTCTGCTACAAGGACATACTTTGTTCTGTTGTTGTTTCTGTTGCACTTTGTTTTGCTGAAGTTTGGTTGGACAAAGCCTGTAACTCTTCAGTTTTTTGTGCATCTTGCATTTGAAATTTCCTAACTTGTTTGTTTGCTGGATCTTAATTGCAGCATGCGTTCTCCTATTTGTTATCTGTTCTTTGACATACGTTATATCTTCTCTCCGAATAGTTATTCTCTGAAGTTGATGTGAAGCTGGTCTTCAAAGAAGTTACATCTAAGTTTTTGCGCAAGCGTATTGTGGAGGTATACAGTTTTACCTTGTTATTGTGGAGGATAATGTGATTTTATTTTCTAAGTTCCTCGCAACATGATTATTCTTTAAGGTAGTCCACTTTGAGTGGTTTGTTTTTCTGCTCCTTCATACAATACAATTCACGTAATGTTCTTGGACAAATGCATGCTTCACTCTTCTTTGGATGCTTCATTTGCGAAGCATCCTAACATCTATATCTTCTGATGCATTCATTATATGGAAAAATCATTATATCCTGTTAATCTTGGCAGATATTGTGCATTGAATGCAAAGAATGTCAAAGCTTATTACATGAAACTTTTGCATGCTCTATGATTTGAAACGTCATTGGATTTGCTTTTTGTACTGACTGCAGGGTGGAAAACGCAGCGATGGACGGACCCCTTTGGATATACGCCCAATTAATTCACAATGTGGGATACTTCCTAGAGCACATGGAAGTGCACTCTTTACGCGGGGAGAAACACAGGTAAGGTAATGTGCTCCTTAATTGAACAGATAAAGGAACTCTTCAATTTTCTTGTTCCTTTTTTTTTCGTGCTCTTTTGCTAAAATATCTCACCCTCAGACTGGCACTTCTTGTCAACTGCCCTCTCAGATAAAATTCAGAAATACCAAGTTTATTAGTTCCTTGTGGATTTGTTAAGTTCCTGACCTTCAGAGGCCTAACTCTTTACTAGTTGTGGTTTCTTCATAGAAATTTGGTGTTCAAAGGAAATTGATTTTAGTAGTAGTAGAGATTGGTGATGCTGGCTAAATGGTTATTAGCTAAAGTGGATTTGAGAAAAATAAGATCTGGCTTCTTTGGGTGTAAGAGCAAGGAGAAATTTAAAAAATTAAAAAAAAGAAGAGAGAATTTAGATGGCAAAACCTGTCTGTTCAAAGCCCAATCGACAATCTTTTATATGTTAGTTTGAATTTTAAAGTCAAAGGAGTTTGTAACCTAAAGATTATATATACACAGTAGAAGTAGAGATGACTCTGAATGGAGTGTGATATAACTCTTCTTAATGCATGTTAATGTAACCGAAAGATTATTGTTAAATATCTCTTTAAGGCACTTATTGCTGTCTGGAGTATGAAGAGGTTGGAGTGACTCTCAATGGAGAATCACCTAATAATATGGGCATAATTCTTTAGTTCTTTTGTACGAAAAAGTCGGCAACTTGGAATGAGTGAGTCATTCAGAATATTATTGTTGAAGCATATTGCAACAATAGATAATCAGTTTGTCATGGTTATTGTTGAGAGAGATAAATGGTATTGAATGTTCATTTAAAATTTTTACTTGCACACCAGCAGAGTGCAGATGGCACAAGGGTATGGTGGTTTAATTCATAATTAATCACTTTGAGAATTGATTTCCAAAATTATTAATAATAGCCTTCAGTTATTTAAAAAGGATGCGCTGAAAGTTAGTTGAATTGCTGCTGATTTATGATATTATTGAACTGTAGTTGCTTGCAGTTGTCACCCTTGGAGATAAACAAATGGCCCAAAGAATCGACAACCTTGTTGATACAGAAGAGTTAAAAAGTTTTTATCTTCAGGTATGTTGCTTTATATGTTTTTCTTTCTGGTTGATGTTAGTCTTTGATGTGTTACGATCTATCAAGCGAAGTATTGTAGTAAATTTCTTATTTATTCTCTTCTATTTGTTAATAAATTTTTGATGTGAAACATTGATTTGATGAGAATCATCCAAGAACAATTCTATGAAATTATTTATCACGTTTGTCCACTTTAGTAAATATCTAATAATCTAGTTTAGTAATGAGTTAAATTTCTTAATGAGGTTAGTTTCAAGTTCATTTGAAAATTGGGCATTTATTTATTGCTGATTTGCTTCAATAATAGAGATGTGTAGTGGCTCTTGGGTACAGTTTAGGAATGCATTGCCCAAGCCCACTCCTTTAATTCTTTATATAGGACCCAAGTAAATCCAAAAGTGCATTAGAGCCTCCCTCCTCCAATGCTTCAAAACTATGGTGGAAACTGCCACAAGAGAAGCATCTGCCAGTATCCGGTAGGGGGGAAGCTCTACTTTCAAAGCATCGGTTGAGGGAAGCTCTAAATTTTTTTGGGTCCTCTTAAGTATCAAAGCGTGCATGTGTGTTTGGGCAGCACATTCACAAACTAGGCTTATTCTTTGTATTGAACTGTGATCCTTTAAGACTAAAGGTGGGGAATACCTATTACAGGTAGTTATTTGGTCTATTTAATGCTTAATTTTCTTTTTTCCCATTAACATAAGTGAGCAATTCTTTTCAATTGCAGTATTCATTTCCACCATCCTGTGTTGGGGAAGTCGGGCGGATGGGAGCACCTAGCAGGAGGGAGATAGGTCATGGCATGCTTGCAGAAAGGGCATTAGAACCTATTTTGCCCTCAGAGGAGGATTTTCCATACACTGTTCGTGTTGAAAGTACCATAACTGAAAGTAATGGGTCATCCAGGTGACATGTTTCTTCAATAATTTATGGACGTAATAATATTTTTTTAAATTTCAAAAAAAATAAAAAGAATTGCACACACACAATCCCCACCTCCTTTTTGCTGATCTTCTTTTGACAAAGTACTCTTCTTAAAGCTAAAAGCTTTTTCAATGAATTCAGTATGGCATCCGTCTGCGGAGGCTGTTTAGCACTTCTGGATGCTGGAGTTCCTATTAAGTGCTCTGTTGCTGGAATAGCAATGGGTCTGGTCTTGGAGACAAAAGAATTCGGTGGAGATGGGACACCACTTATTCTTTCCGATATTAGTGGATCTGAAGATGCTTCTGGCGACATGGATTTTAAGGTCCAACCATTTATTTTTTTTCTTTCTTCACTTGTAATTACTTACATGGCCCATTGCAAGGCTGCTGCTCATTTTATGCTGATTTAGAATATATTTAGCCTAGCTTCTTGAGCAGCTTCTCTGCTATGAAAAGCAACAGCCGAGCTTTTGGCAAATAAGCAGTCTTCAGCTTTTGTTGCGGCAGAAGCTTATTCTGAGCCCTAAAAGCAGAAGTTTCCTTTTTGAAGCTTTTGCATTGCTGAAGAGATTCTTAATCAAAATGCTATTAGTGTTTTTCTTATCAGCTAGACTCGAACAGAACTAATGCAAAACTCCAGCCAGGCCAAACGGCCCTTAATGAAACTTGGGATTGCCTTCTAATGTACCACCATGATCTCATATTGCAGGTTGCTGGTGATGAGAGCGGTATCACTGCCTTTCAAATGGATATAAAGGTTATATAGGTTATACTTGAGGTCATTTGGACTTTGTGTTGTTTTCCAAAATTATTCTAGATATGCGAATACTTGAGCGTCACAAAATGTATTGTGATTCCAACTTTTGGTTATTAAAATTTGCAAATGTCCTTAGTACGGATTTTAACGTGACAGATTGGGGGAATTACTTTACCTGTGATGGAGCAAGCACTTCGTCAAGCAAGAGATGGCCGAAAGCATGTTCTATGTAAGATACTATTTTCTAGAAACTTTATATGTATGTCCAATTCTTCTAATGTGTTATAATTTATTTCCTCAGCCGAAATGTTGAAATGTTCACCCCCACCAACTAAGAAACTCTCACCATATGCTCCACTAATTCATATTATGAAGGTTTTCTCCCTTTCTTTGCCAATTCTTACTGAAAATTTACAATTTTTTATTCTGTCTTTTACTATGACCCCTGCAATAATATTATAGGTCAAACCTGAGAGAGTTAATCTAATAATTGGTACGGGTGGAAAGAAAGTGAAAAGCATCATAGAGGAGACCGGAGTGGAAGCTATAGATACCCAAGATGATGGCATAGTAAGGACAAAATGAAAACTTGTATATATTTTTTTCTTCTTTCTTTTGTCAAACCACAATTCGATATGGTTGCATTTGGCAGGTCAAAATTACTGCAAAGGACTTGTCAAGCTTGGAGAAGTCGAAAGCTATAATAGCCAATCTAACAATGGTCCCTACAGTTGGTGATATATATAGGTCATATGCTCATTCTGTTTTAATGTATAAGACATTCCATGAGCATGCGATAGTAAACTTAGGTATCTTGCATTTTTACACACATTTTTGGTACTGGCACCACCGTCAATATTTTGTTACAAAATGTTATGGTGTTTTGATGCTAGACCTTGTTAGAGTAGAACTTCCAGATTTTGCTATTGTGCCAGATTCAACTCTTCAATATTGTAAGGTCTTACTATGACATTCTTTTTCATATTTTGGAACCATTATTTAACACGACTTATTTATGACACCTTAAAAGCATGAGCCGTCAACTGAACCATCTAGCAAATAAAGCCTTGTTTGAGAGATTGGAGTTGGAAGGACCTTTGTTTGTTACGACTTATGAGTATTTTCCATTGGGGGTTTCTGGGTTTATATTTTGCTCTCTCTCATTGTTGGAATCTGAGGCCTTTTCTTTGACTTCAAATTTCTCAGGAATTGTGAGATAAAGTCAATAGCACCTTATGGAGTTTTTGTTGAAATTGCACCAGGGCGTGAGGTATGGCCAAATTTTTTCTTACTAAGCAGCTTAGCTTAGACAATCAAGTAACTTTTCTTTCATCATGTGTTGTTTCATTTATTACGGTGACATTTTTTGTATACTCTAGATAAATAGTAATTGACTAGCAACGTGGAAGAAAAAAAGTTGTTTGGTTCCATGCTTGTAATTTAGGTATTCAGAAGTAAAGTTTATTTGGAATTACAGTCATTCTCTTCATCTTGCCACAATATTCTATTTTGACTTTTGTGTTTCACATCTTTTTTCTTGAACAGGGCCTATGCCATATCAGTGAACTGAGCCCAAATTGGTTAGCAAAGGCTGAAGATGTGAGGATGATATGCCTTTGACCTTATTCTGCTTTATCTTGTAGATTTCAAATTGTGTGCTGTGAAACTTATTTACTTGCTTTTGATTGTCTGCAGATCTTTAAAGTGGGTGACCATATTGACGTCAAACTTATAGAGGTTAGCGGCGCTCTTTCCTGCTAGTAATATTATCCAGTAAATAGTATATCCTGATTCCTAAATATATATTAAAAGTACTTCCAGAGACCACCATAGTTTCACCCCAGAATTCACTTTTTCGGCACGCAATTTCTCTAGTGGTGGGGCATAAATGCAAATTTGGGCTCTTTTTAAGGACACACACAAATTGTAACTTTTGAGGGGTATACATGTCCTTGCATTTTCATAGTGCTGAATCTTTTATTTCCATCTGATCCAGGTAAATGAGAAGGGCCAGCTTCGATTAAGTCACCGGGCCCTACTTCCTGATCAAAATCCTGATCTACCCACTGGCAAAAAACAAACAAGTAGCTCCACCAAAGAAAACATACCTCCACAAGAAAAGCTTATTAATATTACTACAAGGAAACCTTTACGAAAGAATGAAGAACCATCTGAAGAAAGCAAAGTCGACAAGAACCTTCCCAAAAAGGTTGTAGCGCCGCTTATGGATTTGACTTCAGAGCAAGGAAGGTTGACCGGAAAGAACCAGGCAAAAGTAAACACTGCTAAGGATGAACCATATATAAATAAAGATGGACAAAAGAAGAGCGGCAACAAAGCATCTACTGGAATGGTTGCGTCAAAAGATGGGGCCAGTTAGAAGAATAGCTGAAATTTTGGTGATGAGAATCCCATGACTCAGATACTCTATGGAGTATCTTCAAGTCGATTGTCCGAGGACAAAGATATCAGGTGTGTCTCTTGACACTAACCTATCCTATAGACCTGCATGGCCTAGCTTCTGGGAAAACTCCTCGATGTTCAACAAGCAGAAAAGTCTGGAGCTTCTCCTGTCGTGGGAAGGTGGAATGAGCTTTTCAGCCCCAAAGCAGAAGCTCCAAATGGAGCTTCCGCTTCTGCTTCAGCGGAAACTATTTGGTGGAATTTGAATGAAGGTCTTACTATGTCGGGCCTAATTTGGCAATGAGTTCTCCACTTGCAACCAAATTGATGGTTAGAGCACCTAAAAATCTGAAATTGCTTTGGAAGCCCCACTAATCCATTTCTACAAGTGGTGGCGTGAACCTCCATCAGAGGAGCATCAGAAGCAGAGTTTAGCTCCAAAGCGCTTTCTGATTCAGTCGGGGGGACTCTTCATCATCAAAGAGGTTGTGTTTGGAGAACACATCTAGAAACTGGGCCTTAGTGCTTCTTGCAGCAGCTATTGATACCATTACCTTTGGCCATCAATTTGGTCCTAAAGAAGCATATATCTTCTTCAGTCTTTACATGAAGACATGTTTTATCATATCATTCATCAGATTACTTTTGGTTTCTCTTGACAGAGTTCACTTTTGCCGAGGTGCAGTTCTTTTATCTTCTTCAGGAAGAGCAATCGTGATAAGTGTTTGTATATAAACGGCAGGGCTAAGCTGTGCTTCACAATTGGAGATTCAACGGAAGTCTCGTTAAGCACTTTCCTGTTTCTGCATCTAAAACCGTGAAAGATCACCTAAACTACTGGCCAAACTACAATCCTCTGAACAGAAGCTCCATAATTTAGTCGATTTCTTCTTCTTCCTGTCGGAGTGGATTTGATGTATCAATGAATCAAACACTGACAATTTTTGCTTTCTTGCTTTTATGTTTTAATCAGATATGAGATAACCACTAATCTGCTAACCACTGTTGTTATTCCCGTGGCGTCGAATTGGTGCAATAGCTTTTGGAGAGGTTGATGTTAAATTGCTTTTGCGTGGAGCGCGCCAAGTGATGCAAGTTGTCTTCCCATAGCAGTTCTATTGAACAAAATTTGCTTGGTAATTCACTCTTCAGACTCCACTGTTCTTGATGCTTCATTAGAGTCTTCCAAATATTCAAAGTGTCTTTTATGTCTCTACTTGTTATAAAATTTTGATAAAAGAAGCTTTTATCAAAGAATTTTTGCTATATACTTCTCCACTGGAGATTCTTCTTATTCAAAATTTTACTGTCTTTTAACACAAGTGCAGGTTATTGAAACAATTTTATGAAAAAAAAAAACACATTTGAGAATTAGATCTTGGTAAAAATCTATGGAGACTCCCTCATCTATGTACCAGTCGGAAGTGGTCCCCCAACTTTATTTATTTTATTTATTGATAGTGTTTTAACATTTAATTTTGTTAATTGAATCCATTTTAGTTAATTAAGTTGAAGATATAACCAAATTTGTTTATACTTTTTAAAATTTAATCATTTTAATTATTTTCTAGGATATGAAATTTGAATAATTAATTATTAATAGCTAACAGAACTATTAAATTAAATAGATTTTTTGACTTTAAAATTATTCGAAGCTAAAAAAATGAGTAGTTAGGCCTCATCTGGCATTGTTGTTGGTTTTCTATTTTTTCAAAATTACCCTTCTGTATGAAATACAGTAGAAAGGAAATGGCATCTAAATTATTTGTTTGGCAGCAAAGGAGTAAAAATTTACAAACAACTTCTTTTATTTATTTATTTATTTATTTTTAGTTGTGAGTCATCACTGTATTGGAGTGCATTACAACCTAACCAACCACAACCAATATATATATATATATATATATATATATATATATATATATATATATATATATATATATATTAAATTACATAAAATTAATGTTTAATATATACAGAGAGAGAAGGGTCTTATATACTTTTAAAAAGATAAGTCTAAATATGCTTATAAATTTTTTACCATTGAATTTATATTAAGATATTTGCTATTTATTTTTTCTTTTTTTTTTTTAAGTTGATTTATAATAGCACAAATTTCAATGCAGATTCAATGATAAAAAATTCACAAGTATAATAGTGCTTGTGCTTTTGAAAGTATATAAGCCAAGTCCGGAGCTTATATATTTTAAAAAACACAAGTCTAATTATGTTTGTAAATTTTTTATTATTGAATTTGTATTGAGATTTGTATTATTGTATTTTATTTTCTCTCTATTTAGTTGATTTTGTAATAACATAAATTTTAATATAAATTTAATTATAAAAAAATTATAAGTATAATTATACTTGTATTTTTAAAAACATGTAAGCTCTACTCCCCTACTTTATATATATATATATATATATATATATATATATATATATATATAGTAATAATGCCATGCGAGCCTTAAAAGCATGTCTTAGTTTTCAAAAAATAAAATATAGGAGCACATTTCAAATAACCTATAGTTCAGGGGTTGAACCTACATTTTCACCTCAAATCTTAGCATATTCTCCTCTCTCTCTCTCTCTCTCTCTCTCTCTCTCTCTTAATACACCGACCAATCCTTCCCGCCACTTCGCTCGCTTCTTTTCTCACACCTCTCTCCTCTCTCCTCTCTCCTCTCTCGAAACTCTCTCTCTCTCTCCCCGTCGCCGAAGATGTTGTGGGTCGACAAGTACCGCCCCAAAACCCTAGACAAGATCGCGGTGCACGAGGACATCGCCAGGAACCTCAAGAAGCTGGTGCGCCCCCTTCGATCTCCATCCTGTTCTAGGGTTCCTTGATCCCTCTCCGATCTCCCACATTACCCTTTGTTGGATTCGCTTACCATCTCTGTTCGATTCTCTTGTTAGGTTACGGAGCAGGATTGCCCTCACCTCCTCTTCTATGGGCCCTCCGGTTCCGGCAAGAAAACCCTAATCTTCGGCTTGATCAGGCAAATGTTCGGCGCCGGTGCCGAGAAGGTCGGTGTTTTGATGGGATCGCGTTTCTAGTATTAAGGTTTATCTTGTTTGAAATTAGGTATTAGGGTTTATCTGTTGAAGCCTTTTGCCTATTTTCTAATTCTTGGAGTTTTTTGCGTCATCTTTGCAGGTGAAGTTGGAGAACAAGATGTGGAAGATTGATGTGAGTTGCTTTTTTCTTTTTTAAAAAATTTCCTTCTTGATGAAGCTAACCTTTTTCAGGGGTTTTAGACCATATTATCATAGCTGAGTATGAGAAAGGAGTTAAGGTGATCATTATATAGAGAAAAAATTGGTTTTGCGAGACAAAGCTGTAGGCTGCAAACTTGGCCTTTTCCGTCTGGATAAACCAACATCGAATTTCCACCACCGACTTCTAGGTGTCAGCTGGATTTTGTTAAATACATTGTTGGATCGATCTTTCGGGCTAGAACCTATCTTATGCGTCCGTCATCCTGTGATTTTGTGTTTCAATCCCCACCTTCAACATTTAATGGGTCAAATTCTAGCATATTCTACTGGGATAAATCTCCATGTCTTACCTTACCTTTAATTTTACATGCGTTTTATGTCGATCATGCAAAGGGTGTTAAATATATTTCTGAATCGTTACCTGTCAGGTTGATCTTTTCGGTAATTAGGATGAGTGCAAACTCCCAAAGAAGATTTAGAAAATGGTTTATTCTAAAGACAGTGCCTTGGAACTAGTCAAAGTGTGGCCAACTGACGTCCTTCTACGAAGTTATCTTCCTCTCTTCGATTCTGTATGAATTATCTAATTGTAATGGTTACTATAACATCATCAAGCAGGGCAGGTTCTGCCCGTCTGCCGCTTTGTCAGAACTTGAAGTTTTTAAAGTCTTCTTCTCTTTAGGTCTCTTGGTTCCAGTTGCTACTTATTCATTTTTTATGTCACGAATTACTTCAAGCCTATCGTCAAACCTTATTCATTTTTTATGTCACAAATTACTTCAAGCTTATCGTCAAACCCAATCTAATTTAGCGATCAATTTGATGAATATATGAAAAGTCAGTAGATAAGCAAATGATATGTAATTGAACTTTCGGTATCAAAATGAGCTTTATTCTAGTCCTTTCTTTGGCTTTTGTGGTGCCTTTCGGATGCTAATATCTGAATTAGCATCTTAACTCGTTATATAGCCTTGTGCTTTCTAGAGTGGAATTTCTATGTGATGTGCGTATTTCTGTTTCATCACTTAAGCTAGAAAACTTTTGATAGTGAAGATGGATACGATCATTAGATGTTCTTATACAGGCTGGTAGCAGGACACTTGAGCTAGAGTTGAAAATGTTATCAAGCACACACCATGTTGAGATGAATCCCAGCGAAGCAGGCTTTCAGGATAGGTATGTTGTTCAAGAAATCATTAAGGAGATGGCTAAGAACAGGCCAATAGATACCAAGGGCAAGAAGGGATTTAAAGGTACATTCTTTCTTTTTCTTATGTTGAAAATGGTGCACATTTGTGTTTTCCTTTTAACCTCACCTAGCCTGCTGTCCAGAGTTTGCCACAACAGCAGTATTTCATTGCTGTAATGAAGTTTATCCATCAGAAAACAAAATTGATTGCGTTCATATGGGTGCGTCAAACTTTTGCTGTGATGCAAAGTGTCATCCAGAAGCATAAGACGATAAGTGAGACTAACTAATGTTCACAAATTCTTCCTAAATTGGTAGGCAATCCTTGCAAGGAACTCACTGTTTTATGTTCTTCAAGTCACTCCATACTCAAAACTTTCACAGCCACTTACTTGATCAGGCAACTTTTGGGGCAAGTCCAAGAATTCTTATTGATCAAAGATGAGATTCTTATTGATCCGTCTATTGTCATTATAGAATTCAGTTTTCTTTGAAATCCTCTTTGGCATTAGTATTAGTAGATATTTACCTTGGTTGGTTATAGATCATCCAATCTCACTCTAGAATGGAGGTAAACTGAACATGGTTTGATATTACTCCAATGTGGTGAGCAATGTATCTTTTCTCTTGGACTAAGCTGTGTTGCCCTTTCCTAGTTTTTTTTTTTTTTTTTTTTGGCTATCGGCATGGTTTTTATCCAATTTACCCTATGTTTGGCTTGGGTTCAGAGTCAGGCTTAGGGATTGCATGCAATTTCAAACATAGGACTACCCCCTTTCCATACACAATTACAGTTTATCTAAAAAAATTTATGCTGATGTTAGTATTTTGCTTTTAACGTCTCTTCTGTTGGTTGTTGTGTTTCCACGTCTTAAGAAAAGCCAAATGCTATTAAATTCTTAAGAAGAAATTAGTAAATGCCATGGATTTAAATGAATCTCATTCTATGGCAGTTTTAGTACTCAATGAAGTTGACAAGTTATCAAGAGAAGCTCAGCATTCCCTCCGGAGAACGATGGAGAAATATAGTGCATCCTGCAGGTTAATCTTGTGTTGCAATAGCTCTTCCAAAGTTACTGAAGCTGTTCGGTCCCGTTGTCTAAACGTGCGAGTCAATGCGCCCACTGAAGAAGAGGTTGGTAATAGTATTTTTGTTGACTCATCGGATTCTTATTCACTCATCTATTATGTCATGAAAAATGGTATTTAATCTCATTGTTTCGTCTGGCATGAAATAAAATTTTAGTCATGTATAGCTGTGTATAGCTGTTTAAGTTTTCGGTTTTCTATCATGGGAGAGCATGTTAAGTTTATAGCTTGTATTTCTAATTCCATAAGATATTACAGAGATTGTAAACTTGAATTGTCACTACTAGCAGCTCTACTGGATGTGATTGATGGGTATACTGATTTTAGTTGCTGTCAATTCTTTATTAAACTGTTATTTAAGAAGTTTACTAGAGATTTAACAAGCATTTTCTGCAATAATCTTTGGCATCACTACTATTACTATGCACTTCGTTAAGAAATAAAAGTTACAGCTGGAGATGAATTAACATGCAACTTTGTGCTGCCTGGTAGATTAAAAGCAAACCCTAATCCTAACAGGGAAAGGCTGCTTGTAACACTGCCACTCATGGGGTTTTTTAGCATGTTTTGTTTGTGCTGGTTTAAGCCTAAAAAGTTTGTTTTCCTTTTTTTTTCTGAAGAAATTTTATGATGTTTGATGTTTAACAAATTCTCTATGGTTATCGGGTCAAGAAGCCCTTCTAATTTTTGTATGATGCTGTTAGATGAATTAGCTGGAATAAATGGACCTATAGCTCATTTTTAAACCTTACTGTCCATTTGCCACTGCTTACATTTTATTGTTCTTGTATTACTTAATTTCTATGCAATTCAAGGTATCTGAGGATGACGTTACACAATTTTGTTATTGGGGATTGTTCACTAACTTTATATTTTGTGGATTTCATTTGACCCAAAAAAAAAATTGAAAGTATGATTTTATCATTTTTGGGTAACTTTTTTTCACTCTTTTGTTTTATCTGAAAGTGTGATTTTGTCAACTAAGCAACAGTACCTGATGTAGAAAGGCCCATCCATAAGCGCCTTCAATTACATTGAACTTGAGTGAAACCAAAAACTAAAAACATAAGCAATGCGAAACTACTCTTAAAGTCTTGCACCGCTGAAACTCACATTTACGTTCTTTTTAAGCCTTCTACATATTTAATTTTGCAGATTATTAAAGTTCTGGAGTTCATTGGAAAGAAGGAGAGCCTTACTCTTCCAGCTGGATTTGCAGCTCATATAGCTGCACAATCAAACCGTAATTTGAGAAGAGCAATATTATTTTTTGAGACCTGCCGAGTGCAGCAGTAAGCATTCTGCAATTGCTGTTTTGAGAATCACAACTCAGGCTGCTGTTATCTTGTTAATTTCGCCCTGATTTATTTTCCGTTCTAGATATCCATTCACTGCAAATCAAGCTGTGCCGCCCCTTGATTGGGAGCAGTACGTCTCAGAGATAGCATCTGATATTATGAAGGAGCAGAGCCCTAAAAGGTATCGGTTTTGTCCTTCTATTATTACTCTTTGCCTAGCTTCGATAGACACGGACATATTGGGGTTCTCAGAATGAGTATTCAGAAGGACCTTGAGTTGTTGTGAGAAGCATCTGAAAGAATACAAACTTGGATGAGTTCTATAACCAAGGATTTATATATATTGTAGTAAAATTGATTGAAAATTTCATATTTTGCTGCTTTCAAAAAAAATCTATTTTGGTTATATATTTGTGTGTGGATGGTGGATGGGTGGGTGGGTGGGTCGCTAAGTGTGTGTAATTGACTATTTATCTCATATATTAAGATAATTAAGTTGACACTTCCTTTTCAAGTGCATGATTGGATGAAATTTTTTGCTTGGTTCTCTGCTTCGTTGAGTGCCTTAACAAAGCTAAAATTTGAATATTTAACGCCCGTTTAACATATTCACAGGTTATTTTCAGTCCGTGGAAAATTATATGAGCTGCTTGTAAATTGTATTCCTCCTGAAATTATCTTGAAGGTGAAAGGATGATGCTACAGTTTTGTGGTTTTTTCTTCGTTTCAGTACATTCTCTTACCAGTTTTCTTGGTCATCTATATTTGCAGAAGTTGTTGTCGGAGTTATTAAGGAAGTTAGACTCTGAATTGAAACATGAGGTCTGTCATTGGGCTGCACACTATGTAAGTCAATGAAAACTTAATAATCATTATTATGAGCTTAAGTTTAGAGTACTGTTAATTGTTGATTCAACAGCCTCCACTATGCCTTAGCTACTACAGAATATATGTGCTTCTTCGACTTTAATGCCGCATAAGCTCAATCTTTGCTGGTGTGAGATAAACTTGGTTGCGTAATCTGTTTCCATAGTTATTGCTCTTCTATATAAAGGACGTAGTTCAACCATCGAGTTTAAAGACATTTTCATGCTTGTATGCTGAGGAGGCTTCATTTTTGTGCTTGGACTAAATTCAAGTGCCATGATTTGTGCCATATGGTTGCTGATCTTTGAACTCATCACACTTCGTAATGCTTATATATATAATTTTTTTTTTTTTTCCAGGAACACAAGATGCGTCTTGGGTCGAAGGCGATATTTCACATAGAAGGTACTTGATTGCCTTTTTCCGCAAGTATTTACCTTACGCAATTTTTTCTTGTATGCATCCTCTTTTGATGCTAGTTTCATTTCATATGTTAGCCATTAATTTGTGGAAATTGTGAAATGAGAGTGAGTATATATCATTGCCCTATCTATGTTGTCGTCTTCGAATTATCACGACGACTCCCAGATATAAAGTTCATTCGTCGTCAAGTACGGATCCATATAAAGCGCACGCGCACGCTCTCTTTTTGTCAGCTTGACATATTCTCCAGCAACTTCACTGTCGTACAATCATGTTATAGTATTACTATGCTGTGCGTACTGTTATTTAAACTTTCTAACAATCCTCTCTGCCAACAAAACCGCAAACCCGCGATACAGCATTTGTGGCCAAGTTCATGAGCATCTACAAGGAGTTCCTCATTGCGTCGTTCGGCTAAATGCTCTCCATTCAAACAGCTGAACCATTCAAGGTATGGCAATTCGTCACCGCCATACATATTAGCTGAGATCATATGCTTTTGTCGGTTAATCACACTATATTCTCATCTCTTTTTGTTTTTTTTCAATTTCTTTCGGTGGAAATGCCAGGTGAGATGTTATATATATGGTATTGGATCCCTATATCTTTTCGGATTCTCTTAAATTTTATGAGAAATAGCTATGAGTATAATCTATCTATCTTCATTTTTTGTTTTTTTTTTTTTTTTTTTACCATTAGTAAAGTCTTCTTCTTTATAGATTTTTGCAAGATCCATCAGCCTGCTGCGGATAATCTTTGCAAAAACTATATGCCTGTTTGGCCTGGGCTGGAGCTTTATTGAATTTTCCCATTCGATGACTTGAGGTATAGTGAAAACCCTAGGCTGATGTTTGTGCTTATAATGCTTTTAGAATATGAAAAAATAGCTTTATCGCAACAAGCTCGATAAATTTTCTAGATTTTTTTTATATATAATTTTATAATTTTAAAAATATTATTATATATATATAATATTAAATTATAAAAATAGGACCAGGGCGGTGGGATAAGAGTTGAAAGTGATAAATAATTTATCGTATTTATATATATACTATACTAGCTTAGAACCCGCCTCATGTGGTGGGTAAAATTTTTATAGTAAAATAATTAGTGGAATTACAGTAGCAAGAGTTAAGATATAAACAGTTTTAATTTTAACATTTTTAATAACAGGAGTAATGATAATAGCAGTACTAATAGGAGAAAAAAATATTTTCAATAACAGGAGTAATGATAAACATTTTTAATTTTAACATTTTTAATAACAGGAGTAATGATAATAGCAGTACTAATAGGAGAAAAAAAATATTTTCAATAACAGTAGCGAAAAGAAAATTATTATTAACGGTAAATGAGTCAATTGAGAAATTTAAAAATTATTTAAATAATCTACAATCAGTATTTACAGATAGGCTAAATGGCATAGAAATATTTTTTTTGGAGTTAACAGGGTAAAAAAAAAAAGGGTTTTTTTTTAGGTAAAGATTTTTAAAATTAAATTACAATCAATGGAGTAAAGAATCAATGAATGGAGAATGATACGTGATTTCCATAAAAAAAATAATAAATAAATGTAGGTGACCTGGCCTAAACCAATTTTGGAAATTTTTTAAAAATAACCCTCCCAAACTTTCAAATTTGCAAAATGATCCTGTGTAAAAAAAATTTGTAAAACTAACCCTATTTTTGCCACCTCGGCGCCACGTAGGGCAGCCAGCGTGAAGGCGCTGAAGCGGTCAGCGCCTTCACAATATTCCTATGAAGGCGCTGAATCCCTCAGCGCCTTCATGCCTTGTGTTGAAGGCGCTGAAGGGTTCAGCGCCTTTACAGGATTTCTTGTGAAGGCGCTGACCACTTCAGCGCCTTCATGGTGTACGCTGAAGGCGCTGTTTCATTCAGCGCCTTCAGCATACACGTAACTCCTCCAGGGCTTGGTCATTTTTCGCCGCGAAATATGCCTAAGTCCTCAGTGTAAGCGAAAATTGGATTCTCTATAGAGGCGCTGAGCCAGTCAGCGTCTTTAGTGTTCTGCACTGAAGGCGCTGAGTGGCTCAGCGCCTTTAGTGTAAAACATTAAAGACGCTGACTGGCTCAGCGCCTTTACTGTAAATCACTAAAGGCGCTGAGCCACTAAGCGCCTTTAGAGAGAAGCCATATTTGGCTTACACTGAGGACTTAGCCATTTTTCCCCCAAAAATGACTAAGCCCTCGACGCGGTTATAGTATATGCTGAAGGCGCTGAATGAACCAGCGCCTTCAGCATATATCATGAAGGCGCTGAAGTGATCAGCGCCTTCACATGTTTTCTTGTGAAGGCGCTGAACCCTTCAGCGCCTTCAACACAAGGCATGAAAGCGCTGAGGGGTTCAGCGCTTTCATAGGAATATTGTGAAGGCGCTGACCGCTTCAGCGCCTTCACGCTAGCTGCCCTACGTGGCGCCGACGTGACAAAAGGAGGATTAGTTTTACAAATTTTTTTTACACAGGGTCATTTTGCAAATTTGCAAGTTTGGGAGGGTTATTTTTAAAAAATTCCCCCAATTTTAGATAGCCATTTTAAGTAATTTAATAAAATTGTTCTATTTTTTTGAAAAAGGGTAAATAAACATTTTTTTTTGTTTTTCTCCCTATTCCTAATAAAGGTAAAGCATTTTTCTTTTTTCTTCAATGCCGTAAAAATATATATTATTTTATTTGATAAATATTTTTTATATTAAAGTTATTTTAATATTTATATTTTTTTTTTGTAAAAATTTACATTCTTATAATACAACATGTTCATACAGAACATACAAATGGAATGATTAATTTATTTCATACAAAATATTTTATTTGATAAATAATTTTTTTATGTTGAGAATTAAGTTATTTTAATTTTTATATATTTTTTGTGTAACTAAAACAGTAAAATAAAAATTTAAAAATTTACAATCTCAAAGCATTGCTATTGTTCGTTTACTTCCGAGGTTTAGTAATTTTATACCAAATATTTTATTTGATAAATTATGTTACAATCTCAGATCATTAATCTACTTTCAAAACGCTAGAAATTTTATACAAACAAAAGTATTTAAAATAAAATGTTTTATTTAATAAATAAAAATATTATAAGTTTGGATCAAATATCATCAAAATCATATTAAAAGTATTTATTGGCACTTGATTTTCAATTGCTGATGCATATTCTACGAGAGAAAAAAAAAAAAAAAAAAAAAAAAAAAAAAAAAAAAAAAAAAAATGCATCCATTGTGTTAGGGTTCAATGTATGAAGTATAATATAGAACTTGAGAACAGTATGTTCCTTGAACAATTCGTAGTTAGAAAATTTTCGCATATTTTTTGAAGTACAATCATATATCGACTATAATTAATTTTTGAACAACACGCAATAATCTCTATATTTCGACTATAAAATTTTACATACATTATGCAACAATTATCAAAAATTAATGTCAAATCGTTATACTAAAACATCCAATCAAATGCATGTAAATGTTATGCACACGTAAGTAATACGTCGAGAAAATATTACAAGGAGGATTCGTAGGACGGTATTAATCAAAGATGAAATCACATTAACATTTTTCTTTTTTTTTCTCTTCCAACGATCAACGACAAAATCATCTTTATTAGTTTTTTATTAGTTTAAAAAAGGCATACCAAATCAAGTGGAGGTGCAAACAGTAGCTATCTGGCCATAAATGATGATGCCATAGTGAAAGGTCATTGCTATGATGTGCAGTCCTTGTAAATATCATATACACATATCAATAATTCAATCGTGAATAATGAATATACAGATAATTCGGATGGAGCAGAATTCATAAATCATTCAAAGCAGTTTATAGAGAATGCCGAATCAATGAACCAGTATGTGGTTGATAACGCTGAGTTTGATCGTCCGCAGATTGGAATAGTGCTCTTGTAGTGTTGATGGCTCATGGGTTGATTAGATATTTCGTGAGATATCAAATTTATTGTATGCTTTTGAAATGGCATATTGCTATATTGCTCACAGTGGACAGATGAAAGAACTAGAGTCGACCACAAAAAACATATACAATAAAATGTACGGTCGTTTCGTATTCTTAAAGATTATAGCAAAGGGTATAAATTATTTTAGAATCAAATATATACCGGACAATATATATATGTTTAGTTCTGATGATGCCTGACACTGCACATCAAAGCTATACTTCATTTTTTATATGTCGATATATTTTTCCGTCATTGAAAGTAAAGCTTATTTTGACATAATGGAAATATAAAAAAAAAAAAAAAATACATACTAAATTACACGTAGATATACCATATTCAAAAACAAACATAACATGCTAGAAGTAAAGCATTACAGATTATTTATAATAGTTTGAAGGAATTGTACACATATCATGGTCATTTTTTATCCATACTGCAGTGTGTTAACCCTGAGAAACTCAATTGTGTCTTTGACTCCAAAACTCAACAGTTTGGTCGCATGTTTTGAATGTTTAGGCCCTCAATTAACGAGTTCTTTTATTGTCTACCATTATTGCGCATTAATAAAATTCATATATAAAAAATATTAAAAGTACGTGTTGATTGATTATAACGAATGCAGATGTAAATAATAAATTATATCCTTAGCTTTTGCTATAGATGAGAGAATTTTCACGATATTTAAAAATCTTAGTCTATTTATCTTATTTTAGACCGCTTTGCTAAGTTAATAGAGATTGTTGCTGAGAAATTGACGAGAAGCGATGGTTATACACACTGTTAGTTTCTTAACCATATGAAAGCTAACACGAAAACAGTCAAATTTAAAAATAAAAATATATTCAATAAATTTTATAAAGACATAGAAAGAGGAAAGGGGCGACTACAATAATGAACACGACAGCCCCACAACATATAGAGGGATGAGAGAGAGAGAGAGAGAGAGAGAGAGAGAGAGGAGAGGACAATTAGGATAACCGAATTTACAAAATTCAAAAAATAGAACGAGTATCGCAAAAAAAAATGCAAAATTAATAAATTTTTTAACGCAAAAAGACCTAAACATATATGACACTGAACTCTTAAATCTATAATTTTAATTTAATTATAAATTTATAATTATATTTAAATATTGAAATCAAAATTATAAATGCTATTTAAATTTCAAATTTTAAATTTCCATTTAGAATTTAAACTTAAAATATAAGTTAAATAGTTGAGTTTAAATTTTAGAATTTGAATTTAAACTTAAATTTTATGATTTAAGTAAATTTTAAATTTAAATTGTCATAAATTTTAAATCCAAACTATAAATTTAAATATTAAATTTTAGAATTTAAAGAAGAAAATTTAAAATTTATAAAAACTCCTAAATTTAAATTTTTAGAATTTAAATACGAACAATAAAATTTCCAAATTTAAATTTAGCTTTGTAAATTCATAAAATTCATAAACTTGAGTTTAAATTTACAAATTAACTTTGAATTTCAATTTTAAAATTGTAATTTAACTTCAGAATTGAATTTAAATTTTTTTAAAAAAATTATATTTAAAAACTTTGAATTTCCAGTACAAATTTAAACTCAAATTTTGATTCTTCAATTGCCTAAATAATAACTCATTTTAATAGCTCAAACTCTAATTCTAACTTGGTGACTTGCTCTTGAGGTATAATATTTAAATAAATTTGAATTCCTAGACAACTTTTAAGATACAAATTCAAATCTGCAGGAGAGACTTACGGGGAAATCAAAGGCCCGATCTCCCCAATCAGAACCCAATTAGTCCAGTTAAGTTAACTGCAGCAACTATAAGACCGGTGTTGGACCGAATTAAGTTGATGCGTCCTATAATCCTACGAGCTCCAAACATGACCTAAGTGAAAAGGAAGGGACATATACATGGCAAAAGGAATGGGCAACAACTGAACAAATTTCTTTTTTATTTTTGATCATTAAGAGAGGCGCAAAAAAGAAAGGATTTAAAATCATCACCTACGCATGGGGTTAGCATGTTTACACTGGAAGTTCATCCTCGAGGTAATTGTACTCGAATGTGAAATCGTTTGTGATCTTTTGGCACCTGCAAGCGACGGTGAAATATTAGCAGCTGCAGGGAAACAAGGAGAAAACGGTAATTTCGACACAAACAGAAAAACATCGCGCACTACGTTTCCGCATACCTCGTAAGTAATGCACTTCACAGGAAAAACTGGATCAATACTAATGTCATGATCTTCCTAGACCTGATATAAAATATGAAAACCTAGGCCTCGTTCGATTACACTTACTTTTTATCCCCGTCGTGGGATGAAGTGTTAATTCCAATACCATCATCCATAGAGTTTGTTCGGCAACAAAAATGAAAAACAAAACACCCTTAATTGGTATTGTGTTGCCGTTTTTTTTCATTTCTTTAAATACGGACAGTTTGCAGTGTATACATAATAAAACCAATTTTGTCCAGCAAGCTTGGTATTCTGTTCTTTTCTCTTTTTATTTTCCGACAAAAGAAGATGCATTTTAGCATCTAGTAGTAGGGTAGCATTGCAAGCTAGGCAATGATGACAGCATTAGATAAGTCCAACACAACCAATAATAATGAGAACAGAGAAGTCTATTTTTGCCGGTGCACTGCAGTGATAGAACTTAAAGAGATTGAAAAATGAAAAACATAAACGAGAATGGAAAGTGTAATCAAACGAGGACAACAAACTGGTCAAAAGGATGTTTGATATGATGAAGAGATTAACATACCAGCCCAAACCCTTCTCCACTCCATGAATATCAAAAATCAGATACGATCCCCGCTCATATTCATCAGTTGTAACTTCGGGTTCTTCATGCCGTTGAAACCACGTGTTGAATTTCTTGTGGTATCTCCACGACTGCCTCTTCAGCTCTCGAGCAGCCAAATATTGCTGATAAGTATTCTGTAGTGATTGGGAAAGACAAACAAGTACAAAATATAAGTATTCTCCAGTGAATGTAAGAAAGCCAACAATGTTGGCAGAGGGTGAATATTATAGGCGGCATATATACCTGTTGATAGTAAAATGAAAAGAACAATAAATCTGGGTTTAATGAATCAGAGCTGAATCTTTCCCAAAAGGCAGGGTTAGCAACAATTGGGGCCTGAGCTTGAGGGAAGCTAGCGGGAGTAACTACAGGGTTCCTCTGGAAAAAATAACGAAACAATAGCAGAGAATGAAAATACAGAAATATACAGTATCCTGTATAAGACAAAGACTTTGTACATAAATACCCCTGCAAGATCCTCTACTAACATGTGCCCAAACAAAATTTAAAAATTTGATATCTACCGCTCGGAAGTTGAGTTTGTACCAACAAAGTTCTTTTTTTGTTTTTATTAAATGAGGAGTGTCTGAAAGTACAAGGGAATGAATTTAAGAAATTAGTTTTTGAAGGGCAAATAGGAAAAGTCAGATTTTGCAGGAATACTTAGATGAATAGATCATTTTTGGAAATGTATATACACAAATATCTAACCGACATAAAGGAACAGTAATGTATTGATTCAGAGCGAAGAAATATTCATACCGGAACATAGTTCTTTACACGCTCAGAGTCTCTTGGTAGCGGAAGGCTGTGATATGCAGCTTGAAGCATTTGGTAGTTATGAATCAGATATTGAGTTGCACCAGAATTTCTCACTGATGCACTAACGTTATCACCAATCACGCCAAGGTCCGGAACGCTTCTTCGGCCAATAACGCCAAGGCTAGCTGATTGCTGGTTAGGTTGCAATATCTGCCCAGGTGAAAGATCGAAATCTCTGGGAAACTGATTAACTTCAGCCATAGATGAAGAACCTGCAGACTAAGGGGGAAATAAAAGGGAGAAAGAAACTAAGAACGAATAGCTTATAGCGGTGCAATGCAACTAAAAGGGTCAATCATGTGTTCCTATTTTACTGTATTGATGGATGCAATCAAAGAGCAATGTTATGTTTACAAACAACATCTACAAATTTCTACAAACTCAATACATTTAAAGTTGTTTGTACACTTGATACCAAATAGAGAGATTTGGTCTTCAAAAATTGACATCGAAAGAAGTCAGAATTCAAAAGGCAAATGTACTTTCATTGTAAGTTCGTAAATGCATAGCTGATTTTGTAGAAATTGAGAAAATTGTTAGCATGTACCCAGGTTGATGCCTTTAGTTCGTCTTCAGTGATTGTCCTATTTAGTCCAGAATGCGTAGCAGGTTCTGCATTCAGATCATCACTCAAACTGTGTTGTTGTCGCTCTTGTATTTTTGTACGCCCAGCATCTGCAACACGTGCAATATAATTGGAAAAGAAACATATAATGAAAGCAGCCTAAGTAAGAGTTATGCGTACCTCCAACTTTTGGTCCGGTTGAAAGTGAAGTATGATGGAAGGTCTCTTGAAGAACTGGTGTTGGTTGAGGCGAGATAGATGAGATCTGAGGATCCAAATGGGTGAAGAATTAAAGGTGGTAACAACATGAATATCAACTTCATACAGGACTCCTTTCAAAATCTCATAAGAAAAGGCAGTCTTTGTTTAGTGACATAGTACAAACTTTTAGAAAAAGCAACATCCTAAGGTTGAATCAGCAGCATAAGCTTAAAGAAAGTAACAATACAACCAAGATAAACAAAGTGTGCTTCCAGGATCTGAAACGCAAAAAAAAGAAACAATAAAGTGACACCAACTAATAGAAAACTGACACATTTGAAAAACGTCATCAAGGCATTCAAATTCAGATTTGTGCTGAAGAAAGCTAAGCATCTCAGTTTTTGTTCAAGCTAGTATAGAAGAAGGCCAATGTTCAGCGTTTAATATTCCACTAGTGTAGTAACCCGCGCAATGCAGGTAGAAATTATTTTATTAATAAAATAAAAAAGTGCAAAATTTTTGCATATAATATAAAATTGAATTTATAAAAAAAACAAAATGGACGATTCGGAATCAAATAAGATCAAAAAGAAAAAAAGAAAAAAAAACACAGAGAGAGAGAGAGAATAGAGCAGTATCTAATCGACGACCTGGCAATGATCGAGTTCTGGAAAAGTGCTTTGACAAAAAAAAAAATTCTAACCCCTAATTAAGAGCTTCGGAGGAAAAAAATCATTCGATTTCTCTCCTTGAGGCTCCAAGAATTTCATATACTCTTAAAGAAAATCATAATATCCCGCATCCCTCTGATTTCTAACTTTGTAATCTACGTGTAGGATGAAGAAAGGAGCCGCATCTCTTCGATTTTCTAAATTAGTAACCCAAAGAAATATTCCGCGTTCCTTCGATTTTCCAAAATAAAAATTTTAACATACATTTATCTCAAAAAATGTTTAAATCAATGCAAGATATGGCTATCAATTTTGTTCTTTAATTTTAATTAAAGTGAAAAATGAAAGGACATGAATTTCAAATTTTAAGATTTGGTAAGAAAATAAAAATGTTTAAATCAATGCATGAATTAATTAACTAAAAGATATGGTTATTAATTTTGCTCTTTAATTTTAATTAAAGTAGAAAATGAAAAGACATGAGTTTTAAATTTTAAGATTTAGTAAGAAAATAAAAAGGTTTAAATCAATGCATGAATTAATTAACTAAAAGATATGACTATTAATTTTGTTCTTTAATTTTAATTAAAATGAAAAATGAAAGGACATGAGTTTCAAATTTTAATGAAAAAATGAGGTTGATGAGGGTGAAGGAAAAATTGTCACGTGGCAAAAAATATTGGGGATTCATATATTTGTATAGATAGATAGATAGATTCGAGTGGGTTAAACAAGCTCAATAACTAATATTATGCACACAAAACAAGCCGCCCAGCAAAAAAGAAAAACAAAACAAATAAAATATCTACAGTCAAATAATCTCCCAAAACCTTTACCAAAACTACACAGCATCTTTTTCTTTAATTAGTTTTCTTATTTTTCATTAATACTATGTGCATCATGCTATAGTCAGACTTTAATAAACAAAACAAAGAAAATGTAAACATGAAACAGTAAATAACTAATGTAAGGTGACTGTAAAAATTTTGAAACAACTAGTGGCTTTCAATGGGCAAATACAGTACAGAAATAAGACTTTCGTCAGAAAAGCTTGTAGGAAATACAGAAACACAGAGGACAAAACCTGTTGTAAGAATGAGTTTTGCTGCCGCATGGGAAACTGCTTTTGATTCGCACTCGAAAACTGAGACATGCTTGGAAAACTATTTTGACTTGGCGGCTGTACTTGTTGTAGCTGCTGCAAAAACTTCTCCCGTTGATCAGGAGCAATCTCAGGCCTCCCACGAAATACAACCTGGAGAAAACGATACAACAAGTTCATCTTCTTAAGTATAGGCCATCTGAATTGCATTCCGGCAACTCAGCAAGAAGATACCGGAATGAACGAAAAAGAAGAGAAGAGTAGGGTAAAAAACCAAATATTAATTCTTGGACAATATTACCCTTAGTACTTGCTAAAATCAAAAGAAAGGCAGAGAACAGGAACAAACAGAATGTAAGGTTTACAAACAAGAAAAATTCAACAGTACAAATCTGACAGCCAGTTTAGTTCATACTAGCCAGAAGCATTGATCAGTGCAAACCCAACAGCCAGGTAACAGGTCTGAACCGTCAAGTTGCAATCGAAGCAGTTCTCTATGAAGATTTTGATTTCCTTATTACTCTGGTAGGTGAATGAAGGAGGCTGAAACCCAAAGAGTGAATGAAGGAGGCTGAAACCCAAAGAGTTTAGTCGGTCGAGTACAAGAAAGAAGAAAAGTGACTTCAAGGGTTCGCTCATGGAAAACCAGATCAGTTTCTTAGTCGTTTATATTCACAACCAGCACATAATCAGATCTTTCATCTCATGAAAGCATTAATGTGAAACTGCAGGCTATCTATACAAGTATATTACGCCAAAAAACATTCACATAAAAAAGCAATACAAGGTAATCATCAACAAGGATATTACATAGCAAGATGGATGAGCCAACATGACATGCCAGGATCCTAAAACTTCAAGACACCAACAAGGTGGCTTCAACATCTATAAATGTAACTTATTTATGCATCCATCTATTTGACAGTTGTAAAGTTATGCAAAGAACAAGAGCGGATCATAGCAAAGTGTTAATATGCGATACAGAATGGAAAGGTTTAAACTTTAATGCATAATGGAAGATTCTGCTTTCTTCAAGAGAAAAGAGAACATACTGTTTCATTTTGGTTCTGCAAAGAAGCTGCAGATTGAGGTCCCCAATGAACTCCGCTACCAACCGAAGGTGACGAGATTCTCCCTGCAATAACACCACCATCGCCAAGGCTATTGGAATTGCTTGAACCGGTTCCGTCGTTAGCTCTTGAGGCGTGCTGCAATAGAACTCTGTCGCTTAAAGCCAAACCTGACAGCTGAGGAACATCACTGCTCCTCATTCTCTCATCAGCACCTAGAACATTTCTTTTCGGCAAATTCGCAGTTAGAGGAACTGATCCAAGTGCTACTGAGAGTCCACTTGCTGCACTTAAACTAACAGAAGCACTTGTGGATGTTTGACTGGAAATCTCTTGAGTAACACCACTTCCCTTTCTAGTTTCACGTATAGCAGGAGATGGGCGATGGCTAGAAGCCATATTATCAACATCCCTCACTGAACTCGATGAACTACTGACAGATGAAGATCCAACAGCAACTACTGCAGAACTACCGACCGATGAACGTGGAGAAACATAGGCAGTAACAGCTGCATCAGGACCAGCAATTGTCCCCGAGCCAATTCTAGGAGAAGTGACAGAAACCAAAGATACCAGGGCACCGCTTTTCGAGGGTGGCGTTCTTGGTACTGCATCAGAATTGCTGTCCTGAGAAGCTGCTTCCTCACTTTGGTCCTGAGTGATACTTTGTGAGGCAGTTGATGACAAAGCAACCTAGCGAAAGCTTGCGTTAGACCAAGAGAAAAGTTAATGTTACAAAGCTAAAAAATTGTTCTCAACATTATTGCTAAAACATTAAAATGCAAAATACCATGCTTGAAACTGTATAATATTTTGAACATTGGGGAGAAGTCGTTGGGCAAAGCACTCCAAGTAATAAGATTTGCAACATATAAAAACGAAAAAAAAGTATATGGTCTGCATACATATAAAAAAAGGAGAAATTATGCTCCTATTATTAGTATACCAAGGAAAATTTTTCAATAAATTTCAGGTCAGGTCAAATACATAGATTTGCGTAGAGGATGAGACCTTACCACGTGGCACAAGCTGAGAGGAAGCATGCAACATTACCACAATATAACCTAGAATATTACCAACTTATTGCAAAACCCACTTCTCTTTGCTCCTCCAATGAAACCGAATCATGAACACATCGTTGTCACTAGAAACTCTATATGCCTTAAAATAATGAGAGCTTCATTTCATATTGTCTTTATAGATGAACAACGTGAATAAGACTAATTTGGAGAATATGGCAGTCAGGAAGATGTTGTGTGACAAATGAAATTTAACTTTGTCTTGCAAAACCCTTGAAGGGCCACTCGACATACCACAATGTAATGTTTCTATCCTATGCATATAAAAACACAAAATGAGCCAGAATTCAAGTGAAATATTGAAATCACTGATTAAGACGTAGAGCTTCACTAAACATCCACACGTAATCTGAATGCTTCAACCTTTCAGCATCCAGCATATGCTACTCTACGATACCAAAATGTTAAATTTCTTTTCTTTAAATGATGCAACAAAAGGTTGTTCAGCCAGCCAATTGACAAACCCAGAATAAATATATATAAAGTGATGGCAATGTTAGCACGCCAATTCCCATGTGCAAATAACACCAGCGAAGAGCCACCTTACTGGTTTTTAAGAAGAAAATATCTTCCTATATCATCCCAAGCTACATTTTATACAGTTAAATAATTTAAATGTTAAAATTGAGAAATTAAATTACAGGACGCCTAATTTCATCAATTTGGAATTTCCTTAACTCCAAAATAACAAAACAAATCAATCAAATTTACACTGACCATAATTAACCAAAGATTTCTCCAGAAAGATTTGGATCTGATTGTTACTCAAAGAGGAATAAAGTTATATGAGAATGATTAGCAATAAATTTTACCTTTACAAGACTAGAAGGACCAAGTGAAACCAGGTCTTCGAGTGCTTCAACCTTTTCCAATGTTAATGAACTATACAACTCATCGACGTCATCGAATTCATCAAAAGCCACCTTCAATTCAAGTAAAAGGTATCCATGATGAATTTTGAATTGTACCAATTGTAAATAATATCAAATAAATAATCTAGAAAAAATGCACACATAAACATCCATGGACGCACAACATGTCATACACACACATACGCACATTTATCGATACACATGTGTGTTTGTGTGTGTGTGTGTGTGTGTGTGTGTGTGTGTGTGTTTGCGTCTGCATAGATGAAACATAAAAGCATGTAATCTTGAAAAGATTAGGAAGGGAGCCATAGACAAACCTGATTACGTTCAACATAATCCTCTAGGAATTCTTTAACATCATTGACCTCGTCAGGAGTCAACTCGTCGTTATCCAACAGTCTCAAAATCATCTCCAACTTCAATATATGAGCCTTATGCCTAGCAATGGATGTTTCCAAATGTGTCTGAGAAAAAATGATAGGAATATCAAATCAAATATACATATATATAAACTAACCAAGCATAAATGGATTATCACAGGCAGAACATATTTGCCACAATCAATGGTCAAGCTATTATTACCAGTCGAGGTGGCCTTGATTTTCCTTTTTTAACAGAAAACCCTTCAACTTCAGCTTCGAAACTATCAATTTGATTTTCCAAATCTCCAACCTACAAAAGCTTAAGAACTATCTTGAACATGATATTTTCACTTGTAAAAGATATGAAAGAAAGGATAGAATCATAATAGAAAGGAAAAGTTTCAGAAATAATAAACATGCAGCATGAACCAGAATATTCTCTCAAGTCCGTACTTTAACAAGAAAGCTAAACACTACAAATATACTCTAATTTGATCATGAACAACACAAAAGACAAATGGAATCTGAAAGTTCCAAAAGAAAACAAATAAGGGCATGAAACAGAATACTCCAGTGAGTCAAATATTAATAACAAGAACATGGAACCATATAAATTCTTTTTTGGTAGATATTGATAGCATTTTAGTCATGCTAACCTATCATAAGTTTTTATGACATCGAGTAATCAATCTGCCTAAGAAACAAACTAGTTGGTATTTCTCAGACTTTGCTAGTTTCTGAATTGATTACGTCGTCAGGGACATGAAAGTCATATGGTGCACAACAAGAAGTTCCCACAAAGAAAATTTGGCTTACTTAGGTTATTATTAGAACCTATGGTGGATGCAACTTTAATAACTTTCTGGCCTAGATATGCGACTGATTTGCCATACCACATTGTTCAACCAATCCCTTGTCTCTGACTTCGCCTTCTCTTTTGGATCCTGCATGAAATATTATAAGTAGACTGATAAATTAGCAAAAATAAAAATAAAAGGGGCAAGTGCCATCAAGTATGTTCTAGCAGTTGCAATAAGCTATAAACGCTAAAGTGCATATCATCCTGCACCTAATCCCAACGTAAAAATCTAAACTGCCAAAGTAGCATGTAAGTTAAATTAGCAAATATTGTGTCCATCTAGGAAATGATTAGCTAAGAAGGAGCATTATACTGACAATTGAAAGGCCAGAACAAGGTAAAACAAGTAAGCAGGAGAAGAATGCAAATGTTATGGCCATCCAAAAAAAAGACCAATCTTCTAAAATTTTGTCAGGCATTCACATAATTGATGAAGTCCAACTTACGGTCTTTGGTTGCTGGCCTAATCCTTCTTTTGAAAATGCCTTCGTTTTAGTTTCCTTTTCGCAGATCTTAAACCTTTCCATTTCGCGTTCAATAAGCTTGCGAGCATCTATGAGGTCCTGCTCATAAGAGGCACTGACCTATGTCATAATAAATCATGAAATAGAATGTCAATCCCAGAGACATGCAGCCATGGATACAAAATATATTACACTTCAAGAAGCTCGCCTACTAATGCTTGCGTGGTTAAAATGCGACATTCAAGCATATAATAAAATCACCAAGATGTCAGAAGTGAATAGCAATAAATATAGCTAACCATGGACAAAAAGCAACCAACTAAGTAATGTTTAATTATATGAACACACAAACTATTTCAACTACCAACACATTTCTTCTGGAAGTGCGAAAATACTTGGCAACTTGTAAGATACATAACAAATAGCAAATGCATCCAATAATTAAATTGCATGAAATTAACAACTTAGCAACTGATAGTAAGGATTTAAATGCCCATTGGTATGGGCCGTATCCACTGTGCCATATTGTGCCAACAAGATATCGGCACGATATAGCCCCCGTGCCGATGGCATAGTTTAAAATCCTATTTTCTTTAAATTAGTAAATAATCTTCTCAATAAAGTTCAAAAGAATTGATAAATAAACATAATAAACAATTAAAAAAAAAATTGTTGCTGAAGAAAAAAAATATTTTATGCCATTATGTATCTGCAGTTCGGCATACATATATTTTTTGTAACCAGCACTCAACGGCGTCGCTCGGCAGGCACCATGTTGTATCATGCCGGCAAGTTTTTGATACGACCAAGGATTTAAGTATCCAACGGCACGGTCCGTATCCTCCGTGCCGTATCGTACCAACAAAATACCGATACGATACAGCCCCCGTACCAATAGTACAGCTGAAAATTCTCTTTTCTTTAAATTACTAAATAATTTTCTTAATAAAGTTTAAAAATTTGATAAAGACACATAATAAGTAATTAAAAAATTTGGTTGCTAAAGAAAATAAATATTTCAAGCCTTTGTGTGTCGGCACACATGTATTTTTTTTTTATCGGCACTTACTTGGCACGCATCATGCCGACAAGTTTTCGGCACAACCCTGTACCATGGCACTTAAATCTTTGGATAAGACCCCATGCCAAAACACTTAAATTCTTGACTGATAGTTCATTAAATCATGTAAATTATTATATATGATGTCCAGTGGCAATTTATGGTAATTATATCATTTATCATCCCATGTAGATTTTAATATATGATATCAGATGGCAAGGTAATTATATCATCCCAATCCCCAGAAAAAGCATACACAGTGTCCATGTTAAACAATTTAAATACTCAATCACTTAAAGAGCTCTTTATAAAAGCATTTTAAAATTTAAACTATATCTCACCTTTTTATCCTTTATTTCGCTCGATTGTACCCACGTCTTGATTTGATCACGGTACCGCTGCAGCTTCTTGATCTCCTTCTTCAGATCCGCCTCAAATTTCTCCTTCTGATTCGCATTATCCGTATCATAAACCTAACAAATCCCACAAGAATCATCAAAAATGTACCAAGAAACATCATTCGAAACTCTAAAACCCCACAAATTTCCACATGCACAATACCTTGTTCCAGATGCTATCGAAGACCTCGACACCCTCCTGGACCTTCTTCAGAACCCGATCGATCTCGCCCTGAAGCTTACGACTCGCTCCCATGGTGAAAAACAATGAGGGAGCGAGGGGTCGAGGATCAGAGAATCAGGGTTTCTTCCCCCGCTGGTTCTAGGGTTTCCCGGTGCGCAGAGAGAGAGAGAGAGAGAGAGAGGGAGAGAGAGAGTCGGAGGGCGCACAGTAGAAAGTCTACATTATAATCTTGATGTAGTATTTATAGGACGAGGTAGAGCCCCCTCAAATTATATCCAAATTACAAAAATAGCCTTTTCGTGTAACATCGGATGACGCGGCCGAGATCCGACCGTTGACCTCAATCACACACCGATATTAACCCAATCAGAGCCGTTCGGTAACGTCGGTGTTATCATAGTCCCGTGCGTACACCGGGTTCACCACATGGTAAGGAAGAGGCTGTACACCCGTAGATGCTAGTAAATACATAAATGCAATCAGAAAATATTTTTTATTTTTTAAAAAAATTGGAGAATAAATTAGCGCCGTAGAGTTCATAAATTATTATCGAAATTACGAAAATAATTATTTAGTATTTTATCTGAAGAATGACGTGATCGAAATCCGACCGTTAATTTTAATTTAACAGTTAGATTACCTCAAACAGAGTTATTCGATAACATCAATATTATTATAATACTGTACGTACACCGGGTTCACAAGATGATAATACAGAGGCTATACACCTATAGGGACTTTTTTTTTAAATGACTTTTTAAAATTTATATTTTTAAAAATAATATTACAAAATTTGTATTTGCAAAAATAATTCTATGGATGCCAACTGGGCGCCAGGTGTGCCCGCCACGTGACCGGAGGAGGGTGAGTCATGCTTCCCTACTTACGTGGCGGGCACACGTGGCGCCCAGTTGTCATCCATAGAATCATTTTTATAAATAAATTTTATAAAATTATTTTTAAAAATAAAAATTTTTAGAGGTTCATTTAAAAAAAAACCAACCTATAGACTATAGATCCTAGTAAATACACAAATGTCACCTGAAAATATTTTCTAGTTTTTTAAAAAATATTGGAGAATAAATTAGTGTTCTAGAGTCTGTAAATTTATATCGAAATTACGAAAATAAATTTTTAGCCATGGTTCAGATCCGACCGTTGAACTCAAATGGACACAGATATTAACGTAATCGAAACCGTTCAGTTGTGGATGGCATTATTTTTACGTACACTGAGCCTGCGTTTGGAATGGGGATAGGCTGGAATTGGCTATTCTGGGGATAAGGATAAAGTACGGAACTAGAGCTTAAACTGGTAAGGATGAGGCTATATGTTTATAGATCCTAATAAATAGATAAATAGATAAAATAAAAATACCGCGTGAAAAATATTTTTTATTTTTTAAATAAATTAGCACAGTAGAATTCGTAAAATTATGTCAAAATTACGAAAAGAATTTTTTTTTGGGTGTTTCATCTGTCGTCGAGATTCCACGATTGACCTCCATTATGTGCGGTATTATTTTTATAAAAAATAATAATAAATAATTATATTTAATTAATTAATAATATAAAAAAATAATTAAAATTTAATAATATAAGGATATAAAGATGTTATCATTTATAAAAAGGCAATACTATCCATATACTCTAAAATAGGATGTATGATGCACACCCTACCCATCCAAAGGTGGGGCTTCCTCCACTGGTCACTTTGATGTGACCAGTGAAATTCACTCCACCCTAGAATGGGTGGGGTGTAAGATGTGCACCCCTAAGGGGGTGTACACTTATATATACCCTAAATAATGATCTTCATCTGTTTTTTTGTTGCACTAATTCTATAATCACATAAAATACGAAAATTATTCTAAAAAATCTTTAAAATATATTTTTTTTCTAAAATTAATCAAAATCAAATTAAATTAAATTAAACTCTACACCGAATATAAGAATCGCGAGTACGAACGTAGTGAATTGTGATAGCTATCGAAATTATTGTTGTTAGAATTGGTGGAATTAGAGTCGAGATCATTGAGGAGAGAGTGGATAGATCAAATAAGGGATTCTAGATGTTGCGGCTTATCTTGAAAAAAGTCTGTTTGTGGAGAGAGCGAAAGACGAAGGAGTCAGTATCAAAACGAATATGAGCAACGCAGCATCTTGTCACGGACTTAAATTTTTCGCCTAGCAAAAGCTCGTGCGGCGCCCGCCTTCCTGCTCGAAGAGGACAAGCCTTGCTCTCTATTTGCTAGCCCGGACCTTCGCGCCCTACGACTAAATGCAAAAGTAGAGAAAAGAGTAGTGGTTCCACAGAAAAAACTAAGTACACTCTTTACTTAGAAATTAACTCTACAAGATACAACTCTCTCTTACTCCTGTTGAACAACTCACACTTGTTGTTCTTTGGCCTTAGCCAACTCCCCTATTTATAGGCTTATGTACAACTCACACACTAGCCTACATACAAGCCATGATCCTTGGCATTCCCATGACATTAATGGTGGACTCTTGGCATTTTCAAGGCATTAATGGTGGTGGTTGGAAGTCTCCTCATCTCCCAATTGTCTCTTGGTCTCCCACAAATGAGGTTGGACTAGCTTGACAAGCCCACTTCGGTTTGGGCTAGGGATTTGGACTAAAATTTTCTAAGTCCCTAACAATCTGCTTATATATATGGTGAAGAATAGAAAAATATATACATTCTGCCAATTTGATATAAAAATAAAAAAATAAAAAATATAAGAAGAAAAAGTGTTTCACAGAAAATAACATTAGATACTGAAAAAAAAAAAAAAAAAAAATATATTGGGGTTAGAGAAAGAGAGTTGTAGCCTTTTATTAAGTTATATATGGCATTTATTTTAAAAATAACGTTAGTATTATTATAGTCCTATGCGTACACTGGGTCCACCAGTGATTTTTTTTTTTTAAAAAAAAAAAAGAAAATTGGGGAACAAGTTAGATAAGTAAAGTAAGTTATTTTATAAAAAGTTCAACAAAAATTTGGGTATCCAAGCTGTGAATATGATTGGATGAGCAATTTCATGATTGTTTTTTTTTTTTTTTTTTTTTTTTTTTTTTTTTTTTTTTTTGATATTCACCTTGACAAATTTTAAAAATTTATATTCGAAAAAAAGAATGGGATAAAAAATTTGAAAACCGCGAATTCAAAATAATTATTTTTCTTTACCGTATTTTAAAAATTATGATATTAAAATCTAAAATTTTAAAATATAAATTTAAAAATAATATCAAATATTTATATATATTATATAATGTAAAATCAGGTAGACTTCATGTCGGACTTGGACAATATTCTGAATTCAATTTTAATAATTTTTTTTTATATTCATATCAAAATTTATATTCATATTGGAGTAAAATTTTAGGTATTTATATTCATTGAAATTCCTAGGACTTTGTTTAGTTAAGGTACAAGTTTGAACTGCTTATTTCAGAGATAGATATAAGTTTATAAATAAGCAAGAATAAAATCAATTTTACGTTTGGATGAAAATTAAATTATTCATATGAATAAGAAAAATAGCGTTTGAATAGTTACATTGTAATAGTGAGAATAAGAGTAATTATAATTTTAAAATAATAATAATTTATCTAAATAATTAATATAAAATATTAAATAAATAATAATTTAACCTATTTAATTAACTATTACTCGATAACACTGAATATTAATTGATAAAATAATTAACAATAATGAGTATTATTAATAAATAATTTAATTAATTATAAATAATTTAATAAATTAATTAGCTAATTATCTAATAGTTAGATAATTAGTTAATAAAAAATTAGATTATTTAAAATATTAGATTAATTAAAAAATTAATACAATAATTAAAATTATATTTACTTTAATTAAATTATTCTCAATTAATTGATAAAATAATTAACAATAGTGAGTATTATTAATTAATAATTAATAATTTAATTAACTATAAAAAATTTAATAATTTAATAATTTAATTATTTAAATACTTAAATAATTAGTTAATAAAATAATTAATTAGTTAAAATATTAGATAATTAAAGAGTTAATATAATAATTAAATTATATTTACTTTAATTCATATTATTCTCAAACAGAAACAAGACTTGTTCGAGAAAAAGACTTAAACAGTAATTCTAACTTATACCAATTTATTTTCAAAAATAACAAAAACTGTTGTTTTCATTACAAAACTTTATTTAGGTATTGTTTCTAAAACGCGAGGGTTAAGTTTTTGATATAGAAATGGAAGTATATAAATATATAAAATATTTAAAACTAATTAATATGTGAGCACCAGTGGTCTAGTGGTAGAATAGTACCCTGCCACGGTACAGACCCGGGTTCGATTCCCGGCTGGTGCAATTTTTTTATCTACTTTAAAAATGATTTTTTTTTTCTGACCAAATTTTTTTACCAAATTTTTTTTCAAACTTTTTTTTTTAATGGTTTTTTTTTTTTAACCAATTTCTTTTTCCAAGTCTTTTTTAATGGGTTTTTTTTTTTTTTTTTGACCAATTTACATCAAAAATTGCCAGATTTTTTTTCCAACTTTTAAATGATTTTTTTTTCTGACCAAATTTTTTTACAAAATTTTTTTTCAAACTTTTTTTTTTAATGGTTTTTTTTTAACCAATTTTTTTTCCAAGTCTTTTTTAATGGTTTTTTTTTTTTTGACCAATTTACATCAAAAATTACCAGATTTTTTTCCAACTTTTTTTTTTTTAATGGTTTTTTTTTTTAACCAATTTTTTCCCCAAGTCTTTTTTAATGATTTTTATCTACTTTTAAAATGATTTTTTTTTTCTGACCAAATTTTTTTACCAAATTTTTTTTCAAACTTTTTTTTAATGGTTTTTTTTTTTTTAACCACTTTTTTTTTCCAAGTCTTTTTTAATGGGTTTTTTTTTTTTTTGACCAATTTACATCAAAAATTACCAGATTTTTTTTCCAACTTTTTTTTTTAATGGTTTTTTTGTAACCATTTTTTTTCCCAAATCTTTTTTAATGATTTTTTTTTTTTGACCAATTTATATCAAAAATTAGCTAAATTACAGAAAATTTTCCTATAATATACTTCTTTATTTTTTTTACTTTGCTTCGTCTTTTTTTTTTTTTTTGACCAATTTACATAAAAAATTACCAGACTTTTTTTCCAATTTTTTTTAATGGTTTTTTTTTTAACCAATTTTTTTTCCCAAGTCTTTTTTAATGGTTTTTTTTTTTTTTTTGACCAATTTACATCAAAAATTAGCTAAATTACAGAAAACTTTTCTATAATATACTTTTTTTTTTTTTTTTTACTTTGCTTCACTGTCTTTAAAAAATATATATTTTGTCTCATCGTCATTACGGAATTATGTATTTACCCCCTATCGTCAGTAGTGAGTGAACTGCCAATTTCTTCGATAATATATCGAAAATACCGTTCAAACTCCATTCTCTTCTCTGCCCCTTCACCGTCAAATAGCGCCACCTCCATCGCCGCCGCCGGATAGCACCGGAGGGGCAGGCGTTGTCAGAATTATGAGTATGAAAAGGTTAAGAATATATTAGTCAGAGAGTCTCTCTCTCTCTCTCTCTATATATATATATATATACTAGTTAAAGGCCCGCGCTTCGCGACGGACGAATAAATTTACACTAAATTAATATTAATAATTAATAAATAATAAACAATAAATAATAAGAATAAACTATTTATAAAGATAAAGATATGTTATATATTATAAAGTTTCAACATTATAAATTAGCACTAAAGATATGTTATATATTTATAGTTGAGGCTTCTCTCTTTAATTTAATTATAAATTGTGTCATGAATTCGCTCTGATGCATATATTGCCATATGAAAGATGGGTTTAGTACTAAAGAATTCTCATTGTTAAATATATATATATATATAGTTTGTCGAACTTGAAAACTCGAAAGCATTAGGTTGAGCTTCTGTGAACAACTCTCGCTTTATTCAGTCTATTATTAATGTTAACAGAAGAGTGTCCAAAACTGTGACCATAGAATCTAGACCATGATAGTAGATCAAGAAAAACTTCTGGTCCTGTTTTGGTTTTTCCGATTTGCTTGTAAGGAAGAAACTGCAGTCAATCAGACAGGAATGCTGAAAGTCAAGTACTGAAGTAGATTTGAGAAGTTGGGTATACCATACAAAGAACCATTTTGCTCAGGCAAGATAGCTATTAGTAAGCACTAACCTCTGGCACAAACTGCATCGCCTCTGGCACAAACTGCATCATCATCGCCTCATAAAACAAAAAAAGAAAAAAAAAAGAAAGAGAAAAAAGAAGAGAATTATTTAGAACTGTCAATAAAATTTAGCATACCGATACTGTCAAAAATAAAAAAATCGAGCATACTTGAACATGCAGTAAGACTCAAATTTGCATCTAATATGACATGAATTGCTTTCATAAATAATTTAAAAAGGAGCAGAGCAAGATCTGCAGTTTTCAAGCTCGAGAAAATTAATATAAGGCTCAGATTAGTGTGCAGGATATCGGCGACGCACAAATGGTTGCATACATTGCAGGCCATCCAGATAATGCACGCCTATCGGCTACGCACAAATGGTTGCATACATTATAGACCATCCAGATAATGCACGTGCAATATTCCTGTACAAACCGTTGCCCAAAATTGCAAGGTATAGACCATTCCTTAGCTGGATTTTTTTTCTTTTCTTCTTCCTTTTTTTTTCTTTTTTTTTTTCTTTTTTTCCTTTTTTTTTTTTTTTCTTACATCATCATCGCCTTATAAAAAAAGAAAGAGAAAAAAAAAAAGAGAAGTATTTAGAATTCATCAGTTAGCATACTTTAACAGGATGACGCCAGGTTTGAAAATCTGATGACCGCCCCTGGTTTTTGGGCGTACTACATCTTCTTCAACATTCTTATGCATGGCCCTTTTTTAATTCAATTACTAATTATGTCACTAAGATCTGCAGGTTTGTACAATTTGGAGCAGATCAAGATTGCTATTGTGCTGCCATAGGTTGTAGTCAGAAACTGGGTAACTCTCGGCAGTCGTTCCTAAAAAGTAGGATAGAACATGCATTTTATGGCAAAAAAGGATTGAATTTCTGCGCATCTTTCTGCGCATCTTCCAAAACATGTCCTAAGAACGACATAAGACTCGCATGAACAATTGTTTCATGACTTAATGGCTTCCGATCTAACCCGATATGAAGAATCAATGACGTAGGGTCCCATAACTAACTACCTACACTGTTACATGTTGAACCATTTAGACTTTCAAAGTGAAATTATCTCTTCTCGCTGAAGCAAACAGAAATAATACCAAGAAAGAAAGAACTGTTCAGTTAAGAACCAATAAAATACTAATGCAATGCAATCCAACAATTAATGCAGAGAACCATCTTATTTCTTAACAAAACAAAGGAATATTTAGAACTCACTGCAGCTGCAAGGAACAAAAAAATTTGGCATACTGACACTGTAAAAAAAAAACAAAAATCGAGCATACTTGAAGATGCAGACTGACTCAAATTTACATCTAAGATGACATGAATTGGTTTCATAAACAATTAAAAAAGGAGCAGATCAAGATCTGCAGTTTTCAAGCTCGAGAAACTATATATAGAAAGATGCATGCATGCAAACATTGGATTTTTCCAAATAAAGAACAGCAAAAATTTTGTAATAAAAGTGAATAAGAGATGAATAAGAAATGATATTGAATATTTTGGAAATCTTCAAAAGCAAACTGTACCACTACAGAAAACTATGATGACTAAGGAAAAAGATAAGAATTGGATTAGTACGCTCGGATAAATTAGTACGCATTTCCTTCACTGTTGTTTACATTCCATTAGTAAACAAAATATATAGGGCTCTACTGACCTTAATTCTAGACCGTGGGAGTAACAAAGATTACAAATGAGATGGTTATTCTTTTCAAAAAAATCAACTATGAGAATGAAAATAAAAAACTTTTCTGCAGAACAGTAGAGTACAAAAGGAACGTCATAAACAATGCATAATGACATCTCTCTGCAGTTATATATCATCACTGATACCATAGGCACATATCTCTCTGAACTCCAACATCATCAACATTATCCAAGCCTTTAAGAAAAATATGGGATTAACCAGAGCATAACTCAATTAGAGAAGGCTTTCAGACAAAAGATTTTATTACCGCCCGTAAAAGCTTGAGAAGCATCTAGAAGATAGCTTCCAAAACTTGGCAGAGTCAGCATCAGGCAAGAGACAGCTTGCCGCTAATTCAAGAGAGCTGATTGGCAGATAGAATAATACATGTTAAAACTTTCAACTCAACTCATAGAACATTAGAAAATTTCCTGGGACAAACAGAACTATGCTAGCTTTTGATATAGGATTCTGTCTTTATCAAGCATCGCCTCGTGCCTATGACGATCGGCACAATGTTACACACATACCTAGCTGACACTGTCTAAAGAGTGGGGCCAAATATTTTTCCATAATCTTCTAGAAAGAAAGTTCAGAATTACTTTTCGAACTCTTTTGTTGAAACATTCATGCATTTAGATGATTGAATTGGCCATGAAACTGAGAGTCAATTCAAGGAAAAAAAAATTATATTTGTCGATATGAAGCCCTCGATATTCAGTAAACCAAAATAAATTTTGAAAAATTGATACTTTTGTGACAAACAGTTGGTGATCTACTATATCTGTGGCAACATATTTATAACCATTAGTTTTGAACAAAAGGATGAGTTACTCTAACCATGCTAATTTATCAGAGCATCTTATTCATAAGCATAACTTCAAAAGTCAAGAAGAGACCCAAGAAGTCTACAATGTTAATTTATTCTAATTAACCTTTGAATCCATAAGTGTCTCAAGTTCAAAAATCTGCTTGCTGTAGACAACCCCAGAATCTGACCCTATACAAAGGAATAACAAAGAAGAAAATTAACTTACTATTAAGTAAAATATTCATAGATAATATTTTGCAAATGCCGGCAAAACCAGAACTCAAAATCAACTCCCTGAGGGTAAGAAAATAGAGTGCCAAGATAGAGAAAATCCAGGTTAGACAGCGTAGGACTACCTTTTGAATTAATGGGAGATGCAGTCATACCAAATATTCTAGGAAGATCTACTGGCGTTGAGTTCAGATGTCGATGATAGAACTCCTGCCAGCACAACAAAGTTTGGCAAACACAACTATGAGGACCATGAAAAATCAAGGAAGTAAAAAACTGACAGGAAAAAAGGAATTACCTTAAAATTTTTAGATGCAATATTCCACGTATATAGACAGCAATAGAAGAATAGAAGGAAGAACAGGTTGCAAGATTCAAAGCAGGTGGGCAATGGAAGTCACAATTCCAACAGTATATATAGCTGAATAAAGTAAGGGAGAGAGGGGGAAAGAAAGAGAAGGAGAGAGAGTAGTAGGTATATACCTTGTATAATACTCTGGAGACATTCTCACCAACTCCGCCGCTCACCGCAGAGAAGAAAAAGGGGAGTCGCGGCGGGGTTGGTGAGAACGCCATGCCGCGGCGGAGTTGGTGAGAACGCCATGCCGCGGCGGCAGCTAAGCAACAGATCAGAGCGGAGGGAGAGATAGAGGGAGAGAGAGGGAGAAGAGAGAGAGTTGTCTCTTCAGAGTGCGCGGCGGGGTTGGTGAGAACGCCATGCCGCGCCGGCACACCAACTCTCCGCGTCGGAGTTCGTGAACGGCGGAGTTGGTGAGCACGGTCCCCGGCGGAGTTGGTGAGAACATGGCGCAGCCATGCCGCGGCCGCGAGCAGGACAGGGTCCGCGGCGGGGTTGGTGAGATCGCCATGCCGCGGCGGCAGCTAAGCAACAGATCAGAGCGGAGGGAGAGATAGAGGGAGAGAGAGGGAGAAGAGAGAGAGAGTTGTCTCTTCAAAATACGGCACAGTAATGTGATGGAACGGGTCATCGGAAAATACGGGGAAGCCTCCAAATAGTTCAGGCTTCCCCCATTCCGTCGAACACTTGGTGAGCAACACGTTGGTACTGTACAGGCCGGTACAGTCAACCGAAGAAAATGACGCAACAGTAAGAGGAGAACAGGTGAAGAGGGAGGACGGGCAGAGACGGAGCCGAGCCGAGAAGGAGAAAGAGGGAGGGGGGCGAATGGGTCAGAGCGACCAATCCCATCATCAACCATCATCACCGGCCACCGGCACCTGTATAGAAGTGAGCAGCAAGTGACGACGGTGGCAGAGCGCAGCTCCACCGTACGACCCGTCGAAGGAGGTGACGCGACAGTAAGAGGAGAGGAGGCGAAGAAGGAAGGCAGTCTTTGAAGAAGGTGGAGTGCAACGGGAAGAGGAGAAGGGTCAGAGGAGAAGGTGGGAGCGCACGTTCTGTAGCAGCAGGGGAGGGAGAGAATAGGTTGTGTAGCTAGTAGGGGAGCACGTTGTGTGGCAGCACGGAGAGGGAGAGGACGTAAGCACAGAGAGAAAACTCGGAGAGCGGAGAGCTTGACACGTAAGCATCGAAAACTCTCGATTCATGTTTTCTTATTGATTATTGATTATTGATATATATATATATATATATATATATATATATATATATATTTAGCTCTTATTTTGTTTAGAATGATGAAGAGCTTCTGCCTATCAAATCTTTTTGATAATAGAGATATTGAATTCATGAATGGAATTAATAAAATTGATCTAAAATATTTGAAATATCTAGAAACTAAATTTTATAATTTTTAGAAATTATTTACATAGTGATCAAAGTTTGCAAAATCAATAATTTTTGACGGCCTATATGAGTCGTTTGCTTATTTAATAATATAAAGCAATCCAAATTGTTTCAATTTTCGATTGAAAAGTTTTATACTATTTAGATAATATTTAATAATTCCGATCATAAATTCAAAAAGTGTAACCTCCATTTTCATTTCCATAAGATTATTCGTTTTTTATCGTATATTTTTTAACTTTTTGATGAATTTGATAATAGTTTTTTAAAATTATAAAATTTAATTTTTAAATATTTTTAATAGTGTAAATCAATTTCAACAGTATCAATTATCAATTTGAAGTTTCGATTATCCATAATAATTTGATAGGACAAAAAATTATATTCTCTTAAGAGGATGATAGTTGGACTCAAACTATTAAACTATTAAACTATTTATAGTACCAGAGCTTCAAACTATTGTTTTATTTTTTATTTTAGGATTTATATTATTTATAGTACCAGAGCTTCAAACTATAGTTGTGTTTTTAATTTTAGGATGTTCAAATCAACGATCCACACCATTAAATATGATCTAAGGTATATAAAATTCTTAGAAATAAAATTTTAATTTTGTTTCGGCTTTACTTACTTAATAAGTAAATTATGTCAAAATGAACAATAAAAATTAAATAATTTTATTAATCGTCCCTAGATCAAGTGACAAAAGGCTTAGTGGTTGGTAGCTAATTGCTTCACATTTCTAGCTAAGTTTATTTTTATAAACGAAACAAATAGCATGCTAAATTTCTCTCTCTAAAAAAAAAAAATTGTGTTCGAAGCCTAATTGCTTCACATTTTTAGCTAAGTTTATTTTTATAAACGAAACAAATAACATGCTACCTTTCTCTCCCCCCCCAAAAAAAGAGCAATCTTTAAAATTCGAGAATAAAATTTTTGAATTCAAAATCAAGAAAGCTGATATTGATCTAGATAGTTTAAAGTATTTTTTATCAAAATTTAAATTATTCGTCATAGTAGTAACCAAAAATTAATAATTTTTAAATAATTTGATTATAATGTAAACAATGTTAAAAAAATATATAAAATTTTATTTTTAAAAACTTTAAATATTTTAAATCAGTTTTAAGGGTATGAATCCTTAATTTGAATATTCTAAAGTTGAAAATAAGATTATAGTATCGAAACTCTAGTACTATAAATTATTTTATAGGAGCCTGACTTACTGTCAAAAACATAGAAAATTTCAGCCCACGTATTTGGCCCAACTTCGCTAGATGAATCGGACAGTCAAAAAGGCCCAAATATGAGGTCCCTAGCGTAAGTGACAAAAAGTTTGGTAGTTGGTATCCGAGGTTTCGAGTTTGAAACCTAGTCGCTTCATATTTCCAAATAACATGTTATATTTCTCTTTCAAAAAAAAAAAAAAAAAAAAAATCTAAATTCAAAGAAGAGAAATGGTTATGTACCTTCAACATTGAAGTCTTCAAAACCGTCGTGTATGTCTTAAAAATCATGGATAACTCTTGGATTATTTTTTTGATTTTTATAGATTTAGTTGATAAATTTAATATAACTTGCGTCTATAAGAGAGTTGGTTAAAACAAAAAAAAAAACAAAAAAAACAAAAAAGAGTTATATCTTATCATTTTCGTTTTAAAGTAATAGAACATTTAATTTTTTTATAATTTTTTTTTTTTTTTACATAATGGATGCAAAATTTTGAAATAAAAAAAATGCTAGATATACATCCCAAATGAGGTGTACATCTTACACCCCATCTATTATAAAGTGAAATGAATTTTATTTGTCATTTCGAAATGACGATTGAATAAATATTTATTCTAAACTTAGTTAAATATAAAATGTACATCATATTTAAAATGTACATGTAACATAGCTTTTGAAATAATAAATAGGCAGGTAGAGTTGCCTCTTCGAGTAAAGGCGCGGCATGAACTTTTTTGTGAGTCAAAAAGTTTAAGTAGGTAACAACTCATTTTCTCACTATATTTTTTATATATAAACCTTTTTCCATCTTGATCTATAATAATTTCTCTTTTGTACTAGACAAGTAGAAACTTCCACATAGTTCAACTTTGTCCACACAAGTCAAACCAATTTCAAACTAAAAGGGTATTTTGGTAAAATCACCACACAACGGGAACAAACCGTTAAAACATTAATTTTAAATTCGGCAACTTAATTTTGAACTTTTTTTTAATATTTATGTTTAATCTTAATCTTAATTTGACTAATCAATCCTTAAAATTTTTTTAATTTTGATATATTTATCCTTTAAAAAGAACTTAAGGATAGGTTCAATTAAATTTTATTTATTAAGGATTTGGGTGAAAAAAAATTCTCACATTTTATACGAAAACTAATAAATCCCAAACAAATTTCAAATTAATGTTAGATTACAAAAATACCCTTCGATCGTGCTCGTGAACGTGCACCGCTATCAAAAACATCGACAAACGTGTACCACGTCATCTCCCATTCCCAAAAGGAGTCCAATAAAATTACGAAAACACCCTCAAAAAGTTTTTAATTATTACCAGGCAAAAGTGTTTAACGACCCCCCCTCAATTAAATTCATTTTTGAAATTGTTGATCAAATTTAACATCCTTAATTATTTTCCAGCCAACAAAATCAGAACAAAATGATAAATTTGGTAAATTTTTTTAACTGAATTATTAAGTATGAAAACTCCAGTCAAAAACATAAAAGTTGAGGGGTCTCCCGTACATTTTCAACTTTCTTTCTATTATATTATTACACGGTTTTTTCGAGGGGCCTTATTATTATTATTATTATTATTATTATTATTATTATTATTATATAGATTGAATTGAAAAAGTTCTCTTCTTCTTTAATTTACTTTTTCCCTCTCTTTATCATCTCTGTAGCCAATCCAATCCAATCCAAAAAGAAGGGATAAGAAAAAAACTACGAAGATTGTAAAGCTTTTCTCCTTTTTAATCCTTTTCGTATTTTATTCAATCAATTTATCTACACATTTCTTAGTTCAAATCATAGAAAAAAAGAGGAGGGGGGAAAAAAAAAAAAAAAAAATCCAATTTTGGGAACTTGGTGTTGTGCCAAAGGTGCCAGTTTTGTGTTTTTTGGGCATGTTCTTGTCCAAGATCCAGTTTTTATTATGTTCTTTGGGTGTTTGTTCTCTGGATTATTCTCCATTGAAATATTCTGTTCATCTTATTAGAGATAGAAACTGGAATAACTTGTTATTATCCCTTACATTTATTCAGATTGATCTTTGTGTCTACTTCTTCAAGAAGTGCTTCTACATTTAGTTCTATTTTTTGATCTTAATTGTTCTTTACAAGTGCTTTTTTGTTGTTGTTGTTGTTGTTGTTGTTGTTGTTGTTGTTGTTTTTGTTTCCAAAGAGGTGAATTTTTTTCCCCTCAAATTAAGCCCAATTGATCCATACATTAATGGAAATACTTAGATTGATTTTGTGGGTTCTCCTCATTGGCCTCATTTTGCCCCAAATTGAGGGGCTTGGGGTGAATTGGGGGACAATGGCCTCTCATCCATTGCCACCCAAAATAGTTGCTCAGCTCTTAAAGGACAATGGGATCAAGAGGGTGAAGCTGTTTGATGCTGATCCCTCCACCATGAGTGCCCTCGCGGGGAGCGGCATCGAGGTGATGGTCGCGATCCCGAACAACATGCTCGCGGCGATGAACGATTACGCCGCCGCGAAGAACTGGGTCGACCGGAACGTCTCTCGGTACAATTTCGACGGCGGAGTGACTGTTAAGTGAGTATCAGTGTCTATGTTTGATGTTTGGATATGCAGATCAGTGTTCTTCGCATTTATGTTTGTGAATGTTATATTGCATTGTTTCGATTGTTGTTGTTGCCTCCGAATTCGTCGGAACTAGTGTTTCTACTATCTATTTAGATTCATCGGTCGATGCGTATTCGTCAGAACTAGTGTTTTTCAGATGTCAGTTAGCCGCGACAAGGGCTTATTTTCGACGAGTGATTTATTCATAAACTGAAAGTTTCTTAAGAACTAGGATTCGTTCGCGACGTATGTCTTGGTGCCGTAACTTGCTAGCATCACCGAAATGGTGTCGCATTATCTGATGTGGGACTATTGGGACGTGATCGTGATAATTCTAGTGATTGATTACATGCTGTCGCAAACTCTAATTTTTATATCTCAGTATTGTACCTGAAATTCTTCTTGCAGATATGTTGCAGTAGGAAATGAGCCCTTCCTCTCATCCTACAACGGCTCGTTCCTGAATGTTACGTTTCCCGCCCTCAAGAACATTCAAAATGCCCTAAACGAGGCCGGGCTCGGCGACACCATAAAGGCCACGGTCCCCCTCAATGCCGATGTGTACAACTCCCCCCCGAGCAACCCGGTCCCCTCAGCAGGACGGTTCCGATCGGACATCAGCGATTTGATGTCCGAGATCGTCCATTTCTTCAACCAAAGCAACGCGCCCTTCACCGTCAACATCTACCCTTTCCTAAGCTTATACGGCAACGATAACTTCCCCCTCGACTTTGCCTTCTTCGACGGCGCGAGCAATCCAGTAGTCGACAACGGAATCAAATACACCAACGTGTTCGATGCCAATTTCGACACCTTAGTCTCGGCCTTAAAGTCCGTCGGTTTGGAGAGTTTACCGATCATTATCGGAGAAGTCGGGTGGCCGACCGACGGGGACAAACACGCGAAGGCATCCTATGCACAAAGATTCTACAATGGCCTACTAAAACGGCTAGCCACGAATCAAGGGACCCCGCTCCGCCCGAACCAATACATACAAGTCTATCTCTTTGGTCTTATTGACGAGGATACTAAGAGTGTAGCCCCGGGAAATTTTGAGCGCCACTGGGGCATTTTGAAGTACGACGGACAACCGAAGTATCCAATGGACCTCACGGGGCAAGGGCTTAACACAATGCTCGTGCCCGCGACGGGCGTGAAGTATCTTCCTCAAACTTGGTGTGTGTTCAACCCGGATGCAAAGGATCTGAGCAAATTGGGGGACAATATAAACTTTGCTTGCACATTTTCGGATTGCACAGCATTAGGTTATGGGTCTACTTGTAATGGGTTGGATGCTAATGGGAACACCTCTTATGCATTCAATATGTACTTCCAAGTTCAAGACCAGAACGACGAGAGCTGCTATTTTAAAGGTCTTGCTATGACGACGACGCAGAACCCCTCGACGGCCGATTGCAATTTCACCGTCCAAATTGCTACTAATTCTGCTGCTGCTGCGGTCCGCTTTATCAGGTCGTTCTTCGTTGTGATTGTATCAACGGTTTCTGCAATTCTCTTCCTCTAGTCGAAGCAGTTTTATCCTGTTGTAAAATTCAAGTCTGATGTAGTGGTCCTGTATTATTCATTAGAACTTAAGCTGGAAAAGCTTAGAGAGATTGTAGCCATTGTTTCGGTAAATTGATCTATATATCATTGTAAAAGAGATCTTGCAGGATTTTTGTATGGTCAGTTGTTTTTCTTTTGATTTGTCAGTTCAGAACAGTAAAAACTAGATTTGGATCATCAAAATTAGAAGCTTTTATTCGAAGCATTTCGTATTGCTTTTCAAATTACACCAACCTGGGGAAATGAGTTGAGTTTCAAACCCTGCTCATTAAAGAAAGAATAATAATTGAGTAATTCAAAAAAAAAAAAAAAGAAGATAAATCCTGCAATGTTGGAACTTGGAACATGGAGTGTCATGGCTGACAGCAACTGAAGCTTCTGCTGCTCAGCTCAATTTGCACCTTCAATCTGATCAATTATTAATGTGAACTCTGCATTCAAATCGAACCAAATCTCTATTTTCCATGCAAATTTTAAAAATTTGGTTTCAAATTTGAACATGCCCTTCCTTTTCGTTTTTTTATAAGGCTCTTTGTGAAAGTTCTTTTTATTGGACACACATGCAAGTACAAGTAGTCACAGAATTATCTACTCCAACTCTTCAAACTCTTTCAATACGTCATTTTAAAAATTTAAATTTTAAATTTTAAAGTATCAAAATTTAAAATTTAAATGCATCTCATCTACACAAACATTCCTCCTACCAAACTACTTACCAAATATACAGTGGCACTGTCCCATTTCATAACAAATGAGCAGAGTGTTTAAATGATAAACAACTCTGAGAACAGGTACAATGAACAGAGTGCCAGAGGAATTAAAAGTTCACATACATTTAATCTCAATTAACATCATTGAAATTCAATATTAGTGAGAGACAGAGTCAATGTCATTTGCTACACCAAAAGAAATTATGAAGAAACACATCTCAATAGCATCCATACAAAATGATTTCAACAGCTATCTAAAATAGTTTTCAATCCTACAAAGGTGTTGTATAACTAACTGCTAGGACAGTTGATAGAGACATTCAATCCTTCCAATGGGCGGAGCTCAAGCGTTACGATATGCTTAATTTCACTCTATGGTGATGTACACTCTCGGAGCTTGCGACGAAGACAAAAGAAACATGGCATTAAAAAAAAACAAAGAGGAGGAATAAAGATCTTCACCTATATCATTCAATTACAACATGTACAAAAACACCTATATCATTCAATTACAACAGGTACAAAAACAATGGTACAAAAAAACAGTAGGTTGAAAAGGCACTATGTTGGAACAACATAGAGCACCTTATTGTCGCCGCTCCACCAAATCGAAAGGATCATGACACTGAACATCACAAAAAGGCAGAGGGCCAACCTCGAAACGGCGAAAGCGCATCTGCCACTCTTTGTGCTCGCGATTTGAATATTCTGCTTGCCTTGGCAACACACTTTGCACAAGGCTTTGCGAGCACTATCGGCCACTGCATCGCCAACAGACGACGCAATCTCCTCTGTCATGAGGCCGGCTTCTTGAATATGATGATACTGATCACTCCATTCCCTCGACTTTGCAAAGCTCCTTCTTTCCCTCAAGTTGCAAGAGTAATTCTGAGAAAAATTATCGTCACCAAGTACCGTTTCTGAACTTCGTCGAGCCCAACTTAAAGCTGGGCTCCGAGTGATCCTACTGCACTTTCCATCATGGATCCCGTAAACTGCTTTAGTTGAATTCTTAAGATTGTGGAGACACTTGCTTGGACTTGAGCATATCTTTATATCGTTGGATGTACTAAGTCTCGGTCTCTGAAGTACAAACATAAGGAGGATATCTCATTAGTTCCCTTCTTATCTTGTCGAACAAAGTTTTCAGAGTTGATGAACAACAAAATATGCAATGTTAACGCCAAGAATGCACCACATTTTATTGGATTGGAAAACATCAATAATTGAAATTGTTACGCCAAGTGCACAACGGAGACAAAAATAGCGATCACACAAAGTAAACAAATCTTAAATAAATGTATGACAAAAAATGAAGAATAGATTTACGTGAAAAAACCTTTTGCAGAAAAAAATTCACGGGCAAAAGAGGAGAGTTTCACTATATGATAAAAGGGAGTACAATAATATCGACCGTATAATAATCTGCATTGCCTCTAGGGCAAAGAGAAGGGAAAGATATTTCTTAACGGGCTTCACTTATCGGATCTCCCACTAAAGACATCCATTTTTCCGTTCTCAAAAAGTTTTCCAAAAATTGTCGCACAGCAAAGCTGTTGGCAAATCGGGAGCATAAAATCGAAAACAATTACCAATTTCGAGGCACATCCAACAGAAATGGTAAATCTAAGAGAACTCGGAAAACAATTTGATCCTGATCTTCAACTGGAGCGCCACATGTTCTTCTATAAGCATACTTGTATCAAGGATTAAAAATGATATTATAAAGAATCAGTCTCACCTCAATGCGTGCTCAAACTAAGGACATACTATCGACATGCTTTAATTCCAGAACATAAGTTAATAAAAGCTCAGTACTTACTAACATACCTGAAGGTTTGGACTTGTATCTTTGGTTGTTGCATATGGAATAAAACTTTCATGATCGACTTTGTTGGATATCTCAGGGTGTTCATTTTGTATCTCAATTAGCTGTTCGTTCCAATAATTCTCCTCCAGAGGGACCGATGAATTACAACTGCTGGAGCTGGTATGATGAAGAAAGCCGTCACTACATCTCAAAGTCATAGCACTGAAGTTTTTATTCAGTGGTCTTGTGTCGGTCACACTAGTACACCAATTACTACAAGAAGATAGCTCAATCGATGATGGTGATTCAAGAATGTGGAAGTAATCAAAAGAATCAGCAGTTGATCCACTAGCTATAACTTCAGCTACCTCTAATGTTTCAAAAGCTGCACACCTGACCGATGGCGCATGATCATTCTGGAATTTTTTCATGGCATCGACGATATTACCAATTTCAGAAGATATGCTTCTTGAATCGATACTCACCATCAAAGTTTTGATCATTTGAATAGCCTGCAACTGCTTCTCTGAGCAACTCTCATTCACAGCATAAGTTAAAATTTGTAGCCCTGACTTCAGTAGGGATCGGCCGTAAGGCTCGACTATGAGAGGATTTCGCTTTGTGAGAGCCACAACCAAGTCCAGGTGAGGATTTGTCTGAGTATGCTTCTCCTCAAGAGCTCCTGCTACTTTCAGACAAGTCTCGTTCACCAGTTCTGCTGGAACGAATTGCCAATTATCAGATTCCACAAGGGTCTTGAGGCAAAAAGCCGCACTCAAAGCAATGCTCTCTTGCGTACCCAATAGGCAATCAGAAAGAGGCTTGGAAACGGAGGTTATAATCCTCTTCTTCTCATCGTCTGGGGCCAAAGGATCAATACCAAACCGTGAAATTGAAGAAACCGCTTTAGAGCAGGCGTGATGAAGTGAAAAGGACCCTCCACTGGTTGTCATAATCCCCATAATTTCTGACATCATGGCATCAATATGAGGCACAATCTTACGCCCATGGGCTTGTGCAAGATACTCTAATAGGGACAAGGTACGTTCTTTCGACGACAAGCCTAATTCCTTAGATTCAGAGACAAGGGCGAGAAAGCGAGGAAGGGTATCAATGTCGAGTTCTTTGATATAAGATCTCAAAGCTTCCATCTCCGTCTTGTGGCTCATCGGGTCCTTCCTCAGATTCTCCAATTCTTTTAAAAGCAAACCCGGAGATCTTTACCCATCATATGAATTAAAGGCATTGAAGAAACAATTATTAGAGCTCTAATGATCGAACCAACTTATGCGAGATAGCATGTAAAGCTAGTAAGCCAAGTCAACGAATAAAAGATCCAAATTCTGGGAGTAAAGATTCATCGAGAATAGCTTCACATACGAGGTTAGCAACTCCCAATTATTCACGCTTAAACGCATAAACATAAAAAGAAGTGCTTGATATAGCGCTCGTGATTATAATAAGAACATACAAATACAAAGAACGCCATCCACGTAATGGAACTCCTAACGGTGACCTTCGGTCTACTAATGAGCTCTGGTTGCTCCGTATCGCTCGACACTATTCTTGTGGAAGCATTTTTGTCACTATCCAATGATAATACCCTCAAAAAATCAACTATTTGAGTTCTTTTCTTCGAGTCATTCGCAGAAAAGATGGCACGAAAGCCGCTTTTGGGCACAAAGTCAAGTAATCGGAAAGCACGACCGACACTCGGGAATTACTGCTTCGGATAATGCTATGTCCACTACTGTTTACTCGTGCGGTATAAACGAAAATGTACGGTTGATCCGTGCGATCCATCTCATTGATTCATACAAATAAACATCTCATTGATTCATACAAATAAACGAGAGTGAATATACCATTATTCTACTGTTGTTATCAAGAAACCTAAATTTTGCCACAAGTGATTAATCCTACAAAGTGGTAATATTAATTCAAGCAATAATTTCTATAACAAGAAATTTCCAAATGCAAAAAAAAAAAAAAAAAACAACACAAACACAAACACAACTTGGTTTCTCAATTTTCGCATGAAATGTGCTTAAAACAAAGACTCGAAAAAATTGAATCAGATAAAAAAATCAACGCAAAAAGAAAAAACCTAAATGGACAGGTGAAGGAGATCCCTTAAGCGCTTCTTCCGATTCGATTCTTGAAGCTAAATTGCGGGGAAATAGAAGGAGAATCTGCGGCGCATTTGAATCAGAGAAAGAGGAGAGCATTAATTTTCGATTCATACAAAAATGGGAAATGGATTGTGTTAGGGTTTTTGAGCGAGGGTTTTGGAGCGAGGGTTTACGAGAAGCGCGAGAACGTATTTAGCAAGGAAAAATTGTTCGAAGAGCCCCTTCATCTATGAGATACGTTGAAATAGCCCCTTCAATTTTATTGTATTTTTTTTTTTTATTTATTTATACACCTAAAATTGGCCCCAGAACTTTATTTTTGATTTTGACACCCCTCACTTTAAATTTTTATTTTTCGGAATCACATACTTTTTGCCCAAAAAAAAAAATTAAAATGTTATTGAATTATTAAATCTTGATAAAATTTTCAAGAGAATAACAAAAATAAATCAATTGCGAAATTGAGACTCCTCAATTTTAGTTGAAAAACAAAAAACGCTCTCAAATTTATTGATAATTTTATCAAATTTAATATATATTTTTTATTTTTTATTTTTAGTAAAAATAAAACTAAACAATTCAACAGTTAATAACTAATAAAATAGAATGAAATAAAAATTAAACAAAAAATTACTGATTGAGGTACCTCAATCAACAAAAAAAAAAAAAAAAAAAATAAGTACGAGATCGTGTCGAAAATTTGTCGACACGTTACGATACGATGTGTGTCGGATCGTGCCAATACAAACCGGTCACGAAAAATACATCTGTACTGACACCACCTAATAATATAAAATATTTATATTATTTAATAATAAAATATTTTAATTATTTATTATATATTTTTATTAAATATTTTAAATTTTATAGACAAAATTAATCACTAAAAAAAAAGAGTTTGAGTTGAGTTATTGGCACAGGATTATATCGTAACGATATTTTGTTGGCATATGATAGATACGACTCGTATAGATATATAGATGCATCAGTGCATTCTTAAAAAATAAATAAAAAGCCCATATTGGGCCCAAAGAGCCCAAAGCCCATTTACGAGCTCCCCTGTGTTTAGGGTTTTTCGCCTATAAATTAAACACCAAAGGAGCTCATCGCTCGCCCCCCTCCACGCTAGAGTTTCTCACCGCGCAATACCTAAACCCTAAAAATCGCTCGATCTAGCTCTTCGATCTCGATGATTCCCATGATTCGTCGACCATCGCAGGTGGATTTCGCCGTAATAAGTCGAGTTTTTTTTTTTTCGATTTGTTTTCGTTTTCGCATGATCTAGGTGGATTTAACCCTAATTTTTCCAAATTTGTATCGATGATTTTCGGTTTTTCGCTCGATCTCGGCCTAATATTGCAATTGTTCGCTGCTACTTGTAATCGTAGCGAGGAATCTATCCTTAGGCCATAGGATTTTTTTTCTACCTTTAGCTCCGATTATCCTTAATTTTTTTTTTTTTTTAAAAAAAAATTTCTAGGATTTTTCGGTGACAAGGTAGATACATTTCTCTACTAATTTGATGGATGAATTAAATCGGCATGATGTGGATGATGAAACAAATCAATCGGATTCCCATTGATTTTTTTTGATATGATATTAATAACCAGCTACTTCTGATTCATCGGGCTATTTTCTCCATCAAAATTAGGGTTTTTGATTCTTTATATGATTTTTTTTAAAAAATTTCATGGCAAAAATGTTTTTTTTTTTTTTTCCGAATATGACTAAAAAATTAGTTTTTAACGGTATTTAATTTTTAAAAAATATTATTTAGTGGTTTACTTCAAAATGGCCTATAGTTGATGGGGAGTCTCCATATACTTTTACCTTTTTCTTAAATTATTTTTTGCGATTAATTTTGATTTGTATTTATTTTATTATTCTTTTTAATTTGGATGGCCTGTGATGTGAGCTACAATATTTGCTACTCTTGATGGGTATATTTTTTTTACTCATCTGATGATCACAAACCACCAAGATCTCTGAGGCCTTTTGGTTTCTGATGTTGAATCATTTGTTTTGTCTTAATTTAATTTTTTTTTTATATAAAATAAAAGAAAATCAAAGATTATCACCATCTTAATTTGTTGATTTCTGGTATAATTCTGCATCTTAAATTCATGACATATGTACTTTTCGCGAGCAATAATAATTTTTTTTGATCTAAATTTGGTGAGGTGCAGCAAACAAAAAGAAGTAATAGTCTAAAAGATAATAGTCGCATGTTTAAAAGATACAGAGGATTCTATTATAAGTGGACACACATTTATAATAGCATAATATTAACCTTAAAAAATAATAATACACTCAATGCTCATCTGAGTCCATGACTCGAATGGGCAATTGGTGGTGGTGGTGGTGGTCTATACATATCCACCGTTGGCTCGGATGACCTGACCGTTGACCCACTCGGCCTCGTCGGAGCATAGAAATCCGACGACCGGCGCGATGTCGGTGGGCTCGCCGATCCGGCCCATCGGGTTAGCAGCGGCGGCCTGCTGCAACCCCTCCTCGGTCTTACCGGCGAAGAACAGCTCCGTCGCCACCGGCCCAGGCGACACGCAGTTGGCAGTGATCCTCGTCCCCTTCAGCTCCTTCGCCATGATGTGGATCATCGCCTCCACCGCCGCCTTCGACGCCGTGTACGCACCGTACCCTGGTTTTAATGCCCCTACCTGTTTTGTTTTCAACCAAACAGTTTTTAATAAGAATAAAACTAGAAAAATGTAAAATTACTTAAATTTTTTTTTTTTTTTTTGTTTTTAACATAAAAATGGCGAGGTGAAAATGATCTAAATAATCAAATAACGTTACCAGGGATGTGGAAATGGCGACGATCCTGCCGCCGCCGCCGCGGGCGAGGCGGCGCGCGGCCTCGCGGCAGCAGAGGAAGGCGCCGCGCGCGTTGACGGCGAAGATGGCGTCCCAGTCCGCCACCTCCGTCTCCGCCACCGTCGGATACTTGGAGTCGATCACCCCCGCGCACGCCACCAGCACGTGCGCGGGGCGTCCGAACGCCGCCTCCGCCCCGTCGAAGAGCGCCGCCGCCGCCGCCGGATCCGAGACGTCCGCTCGGATCGGAACGGCCCGGCCCGAAGCCGAACCTGTGGCGGCGGCGGCTGTGGCGGCGGCGGCGGAGTTGAGCTCGGCGGCGAGGAGCTCGGCCTGGGCGGGGCTGGAGGAGTAGCCGATGACGACGTCGGCGCCGAGCGAGGCGAGGTGCGCCGCGATGGCGCGCCCGATCCCGCGCGACGCGCCCGTCACGATCGCCGTGCGCCCCGCGAGCGTGGGCGCCCGCTTCTGCGGCGTCGGCGCCGCGGGCTCGGCAGTGGTGGAGGAGGCCATGGAGGGTTTCGTTGTGGTTTTTTAGGGATTTGGGAGTGTCGTTTTTTAATGGAGGCTTCTTGAGAGAGACAGAGAGAGAGAGAGTGGGGTAGATATTTATAGAGGCGGAGGAGGGTAGATTTACGATTCTGCCCTTCCAATTTGGTGGCCTGTTGTTTGTAAACTTTATTAACTTTGATTTTTGAAAAGGAAAGACTTTCCTTTTAATTAATTATAATAATTTATTTATTTTAGCTTTTGCAATCCAAACGCAACGGGTGACATCATCTGTCTTCAATCTTTATCACCATTATTATTATTATTTTAAAAAACACAACATTTGACTTTTTTTTTTTTTTTTTTTTTTTTTTTTTTTTTTAAGTATAGTTTCATTTAGATTGGAGTTATTTCAGTTCACACTATCAAAAGTCAACAATTTCTTAATTAGTAACATCGCCAAAAACAGATTTTACTATTATCCAAACACATTACAAACTAGATATATATATTTTACATCTTTCTATTTTAGGATGAGATAAATTAATAGATGAAAAAAAATTTCTATCCTTAGATGGATGGAGTGTATATCGTACATCGTACACTTCAATTCAAATGGGGTTTAGAGATAGCATTGCTCTTTCTAATAATATCCTACCATATTCATATTCATATATATGAGTCCATTTAAAACAATATAATTTTTTGTTTATTAACTACACTTTTAACATAGAGAGGGCGCATTTCGAAACAGTAATCTATATGCTTCATGAAAAACAAGCAGTACCTACCTTGCTGTCCTATTAATAATTTACAGTTGCTTTTACAGCATCCAGGATCTGCAAGGTAGATTGTAAATTTGATTAGTGTTACATGTTTAAAAAGCTGGAGCCAGTGCCAATCAATGGTAGCAGCTTACCTTGTTCTTTGTGGGCATATAAAAGGGCTCGAAAACAAGAGGAAACGGCGTGTCGAGGCCGCATATTCTGGCCACAGGAGCTTCCAGCTGCAAGAATCACAATGAATTTTCTGATCAGAATTATATATATGATGATGATGATGATGTATTGGAACAAGGGGGACCAAAAGAAGAGCACAATCTCAGAGTTCTTAGTCTAAGTTTATATAACAATTCGGCAGTTTCAATAGAATCACCATGACAGTGAAAAGCAACAGTGAATGCATATTTGTCCTAAATCTCAAAAGAATTCAAAGAGCATTTCAAATTCTCTCGAGCATTTATATTCCATGAAGTTCAAAACTACTCATGTTGTATTACTGGACTCGTATCAGGTCGTTCTACGCCTTGGTAATCCAAAGTGAGTAACATGAAACAGTTAGATGCTATTAATCTTGTAAAATTGCCTTTGTATGATGACTACTAAAGATAAAAAGTTTACTCTCAGGAAGCAGCGCTCAATGATCGAAGCAGATATTTCAGCACCAAATCCTCCAGTCACAGGAGCTTCATGACTAACCTGCCAATTCATAGAACAAATTTAAATATGATGTTATACGCAAAATGCCATAGCAACTGAAAGAACCGAAAGTAAGCCGCTCATCTTACGATAAGTCGCCCTGTCTTTTTAACAGAGGCTTCCACTGTTTCCTTATCCCACGGAATCAATGTTTTTAAGTCTATGAGTTCACATGAAATTCCCTCCTGCAATTTAATCTCATTTACCTCAGAACTAACTCGTGGAGTACATAAATAATACCACTCGAATTAGGCTGGACCAATAATAATTATAGATTAAAATATACCAACTAGAAATCACAATCAAAATTATCAAATAAACAGCAGTATGTGAGCTTATACACGGATAAAACCTATGGAACCAAATCGATGCTTAATCCAAGTTGTGAAATATTAATTAGATGCACTTTAAACATATTCTGCAATTCCATTAAGACGTAAAAGTATCAATAATTTTACTTATCTTAGAGTGTAAGAGGTCTATCGTTAAACTTGCAATTCCAACAAATGCATAATAATCTCAATCAATTTGAGTAGGTCTCAACACAATAAAAACTGAAAATGAATCAGCGTTGTGGAAGAGTAAGTATGCTTAAGCTCAACCAAGAAGAAAAAAAAAAAAAAAAAAGCTGCCATTGGGCTCATAGATCAGGGATATAGATAGAGTTGACCTGCAATTAGCTTGCAAAGAACATGAGTAAACAAAATTGCAGCCCAATGGAGTGCAAGTTACGGCACTTAAAAGAGTGAGATCTGAAGATTTTGGCTATTATGTTGATAGGTGAAAGGAGGGATGACATCTAAAAGGAACTGATACTTTCAATTTTGGTTCATAGACTGTGCAGAGAAACGGCAGGTAATAATATTAAGTAATATTTCTCCTATATGTGAATCTGTGGCATGAAAATTGCCTCTCAACATAGGGAAGAAAAGCTGTATGAACTTCTTTCTTCTCGGAATGTCCAGTTGTGGGAGCCACATGCATTGAAACAGGTGCACTCCATTTTTATATTTTTCAATAGATATCAGCCCAACTGTAGAGAGCCAACCTTTGCAGCATCCTCACAGGCTTGTTCCAAAATTGAAAGCTGTGCCCCCCATCCAACAAGTGTTATGTCACTTCCTTTACGGATCACCTGGTGAGAGATGATGTATAACTTAGGTTTCTCGAAACCAAGTGTCGAGTAGTCAAAAGAAAATGTTTACCTCTGCCTCAGATAAAGGTAACATGTAATCATCTTCAGGAACCTCTTCAACAGCCAATCGGTACAACCACTGAAGAAATAAAAACCACAAGTTTTACCGCAAGAGGAATCTATAGATTTGTAAACTCAGCATGGTGCTGACTTCCTTAATATAAATATTAGTTGCATGGCTAGCAGTTCTCTTACATTGGAACATAATATTGGGGGGAATACATTGAAGCGCATCAACTTTCTTATAATAAATATGCCGCTAATTACCTTACTTTCTGTTTACGCTTGTAAAGTAATATTCTGTTATACATTATGTGAACAAAATGATAAATTTCTGCTCATGAGATATAAAGTGGATATCATAGAGGATATATGTACCTTTGGTTCGAAGAAAATGACTGGATTTGGATCTCGAATGCTAGCCAATAACAGCCCCTTGGCTTGGCGAGGGCTTCGTGGAATCACCACCTACAAAAATAGTTCAAAAACCAAGAAGAGAAAGATAAAAATCAATTTAATTCTTTCTTGGTCACACAAGGAGCTAATTGAGGTACTTCTCTGCAGCCACGCGGATGGTTTCTTTTTAACTGGACAAAGCATCTCAGGTTATCACAGAGAATCATCACAAGGTATAACAGTTCAAGCAGAAAAGGAGCTCAACCTTAAGGCCAGGAACATGACAAAAGAAAGATTCCGGCGACTGCGAATGATAATGACCACCATGCCCAACGGCTCCATAAGGAGATCTGATCGTTAATCCTGGTGGAAGAATTAATCATCTATCAAATGCCTTTTAATAAAGCTCTCGGTCAAGTTAAGCATGTTTTAAACCCCCCTACCTCCACAATTAAACTGATTCCCGCTTCGGTATCTGAATTTAGCTGCTTCGTTGACAATCTACAATGAAATGTGCTTAATTACTTTACAGCATAATTCGAAGTGCTAATTAATGAAAGTGATAAAAAGAAAATGATGTGGATGCAATTCATATCACAAAAATCATGCCTGATCAAAAGCAGGAAAAATATAATCGGCAAACTGAATTTCTGCAATAGCTCGATTATCCTGCACAAACAAGTACAGAGAGAAATGAAAACGTCAGAATTATACGAACATAACGACAAAGCATAAGACAATTTAACCATTAATATGGTTGTAGCAAAGGAAAATAAAAAGTAATCAAGGCTAAAGTGGACATTGATACATATTAGGGACCGGGTCATTGATACTCACCATAGCAGCTAGGCCAATTGCAAATCCAGCAATACCCTGGAATCAAGGACTGATAAGCAAAAGAATAAAAACAGAAATAAAAAACAATAATGAAACATAAAATTGCCCAATAGATTGCAGAAATGAAATGAATGTACACCTGTTCACATAACGGAGTGTTGAAAACTCTATCTCTACCAAATCTATCAACCAATCCTGTAGTGCAGCGAAAGACGCCACCAAAGCTCACATCCTCCCCAAATACATAAGCACTGCACAAAATTCCATATTATTCCTAAATGGTTAACGAAGAATCGAAGGAACCAAAATTTCCTAAAATTTCATCGTTCATGCCTATTTGGCACTGCTTCTCTGCTTCAAGTTTCAGTTGTAGTCACCTTAGAAAAGAGTCTGACAAGCAGAAAAGTTTGAAGCTCCTGATGTGGTGGGAAGCAGAAATGAGATTTCAAACCTCAGGTCCAGAAGCTCCAATTTGGTGCTTCTGCTATAGAGAGAATCTGTTGGAAAGATTTTCTTTTTTGTTTGTTCATCCCTGCTGCAGGATGCAGTACTGTTGAATAATGAAGTATCATCTGAATAAATAGTGTTTTTGTTGATTATATCCCTTAACTAGATTCTTTCTACAGTAGAGTAAAATCACCAAGCCAGAGCTTCTGCTTTGGACCACAAAATCTCATTCTAATTTCCACTACTGTAGAAGCACTACATTAACTTTATAAGGGCATGTTTGGTTCAAAATGGGAATCAAAATCGGAATAGGAATCGGAATGATGAATCTCTTAATTTGTTTGGTTCACAATAGAATTTGAAATCGGAATCAGCTTATTATTATTATGGCTAAATTACAGAAAACCCCCCTCTAATATCCCGCTTTTCCACTTTACCCCCCTGTCTTTTAAAAGTCAACAACCTGCCCCCTCGTAATTACCGAAATATGCATTTACCCCCTGCCAGATATGAAAGTCCATCATGAGCCTCTAATGGATGCATTTACCCTTTCCCCCCTACAGATATGAATTGGTTTCTTACCAATTTGTTACAAGCAATTGGCTCATAGAGGCTTATGGATGGACTTTCATATCTGGCAGGGGGGTAAATGCATATTTCGGTAATTACGAGGGGGCAGGTTGTCGACCTTTAAAAGACAGGGGGGTAAAGTGGAAAGGCGGGATATTAGAGGGGGGTTTTCTGTAATTTAGCCTATTATTATTATTATTATTTAAATAAGACAAATTTAATCTACTATCTAAATTTGTAATCAAAATTTTAATTCAAATTGAGATTCATAATTTAAATTTAAGCTCAAAGTCAAAATGTAAAATTATATCTAAAATTCAAATATCAAACTTATATTGAAATTAAAATTTAAAAGTTAATAAATTTTGATTTTATATGTTAAATTTAAATTTAAAACTATAATTTAATCTAAATTTTAATGTATATATATATTTGAATTTAAATCATTATTATTTAAAAAAATGAGCTATTTTCTCAATTCCTTCCGGAATCAAAATTAACTCCCACCTCAATGTTGGGAGTTATATTTGGAGGAATTCGATTTCCCCCGAAATGGGAATCAGAATGCTAATCCTTCAAACCAAACACTACCACCAATGGGAATGACTCATTTCGATTCCCATTTCCTTAAATCCTTCCAACCAAACGAGCCCTAAAATCAGAAACAGAAGCTGAGCCAAACAAGCACATCATATCACTCGCCACATCCAAAATTAAACCTAAACCTACTATAACTACTCCGTAGCATTTCATACCAAAAATTCTCTTCGCAATTCATAAACAAAGCTTCTGATCCTTAAATTTTGGGAGAATTATCACTAAAACTCGAACCGTAATTACAAATTCACAGCAAAACCAAATGAGATCATCAGGGGAAAAAAAAAACAAAAGGGATTTAGGATTTCACCGAGGATCGGTCTCGAGGGCGATGTGGAGGGCTTGGTTGATCGCGGTGAAGAGATTCACGAGCTTGTTCCCCTCCCGCGGAAGCTTCTCGGCCTCTCCCGAAGCGGAGAAAAATCTCTTCCCGATCGAAACCCTCCTCCCCAAAACCCTAAAAATCGTGGTCATCTCGTCCCCAAAAATCAAAATTAAAATTAAAAATTTTCAAAAACTTCTCGATCGAGTTCTCCCAAATTTGATAGCTACGCCGCGTTTGCTTCTTCTTTTATACTGCTGCTGTGTAGGATGAACACTGAAGAAGTTTTGTACATGGATAAGGAATAATAAAATAATAATATAAGGGATTAATTTCATACATCTCCTTTTAAAATTATTGAATAGCATATTTATCCTACAAAATTTAATTCTGCATATTTATTCTTACAAAAATTTTACGAAAAATAAAATTAATTATAAATTAAATATTTAATCTTAATTAATGAGTAAGATTAATTTATTTTTTTATATATTATATTTAACTATAGATATATTTTTTAATAATTAAAATATTTAAAAGAAATATAAAATTAATATTTTATTTATATCATATTAAAACTAAATAGTAAATTAATAATAACAAATCAGAAAGATATATATAAATAAGTTAGGACTTTTATCAATATATTTACCGAGAATAAAATTAATATTTTACTTATATATATATATTTTAAAATAAATACTAAGTTAACGGTAATAAATCAGATTAATATTTATACGAATAACTTAAGACTTTACGCTATTCGACATATTTAAAGAGAAAATACTTATTGTACACCTAAGATTAGATGTACATCTTACACCCCACCAAACAGATGGGGTGTACATCGTAAGTGTACAAATAGTATGACTCTAGAGAGAAAATACTTATTGTGTATCTAAAATCGAATGTACATCTTATACCCCACTTCAGAACGAATAAAGTGTATATCGTACATCCAATTTTGAGTGTACGAATAAAATTAACTCTAATATAAAAAAATAGAGAAATTTAAAAAAAACATTTGTATTCCCTGGACCGGTTGTTGCAAATGTTTATTTTAACAAAAAAAAACCAATATTAGTGTAATAATAATAATAATCAATTTTTTAAAAATTTTTATCAAATAGTTGAATAGACTTATTTTTTTAATTTAAATTATTAATTATATAGTTATTTTAATTATATATTTTGCATATAATTTTACAAAACTTTTTTAAAAAAATCTTCTGTTTATATAAAAAATATATATAAAAAAAGAAAGACACAAATTCACAAAGTCTGTTTTTTCGTAATTAATTTCATACAGCTTATTATAAACATATCATATAACAGATATATTTTTACAAAATTTAACTTTTTATATTTATTTTTTAAAAAAATTTAAATCTTTTATATATTTATTTATCGTTCATATTCATTAGAAAAATATAGTTAATTATAAGTTAAATAATTAATATTAGTTAGTGAGCGAGATAAATATTATACTTAATTATAAATTTATTTTTTTAGCCGTTGAAATTTTTAAAAAAATATATTTACAAGGATAAAATTAATATTTTATTTTAAAAAATAAATAGTAAATAACGATAACAAATTATATAGATATATATAAATAATTTAAATATTTTAAAAATTAAATAAACATAAAGTTATATAAAATTAACCCTTTTTATATGTTCACGTTTGATTCTTGCTCCGTCAAATCGATCAATTTAATCACGCGTGTTTTAGATTCGATAATAACATTTCAATAAAATATTGATGGGTTAATTAATATAGGTAAAAAAAAAATTAAATTACATGTATAAATTAATTAAACATTAAAAAAAATTATATTTACGAAAATTCGAATTATATTTAGATCGGGTTATTGGGTTAACAGTTCACTGAGTCCAAAACCCAGAAGAAAAATTAAGAGAGAGAGAGAGAGAGAGAGAGAGGGGGGGAGAGGGAGATATTCATTTGTGCTAAAACAACAACATGTGGCTCTTATTGTTCTACAATTCCCACACTCCACACAAATCATGTGTTCACTGCAAACAAAACACTCCCACCTCACAAACTCCCAAAACCACTATATGGAAAAGTCCTTTGAGGCATTTCACCGAACACCTTGCATGCGCCATATAGTTAACAAAGCAACATTAACATAGTGCAGTGTTTACAGTTTACACCACCCCTGTAGCCAAATTGATCTCTTTCGCATGGCCAAGTTCACAGTGCAAGGGGGTTTTGGGCTTCCGCTTAATGGGGAGAGAGCTCACTTTGGGTGTGATCAAAGAGACCCATTTAGGTCTAGGGTTTGTGGGGGGAGTAGGTTTTTGGAGAAGGGCCCGTCTGGGTTTCATAGAGGCAGTAGAATTTGGTCTCCTGGGCATTGGAGAGCTTGGTCTATGGGGAGGAAACCCCATGGATCTAAAGCTGAGGAATGTGTTAATGGTTGTGGAGATGGTGGTGATGAGGAAGAAGAGGATGATGAGGAGTTTGTTAAAGATGAGTTGTCCTGTTTCAGAGGATTGGTCTTGGATATCTCTTATAGGTGAAGGGATCTTCCTTTCTATATTATTTTTTTATTTTTTTATTTTTGTTTTATTTTGCATCTTTTGCATGTTTGGTTAATGAGTTGATGTTAATTATTGAGTATTTTGACTAGTAATTTACTCACCACAAGGGGATCTGTAATGTAGGATTTTGTCTCATGGAATTGTATGTTGTCGACGGCATTTGGATTTCTAGAGCAATTCTCGTAGATCGGATACGACGTGCCTTTTGTATTTTTTTATATTGTGCATGCAATTGATTGTGTCTAATCTTTGTCCGCATGCGGAAGTAGAAATTGAAATCTAATATTAGCATCGATAATCTCTGCTTTGGTTGTATGAATTAGCCGTTTTATGCGCTTAATTTGCAATGAGTAAGTTGCCAATGATTTATCTACTTATAGTTTTGATTATTATTTCTACTTGCAGTTTTGAACCGCAAATGCCATGACAAGCGATTGCTTAGCGGGATAAAAAAATATAATTAACTGATTAACTTTTTCACAGTTTGATACTTGGATTAGCTCAATTTAGAACAGAATCATGAAATTAATGGAGGATACTTGAAATCTTTCTAAACTGAACTGATGTCTGAAATATGCTTCGAGCATAGTAGCTACCAAGTGATATACCTAGTAGATAACCAACTTAGATATTAAATATGGGGTTACAGTGATTGCATCTTATTTTCGCTGGAGAACTCACATACTTACCCAAGGGACTTCGAGATTCATAATGACAAGATGATTCTTTTTGGAAAAACAACCAATTTTATGTACTCATCACAAGGTTTGCATGAGCATCGAGTGTGCATCTGTTTGTATATATATATATATATATATATATTAAGGGCCTTCAATAGGATCACACAATTCGTGCACTCGTCTCTCAGTTAGATAACAAAAGCATATTTCTACTCTTCTTGGTTCATGTCATTTACAATGCATGCTACATTTTCATTGTCATATCGTACAGATACTATATTACTATTGCAGGAATTGCAAATTTCTTGCATACTTATAATTGTATTATCCTTTCGTAGGCCTGTCAATGTTGTCTGTTGGAGGCGCGCAATTTGTCTGGAATTTATGGAGAAGGTCAGATTTTCCATGCATTGCTGATTTTCCATCAACGCTCTTCGAAAAGAACCATTTAATGATATGCACCATTTATCACGCAAATTGGTTCCTTTTGTGAAATTGGTTTCTTTGAGGTCTAAACTGCATTTACCTCCATTTTGGTCTGTCAGGCTGATGTTTTGGAGTATTACGACCAGACAGTATCATCGCCTCGAGGATCCTTCTACATTCCAGCAGTATTGAGGGTATGCAGTCTCACTCTTTTCTGATGCAGAAGAGTAGAAGATACATTCATAAATGTTAGTTCTTAATAGTAACCAATCGCAACCCCAATCCCCTCTCCAGGTCCCACATTTGCTCCAAGTTGTTAAAAGAAGAAGAGTCAGGCATTGTCTTAGCCGTAAAAGCATTTTCTATAGAGATTCTTACACTTGTCAGTAAGTGGCAGTGTTATTTCTCACAAGTTACATTCATGCTTGTTTTTTTTAATAAATTTTCTACTTTGCCTTTATGAAAGAGATAAGCTGTTTATGCCCATTGTAGAATACAGTAGTGAAAATCTATATTTGATTGTTTCTTCCCTTTGGGTAGCCAAATAATTGTAGTTTTAATAGAGCAAATAATCATTTATTTAAGAGAAGCATTTTATATTCTATGAAAAAATAACCATATTGAGATAAATTGCAACTTAGTTTTTTATTCTTTTTTTTTTTGACCAAAGAACGATGCTCTATTTCTATCAATAGAGCACATATCCTCTACTTTAAAAAGCAGTTTGATCTGACCAGTTACCCATTCATATCACAATCAGGCATGCTAACATTTCCTGCTCTTCCTTTGTGTTTGCATGATGTAACAGTCCATGAAAATTTTCCTTTTTTATTGCACTTCAATCACAACTTATAGGCTTTTTACTTCTTGTCTTATTTGAAATTATCTACATAAACGCTTTATTAATTTCATCTCGCCTTTTTGACTTGTCACAAATGGCTGTTATGACAAAAATGGTATTGGACAACAGTGTTCCTATAATCTATGCTAGTCTTTGGTTCCTATTTGTTCAACGTTCTACTGTTATACATTCTAATCTCGCCTTAATAGAGTAGTTACCTCACTTAGGTGTCTAGCTCTCCTTCGATTGAAAAGATAAACTTGTTACCGAGTAGCATATGCAAGAATAAATCATGTTTGGCGTGGTTGAATTCTCAAAAGAATGCTGAACTACAATTTGATAGGTTCAGCTCCCTAGTAATAGGCGAAGGCTTGTAATTTGTAAACCTAATTTCAAATGATAAATAATCTTATTCTTTATCTGCAGGTATTGCTCTTCTCGTGAAAACTTGACCATCGACCATGTTATTCCGACATCACGGGGTGGCGAATGGACGTGGGAAAATCTGGTCGCCACCTAATTTGCAGCATATAACTATCTTGCTAAATGCATTCCATATAAGGTTTTAAAGGACTAGTATATTTGCAGTAAAAATTGAGATGAAAACAATGATGTATGGACACGCATACAAGGTGTGCATGCTACACAGTTTAACACAACATCTTATGGTGGTAGAAATTATGGGCGAACATTTAACTACATCTAAAAATAAATATACATGTAAGTGGGGGGCATACGTTCATGCATTAAACTGAGTTTGAGATGTTGCAGTAACGGCAGTAAAACCAAAATCAAAACCATCGGATGTGTCGTATAGGTTTTAAAGGGCCATATATGAAACACCATGAATTTTAGAAACTGTGTATCAAACAGTAGTTCTAAATTGAAAATTATACATAGTTCTGGGCTAACTTGGAAATAAAAATACAATTCTCGTTGTTCTTGTAGATTACCTTTTAGATGCTGTTATACGTCCAACATTTCATTTCCCAATTAGCAATATACATACGTTAGTCGAAACATGCATACAAACATCTACCGCATGTATCTTGGTTGCTACCTTTCGTTGCTTCCATACAAAATCTGGTCGATTTTTACCTTTTTCTGCATATTTTTCCTTTGCTGCAGGTAACAGCTTGTGCGAGATGCAACTCGAAGAAGGGTCAGAAAACTCCAGAGGAAGCGAACATAAGGCTAATCAAGATCCCGAAAGTCTGCTCCTTTTGTTACTCTTATTCCTTTTCAGAAAAAATTGCTTCGCTTATGTTGGTCATTTCTAATGCTTAAAAGCTTTTGTGATCTTTAATTGGATCGCAGGCGCCTAAGGACTACGACATTCTCGCCATACCCTTGACATCATCAGCTGTGAAGATGCTGAAGACGAGAAAGGGAGTTCCCGAAGAGTGGCTGCAGTACCTTTCGAAGCCGACTCCGTGATCAACCTGCAACTGTTGCTCAACCTGCATATAACTAATTCCGTAACTGTAATTATAGGTTTAATCTACAATAGTAGCTCACTTTGTTGTACAATTCATTGTTACTTACCTGTGATCAGTTCATAAAAAAAAATCTGAGAATTTAAGCCTAACATTCTGGCTACATTCTTTTTAATGAACTCGAGAAAAATATATATAGAAGTAAACTGCTTGTCGCCGACGGTGACACTTCGCGCTTTATTTTTTAGCTCAATCTCAAGCTATTGTTTGTGATCTTCTTGTAATGTGATAATGATGATCTGTTCTTCAACTTTTAAAGCCAATATGTAGTCTTATAGAAACTTTTAAGTTGATGATTATATCTTCTTTTTTCAGTAATATGATTTTGTGTGTGTTGTAGTATTTCATGACCTTAAAAGCTACATTGGTCTTTTACCTTTTCCTTGTTTTAATCTTCTTCTCCTGTTCTAGAAAAAAAATGTTCTTTGTGCTAAGACTTTTTAAACAGTAAAAATTGAACTCCTAACTTTTAATCACATTTCAAGCTAATTTTTTTAGGAGAAAACTTGGGAGACCCTACTGCAGTTTACTGTTTTTTAACTTTAATATTCTAAGATTTTATTTATATCATTTAAGTATTCTATGATTTTTAGTTTTGTTTTTAGTTACTTTCCCCATTTAAGTTAGAAAAATACTATTTTTATACTATCTAAATAGGATGTACATCCTAATATTATTAGTCACGTACTGTGCACGTGTGGGGATAAAAAAAAAATTAAAAAATAAATAGGAGCTCCTTAAAAGGAAAAAAAGTATGGAACAAATTATGATCATTGTGAGTCTCAAACGGGGAAAAAGAAAAAAATAAGAGGCGGAGAGAGATAGGGGGACTGCTATCTCCATATTTATTTTTATTGATGGCAGAGAGCTTAGCACGGATGACGAAAGAAATCGTCACTAATAACTTTATTAGGAAGTAGGGCCGGCTGATGATTGCCGGATTATATTAATTCAATATGCGGACGATACACACTTCTTCTGCGAAGCTAGGGAAAAATTTATGAGGAATCTTAAATTCATTTGGTGCCTTTTTGAGTGGTCTTCTGGTATTAAAGTTAACAAAGGCAAATCGGAATTGTTTTATACAGGTAAGTACGCGCACAGGGCGGTCAGAATGGCGAAAATTCTGAATTGCCGAGTTGGAGCCTTTCCGATGAATTACCTTGGGATGCCTTTGTCCAATAAGAAGCTAAGAAATAAAGATTGGAGCGGTGTCATTAACAGAATATGTAGAAGAATCGACGATTGGCAGGCGAAACTTCTTTCAAGAGGAGGAAGACTTACGTTGGTTAATGCAGTCCTAGCTAATGTGCCCATTTACCTATTTTCTATTTTCAAAGCTCCAACCTAGGTCATTAATAGGATCGAATCTCTTAGAAGGGACTTTTTTTGGTTTGGAAACTTGCACCGTAAGAGAAGGGGTTGACTTGTAGCTTGAAAGAATGTATGTAGGAGAAGCTCGGAATGCGGTCTGGGTGTTCTTGATCTTAGATTGATGAGTGACGCTCTTTTGACCAAATGGTGGTGAAGGTTCTTCATGGTACTTGAGCTTTAGTGGAATAAACTTATTAGGGCGATCTACTACTCGAAGAGAAAACCTTTGGGGGAGGGGAGAGCGTTCAGACCGGCTTCACAATGGTGGAGGGATGTAGTCAAACTCAAAGAGCTTTTCGGGGGGGGGGCTTTGTACCATCTCGGGAACGATAAAACTATTAGGTTATGGTCTGATAGATGGTGTGGTGAGTTGACCCTGCAATTTTTCTTTCCTGAGATTTACACCGTAGTGGCGAGGAAAGCATTATTAGTCGGCGATTGCTTCGGGAGCGACGGATGGAGTTGGCGAAATTTTTTGAGGAGTCCTCACCGGGGGATCGAGAGGGACTAGAGGCGTGCGATAATTAAAAGAGCTATTGGCGGGTGTCACATTGGGGGCTGGTAATGATGGTGTGATCTGGTGGTGGCACGATAAGGGACTGTTTACGGTCAAATTTACCTACTCAACCATCAGTGATGGGGGTATTAGAGACTTGTATGCTCGGACACTATAGAGCCTCCGGATGCCGCTTAGAGTATATATTCTAATTTGGTTGGTAGTCAAAAGACGATTGCTAACGACCGATATTTTGGCTTTGAGAGGCTGGGTGGGGAACACGTTGTGCGTGCTCTGCGGATGCGAGGAAGAGACGATAGACCATCTTTTCGTGAGGTGTATTTTTTTGCAGTTTGTGTTGGGAATGAGCAATGGAGCCATTTGGCCCCGGAAGGGTGGGGATGATGTTAGGAACGTCTGGAAGAGATGGATGAATACGGAGGGGATTGCAGTATGGTTTAAGCAGTTATCCTATTTGTGGGCATTTTTATCGGTGATCTTTGACCAAGCCAATACTGACCCACTTTGTGCCGTAAGGTAGGTTAATAGAGAAGTATTGACGTGGGAGGATTTGCTGTGAGAAGTAGTTAATCTTTGACCAAGCCCTTTTTTTTTTTTTTTTTTTTTTAAGACCCCGCTATCTCGCCCTTGTTGCTCAGTTCACCTCCGTGACGAATGAAGCAGGTAACGTGCTATTTTTTTTTTCAAAAAAAAAAAAAAAAAGTGCAACAAAAGACAAAAATAAAAACTATATGATACTGAAATAATAAAGTCAAAATTATAAAGTACTCAAGTAAAAAAAATAAGATAAATCACAAGAACAAAAAAAAAAAGACATTGTGTATAAAGATTTTCCTTTTTTCAAAATAGTTAAAATAAATCATCTTTCCAAATTATAAACATTAACTTTTTTTTTAAGAGGAAAAAAAGAATTTAGAACTAGTGGACCCCATCTCAATCAAGTAAAAGGCAAAATCAGTGGTATTATTTAGAATAGAAAAAGTCATTTTTACGCGTGTATATATAACACCACATTTATTTAATAAATTATGTGTTATTAGCGATCACAATTAATTGACTAGAAAATAATTTCTAATCATTAGATAAATAAAATATAGAATTAATTTTATATAAATTTTTATAAATATATCAAATAATAGATATATTCTAAAAAATTTAATTTTTTATATTTATTTATTCAAAAAAATTAAGTTATTTTATATATATATATTTTTCTGATTTGTTATCGTTAGTTTACTATTTATTTTTTAACAAAATATAAATAAAATATTAATATTGTCCTTATAAATATATTTTTCTAAAAATATAAATTTATCTCAAACACTAATCAATATTAAATACTTAATTTATAGTTAATTATATTTTTTTAACGGATATTCACGATAAAAATATACATAAATAATTTAAGATTTTTTAGAAAATAAATATAAATGGGTGTATATCATACATCCCACCCTATTCAAGAATGGAGGTTTACCCACCGGTCACTACGAAGTGACATGTGAAATTCAACCCATCCTTAGATGGATGAGGTGTAAGATGTACACCCCATTTGGAGTGTATATTTATATATCAATATATATATATATATATATATTTACAAAAAAAAAAAAAAAAAAGGTATAAAATTAACATAAAATATATATCATATTATTATTATTTTTTTAATGTATAAATAGCATTGTTGTGGAATATGCCCTTCCTTACTCACACACTACCCCAATCCCCATAAAAACTTTTTTTTTTATTTTTTAATTAAATTAAACACTGAGAGAGAGAGAGAGAGAGAGAGAGAGAGAGAGATGTGTGGACTCCATTTGATTCCATGGCGCCAACCACAAAACAGGAGGGAGAGAGCCACATACTCCACAACAACATCCTCCCCTCTTCTTCTTCTTCTTCTTCTTCTTCTTCTTCTTCTTCTTACCCCTTTTTTGTTTTACAATCACAAAACCCTAAAAATAATACCAAGAAGAAGAAGAGGAGGAAGAAGAAGAAGAAGAAGAACCCTAGTAAACGACGACCATGTCTCTCTCTCCTCTATCCAACCCATGCACCTCTCTCTACTCCTCACCTTCCCCTTCCCCTCCCCGACCCCGCTCCATTCTCCTCTCCAAGAACCACCGCCGCCCCCTCTCGCTCCCGCCCAAGATCGCCTTTCCCGTAGCTAGGGCTTCCTCTTCCTCCTCCTCCTCCTCCTCTTCATCCCCATCATCCTCTTCTTCGGCGACGCAATCGCAATCGCAATCGCAATCGCCTCCGAAATCGGGAGGCGAGGAGGAGGAGGAGGAGGAGGAGGAGGAGTATGAGGTGGAATTGGAGAAGCCCTACGGATTGAGGTTCGTGAAGGGGCGTGGCGGGGCGACGTACATCGACGCCATCGCGCCGGGGAGCGCCGCCGATAAGACGGGGATGTTCGCCGTCGGCGACAAAGTACTCGCCACAAGGTTTTCTTTCTTTCCTGTTTCTTCTTCTTCTTCTTCTTCTTCTTCTTCTTCTTCTTCTTAGGGCAAATGCATCTGTATATTTATTTATATTTTGTTCCAATTTTTCACCCTAATTAGTGTAGAAAATTTAAGTGATTCGATGGTTCTTCAGGTACAAAATTTAAGCTAATTGCTTATTTTAATAAATTTATAGTTGCGGAAATTGTATTACAAGTACTAGCTAAACCCATAAATATAGACGGGCACATTTAAACTTTGAAGTTAAAAAGTCACTGATTGGTTCTAATCAAATGAATTAAAAGTTCACGCAGTAAAATAAAAAATTTTAAAGGTTTAATAGTCAAATCCAAATGGGTGATAGTTGAGGCAAGCTTTATGTATTTTTACCTTCTTTTAAAGATTTTGTGCGCGTCTACGATTTATGTTTACGTCGATTAATATGAGAAACAACATAGCGACATATAAAGTAAAAAATTTGACCGTAGCTAGCGTAATTGTTTCACATTTATAGGTGAGTACATTTCTAAAAAAATGAACAAAGTGAGTAGCTTACTATCTTTCTCTCTCAATATATACATATATATGAAATAATGGAAAAAATTATATAGAAAAATACTTGTTAAAGAGTAGAATGATAGTTGTTGTAAGAAATGGTCAGCTTTAGCCAGTCAACCAATAAAGAGGGATAAATTTGCAAAATTTGAACATTTTGCAGGAATATATTTGATTTCAGAGGGCTAAATTTCACTACTTTGCAAGGATAATAAGCAGTTTCTTCTTTTATTCTTTTCCTCGATTGAAATTTGGTCCTCAACAATTAGATTTAGAAATTGTAACTATTTGTTTATTGATTTCTTGCTAATGGAAGAAAGATTGTTGGCAATTGTTTGTAGAGTTTCTGCACTGCAGAAAATTTGATCGAATGGATGATGGTAATGACTAAATCTTCACAATGTACTCAGTGCTGTGTTTGGAACAGAAATATGGCCTGCTGCTGAATACGGTCGAACCATGTATACAATTCGGCAACGAATCGGCCCTCTTCTCATGAAGATGCAAAGGAGATACGGTTCGTTCAATATCTTTCTTTCTCTTCTGCGATCTATTTCTCTTGATCATATTCGATGCGTTATTTTCACTAAAAAATTCAGCCCAGTTTTGCAATTTCTAATAATAGTAAGCTCAATCTTTGCTTGATGAAAGATAAGAAACAAGTAAACCAACAAGTCCTAAATGCCAATGTTTGGTTAGATTTGTATAGGACTACTTAACCCAAGATGAGTTACTTTGTATAATCTCGAGTGGAGCTATTCGTTCTATTTTATGTGTTGCTTTTTAACGGGTTTTCGGCCTATTTGATGTGTATATTTTGACTTTGATTATATCTTTTGGACAAAAATTAGAGCATTTAACAAGAAAGCAGATAATACTGTTGTTTTTTGTGATGAATGGTGAATACTATTGTATCCAACTTTGTGTATGTAAACCAGGGAAACCGATTGATGCCGGTGAGCTTACCGAGAAAGAGATTATAAGAGCTGAGAGGAACTCAGGTGTGATTAGCAACAAAGTGAGGGAAATCCAAGTAAGTAGCACCAGACATTTATACAGCAGTTATTCATGGTTTATGACTTCTTCGTCATTAATGTTGTGATGAAAATATTGAGCATAAGTATGGAATACGGATGGCTTTAACAATTTTGACCGAATAAAACAAAACAATTACATGCTGAACATACCATAGGGAGTTACGAAATTCAAATTCTGCTGAATAGTAAGCTAAACTGCTACTTCATCTCGGTAATGTTTCGTTCTAAAAGAGTGGTGAAATGAACATAAATCACCGCAAATTGTACCATGATTATGATGCCTGGGAACTTGGTTTTATCAGATGCAAAATTATATGCGGAAAATGGAGCAAAAGAAGCAACGAGAGGAGGACCTTCGCGAGGGACTCAAGCTTTACAAGTAAGCAAAACAGTTCCTTTCATAATTGGCTGCATTCATTTTGATTTATAGGCAAATGGTTTAGGATGTGTGTACTGCGACTTCTTTTCTTTTAGTAAATTAAATGGATACGCATTTGGCATATCCTAACTAAGTTCATTTTAATTTGCATAGGCAGGTAGCCGAATTATTGAGACATGTTTATGATAGCCAAGCATTAGATTGCTCATTATCTTTGCAATATGAAGATATTGCTTTTCTAGTTAACCTCTTCATAACCTCTTCATAGCTTCAGAATCTTGGGCATAAAATCAATTTTGCATCAGTAGAAGCTGCATCTCCTCAGCATGATGAAGCATTAACCAAGGTCCATAAGGCACCTGGAAGTTACATGCTGTTGATTCCAATGGAAATGGTGGAGTTATAGTTTTATGCGGTTTTTTTTTTTTTTCAGAATGCAGCTTTTTGTGACATTTATCACAGAAGAAATTGTTTAATTGCTCACTATGATTTGATCCTTTTTATCCTCAGTCTCTTCTGTATCTAATGAGCTTGGTGTTTCTTTCTGGGTTGTTAACAATTTAGCCACCGTAAATAGGAGTATGCCTAAAATAATAAAAGTTCCAGGTATACAATGCTTTTAGTTCTTCAGAAGCTACTTTCTATACTGAGCTATATTATGAAATACAGGGATGCAAAATATGAAGAGGCTTTGGAAAAATTCGAATCAGTATTGGGCTCAAAACCAGCACCTGAAGAAGCTTCTATAGCAAGCTACAATGTGGCATGTTGTTATTCCAAACTTAATCAGGTACTCACCTCATAATGTCACAGGGTTAAAGTGAGAAATCGCCATGCATATAATCCAAGTGAATCCCCACGCAGGTTCAAGCTGGTCTTTCTGCTCTTGAAGATGCCCTGGAAGCTGGATACGAAGACTTTAAGGTTAGTTAGCACCCCATTTTGCAGTATTTGTTTACTTTTGTCTCCCCAAATTAGTGTCTGTTTGGCCTGACTTTTGAAACAGTTGTTTTACTTTGAGAAACAGTAGGAAACATTTGGCAAACAATTAATCTCGCGACTTTGCTGCTGTAGTAAGAAGTTGAAATGAAATGCTAGATCCTGAAAATAGAACCTTTACTTTGAAGCCTTTGCTTTTTTGCTTCTTCATCATATAGCTCTATCTATTTATATAGCACTTCTATAGAAGCTCCTGTCGGTCTAAACATGCTTGCAGTTATATTTTCCAAATGATGTATCATTTATTGGTGCTTAATTATCTCTTTTTTACAGAAACGACGAGTCTGAAACGGGTTTGTTACAATTATAGAATTTGGTAGTTTAAATCATAAGCTTCTCATTTATTTTTGCATAGCTTTCTTCTTTCTGAAGTACTAGTTGTCATGAGATGGCTCAACTCATTTGCTTCTATTGCAATCTTGGGTGGCTTCACGAAAATCTATCTAATTTAACAGAGAATTCGAAGCGACCCCGATCTGGCTAATGTGAGAGCTTCCGAGGAATTCGAGCCGCTGATGAAGAAATTTGATGAGTCTTTCATCAACGAGAATGCTATCAACGCCATCAAATCCATATTTGGTATATTCAACAAAAAATAAGTGTTATTTGTCTCGTCGGCTTCTTATCAACAAATGTGGCGGATCGATGCTAGGGCTGGCATACGCTTCTCCGTTGCCGCCTGTCTCATTGAATCTTCTCGACAAGGTGTATTCTTGAATCTCTAGCTCTTCTTCTTCTTCTTCTTCTTCTTCTTCTTTTTTACTCTCACACTGTAGCTTCTTGGAGAGGTTTGGAGGGAATCTCCTACATAGGTTTAATCTTTGAAAGCCTGTATGTTGAAATTTGATAATGAAGGCATTTCTTTAATATCTGATTTTATGATGCTCTATTTTCAATCAATGTATGTATAATTAAGAGAGTTTACTTTTACACTCATATTATATAATTTCATAAGCAATTTTCAGTTGGTAAGTGGAGCTTTAGGATTTTTTTTGGGTTAGTTCCTAGTTCTTTGTAGAATAATCCTACACACCACCATAGCCAAGGTGTTGAATATCTAATACACAACTGAACTTCCTTCTCTCAAGTATTGCTGGTACTTTGTTTTGTTTATACACACAAGCGGCAAATTACTGTTTTTTTTTTCCCCAGTATTAAGTTCAAGTCACCAAAATGACTCTTTTGAGCAACCTAGTGTGTGTGTATATATATATATATATATATATATATATATATATAGTCCGGTTAGAATACTATCGATAGCACCAAGCAATTGGTGCTATTAAGTTTTCTGTTGTTGGATGAAAAGATATGCGATTGGGATTATAGTGATCCCCTAAGATTTTTACTATTCAACCAACCACCTAGTAAATTCTAGAAAATCACTATCATCTTAATCACACATTTTTTAATCCAAAGGCTAAAAACTTGATAACACCAATGACTTGGTGCTATCGATAGTATTCTAGCCTAATTCTCTCTCTCTCTCTCTTTCTCTCTCTCTCTCTCTCTCTCTATATATATATATATAGTGCTACTGTGTTTGTACAAGCATCAAGCAATTGGTGCTTGTAAGTTTTCTACCGTTAGATCTAACCTTTTGATTAATTCTATCTCTTTTGATTAATTCTACCTCTTATATCATATTATTCTACCAACCATCTATTAAATCCAACGAGTCCATCATCATCCGATAGAGACCCGTTGTTCTTCAAATTTTAACTTTATAAATAGCCATAGTTAAATTTGGTAATATAATTTATTTAACTTTACATTGATGCATCGCCGATGCGGATGCGGAAGTAATGTAACAAATTAATTATTTTTGCATCATAAATCACAATACTCTATGTCACTTTGATATTAGTGATGTATTTATATATAGCCAACTAAATTAAGTTGTAAAACTTAATTGTAAACGTTCAAATTATAAATTTCAACAAATTAAAGTTTGAGGACCTAAATGTCATGCAACTCATAGTTTGAGGACCCAAAGTGTAATTTACTCTAACATTTTCATAAAAAAATAAGAAGGAAAATGCTACTTGTATACCCTAAATGAAATGCACGATATTCGAAGTGATCGATAAAATTTACCCTACTCTGAAATGGATGGAGTGTATATTATACACTCATTTCTCAATGCACGGATAGCATTTGCTCAAAAAAAAAAAAAAAAACTTGTGCATTTTTTTTTTAGAGTGTACATTTCACACTTCATCCATCTAATGAATACTGTGTCACTTTACCCATAGGTGAAGTGACTGGTGAGGCACACCCCATTCATTAATGAATAGGGTGTAGCATGTACACCCATTTTGGGGTGTACAAGTACACATAGCTCATTTTTCATACAAGCATCAGCATATTACACCTTTGATGAATTACACTGGTTTCCATGGAAAATTCAGTATAGGCATTCGTTCACAAGACAAACTGCGAATGTAATGAACTCGGCCATTAACTAATGAATCTCATTCCATCTTGTCTTTCATAGCAGGTTAGGGAAACAATACAAGTAAGAAGCAAAACCTTGTTAGTAGTAGTAGTAGTAGTAGTTTAATTGGCACATACTCCTCGACGAGAATTATACTCAAAGCTTAAGACAGTTAGAATCATGTAATACGAACCGAACTGCGTATAATTTGACAGGTTAGGAAAACTACATCCATACAATGGTTTACAAAGAAAAATACCCATTTTATACTCACAAAGTAATGCGCGGTCAAACCAATTTATATTTAGCAATTAACTTCCCTCAAAACCTTCGCGGCATCCTCTGGGAATACTGGATTAATGAAACATCCACTCCCAATCTCGAACCCGGCTGGTGCATTTAGCTGCGGCACGATCTGAAGAAACCAGTGAGTGTAAGGCAGGCATGAATGCGGTAATTGAAACGGGGCAGAGTGGATGATGAAATTGAATGGTGGATCGTTCAGCTGCTTCGACAGTTTCTGCAGCATAAGCTTCAATAATCCACCAAGATCGACGGCCTGACAAAATTTTCAATGGTTTGGGTTATAAATTTTTCTAGGCCATAAAAGATGGAAGTTAAAAGCAGAAATATGATGGCATTAGGGGTGTCAACGAGCCGAACACGAGCGAGCTGGGGTCGGCTCGTGTTCGGCTCGTTTAATAACGAGCCGAACACGAGCTGGCTCGTTTAAATATCGAGCTGAAAAATTCGGCTCGTTTATTAACGAACCGAACACGAGCTGGCTCGCGAACAACAAGTTTAATTTTCATTCCTACTATTAGGTGTAAAATTTTAAAAATAAATTAAAAATTAAAATTTTAATCTAATAATTAAAATTCATAAAAAATTGATACCTTAAAATCTAAATAGTAAAGTTTATATATATATATATATATATATAGCTAGACTGGAATACTATTAATAGTACCAAGTTATTGGTGCTATTAAGTTTTTAACCGTTGAATTAAAAGATGTGTGGTTGAGATGATAGTGGGCCCCTTGGGTTTAATAGGTGGTTGGAAAAACAGTAAAATCTAACGGATGAAAATAATTAAAGAGGTTGATCTAAGGATAGAAAACTTGATAGCACCAAATGCTTAGTACTATCGATAGTATAGTAGCCGGACTATATATATATATATATATATATATATATATATATATATATATATATATATATATATATATATATATATTCGAGCTGTTATCGAGCCGAACACGAGCTGACTCACGAACAGCGAGCTGGATTGCCACCCCTAGATGGCATGAGGCGTCTTATTATCTCCTGTATGAAAGGTTAGTTTTAAGTTAAAATGCAGGAAATGGATTGCCCCCTGCATGTTCCTCAACATATGAGCAAAGGAAAAATATTGCCTAAGTGAATAGTAGGTAAAGAGGTGAAGAATCTTGGTACTTTACAGTGGTAATAGTGGGAGATATAAATTGGAAATCAAGATATTTACAACTTAGCCTTAGTTTAGTCAAATATAAGATAGGTAGGAATCATGACATAACTGGCAATCTAGAAAGGACGAGATGTACAAGAACAAAGGCAAGTAGTGAAAAGACATAATACCTCTAATGATACTTTTAATATATAACTCAACAGCAATTAGGTGCATCAGTCGGAACTCTTGTCGTAACTGGTGCTATCTACATATTGAGGTTGATTGCACTTACAAGAAACATTCGGAAGGAGATAACCACACATAATCTAAAGAACTCTAGTAATGTAGATTATAAAAATAATTGGGATTGTGACATTAAGCATAAAGACAAAACCCCACTTGGAATATTCAATAAAGCTTTCAAGATATTATGAAAAGCAAGTAGGATCCTGAAAGATTTCAGGTAAGAAGAGTTGAGAAGAACTTTTAGTGCATATCAAGCATAAATAACATCTAAGCGTATCAATGCAAGTGTAACACTTGAAATCAATCATAATGGTAGTGCAAAAATGCAGCAACTAAAGACCTGGTCAGCTCCACAATTCTTCTTGAGTTTAATACACAAGAAAACCGAGTTAGGATATGGAAAAAAACCACCCATTGCCCATAGTCAATAGAGTTCTATTATTAACTTCAAATTAACAACAATATTAGAGCTAGGAGAGAATCATTGTCGTCTTTTAATTTTTTTTTTTAAAAAAGAGAGTAGGGAAAGAGTTCAATCAAACAATACAAAGGTAGATTTGCAGTATATTAAGCAAGACAATCATAACAGCTAACATCTTTATCTAAGCAGAGCAACTATAATGGGAATCAATATAGCAATTAGAAAGAGTTAAGAAATTCTAATAATTATCCAAATGAAAATCCTCAAGGAGACGAGATGCAAGAGACAGAGCTATCATATAAGTCAACACATTCCCACTTGCAATGAACGTTGATGTAGATCCCCAGTTGAACAGACGCTAAATATTGGAGAAAGAAGAAAGAGGATACAGAAGAAAAGAATAAAATTATTAAGAGAGGTAGTGGCAAAAGAAGGTCTGTGGCCATCTAATTGACATCACATACAAACCATTCATCACTATTCTTGGATTCAGGGAGCTCCCATATTAATAATTCACATTAGTACTCTTGACAAGAAAAGGAAAGAAACCAATTAACTTTAATTTCTTCTCAAGAAAAATTCAACCCACCCTTAGAAACATTAGACCCACTCGATAGGGCCGATCGGCAAACCCAAATTAGAATCCGAATAAGAATCTGAAAGATTGGATAGATATTATAAGAGGAGATCCTCACAGGGGATCACATGATGAGGGTTCCGTATGCCACCAAGTGTCCTTATCTTACAATCTCTGCCACGGGATGAATTGCACCTTTTCCTTATAGTTAATATTTTCTTCAAAAGTTTGTTAGTTAGATTAAGATTGTTATTTGGAATGAAGGATGAATAGCCAATATCCACTTGCCAAAGCAGATGTAGTAATGGCATTGTAACCATTATTTCCATACACAACGTAGGCCTCAAAACGACAATAAGCATCAGCAGCTAAAAGTATTCCCATGACAGGACCTCTGGAAATGATTGTTCACAAATGACTAAAGTGAAACTGTCTTGTAACCAGACAAGAAGTTACTTTACTCTTCTATACAAGTTCATTGAACATCTTGGGCACTTCTAAGTATCTTGATAGATATTGTTTCTATCTATGGCCAGACTAATGTCTATGCACGCATTAATATATATATATATAAGAAAAGCCACAAGAGAAGCTTTCTCTAAAAGCTTGCCATGTGGACAGTTTGCTAACTATGTTTAGAAAAATGGATGGTTCCACAACTGCTGCATGGGCCATCTTCAGATTCTAAAAGTTCCGTATAATCTCTAATAAATATCCCTCGTCATATTTTTTACAATGGCCAATCCAATCAAGACTTTCATATTTATACTCTACTGTCTCTAATTCTCTGTAACTGCCTCTCCTTCACTGTCTCTGTATATATGATACCAACTTTCCATTGGTAGTAATTACCAACCAAATTCAATGCATGAATCACATAGAATTAACAACTAGTATAGATTAGTATCGCAGCCCTGCAAATGTTCCTGTTCATTTCTTTCATCAAGTGACAAATTATATATAAAATACATAGATGAGTCACGCGTATGGAAATAAAAGAAATACCTCATGAAGAAGAATAAGGGGAAAATGTTACCTTCTTATGATCTAGTTCATGAAAATAAGAGATGTGCTCCCGAGGGACAATCCATATCTCAAATGGGTAAGAAGCTGCGGAAGGAACAATTGAGAAAAAATGGCTCGTCTCATCAATCAAAATCTCTTTCAATTGAATGTCGCAAAGGCTGCACTTCCCTGTCCTATCAAAAAACTCCTTTGTGCAGTTAAGGCGAGCAGAAACTGAGGGAGGTACCACAGGAAGGCCGACTATCTGACTGTGTGAATGTGCCATTGAGGCCCCAGCTGATGCACCGTGGTTCTTAAAAACCTTTCACGAATACAAAGAAAAATCGAAGATAACTATAATCAGCTTAAGCAATACAATTTAGCAAGAAAGATTATACGTGCATAAATACAGATTATTAAAAGTCGCAATTATGATTATGTATACCTAACAATTAAGCGATATAAGATCTCAGCAAATCAATTCCTTTACAAGTAAATCTTGTTGTTAGCTAAAAATTTAACCTCCCATGCAACTTTCTTTATTTGGATCAGAACAAAAGTTTCTTCTTTAATATCCAGCAGGAGTGGAGGTTATATAAACAAGGCTTGAGTGTTAAATAATACGAAACAATCATTTTTCTCTAAAAGCTTAAGCTAGTAGAGAACAGTGTTTTTATGCTTTTATATTTAACACTCCTCCTCATGTCTGGGCTCGAGACTTTTTTTAATAGGTTCATGACGTGAATTTGAATTAAATGAGAGAAAATCGATTATGCTAAGAGCCTAGCATGACTCAAACTAAGAATCGTTTAAATAATACGAAAAAAAATCATTTTCTCTAAAAGTTTAAGTTATTAGAGAACGGTGCCATTATACTTTTATATTTAACATTGAATTTGAATGCCACTCTGGCCTGATTTCTGGAACAGCTTTCCTAGTGCGGAAGAAGATTTCAGCGATCTGAAAAATGAGAAGTCTAGAGTTTGTGACTGGCAAGAAGCCCAAAGGAGCTTCTTGTTCAAAATGCAAAAGTTCAATTTGAACTTCTAGCTCCGGGCTGCGAGGGACTGTACTGAAGATATTCTTCTACATAATGTACCTCTACTCAAAAGCACTTCTACAGAAGCCAGCTCTAGCTGGGGCAAAAAAACCTACAATTCCGACCTTAACAAGATAGATGCAGCAAAAATTTCAGGTTTTAAGGTCTACAATTCGACGATCTACCTGGGCATACTTGATCGATCCATGGCGATCGAGGTGGTGGATCCGCTCCTTATACGCGAGGAGAACCTCCCCGATCTCCTCCGCCGCGAGATCCCACAGGTTCACCGAGTGGTAGGGGGTCTCTATCACCACGTCGTGGAATCCGAACCCCGGGATCGCGCAGGGGCCCGGCTCGGGAACGGAGCTCGGGGCCTCGACGTCGCGGCGGAGAGCGGGGTAGAGGTTCTCTATGACCCGGATCTTCCACGCCGCGGCGCCGCCGGGGAGGCGGAAGATCTCGGGGGCGCACTCGCCCTCGCGGCCGATGCAGAAGGGGCAGGAGGGCTTGGTAGGGTTAGGGTTAGGGTTAGGGTTAGAGGCGGGGGAGTGGGATTTGAAGTCGGAGGGGCGGCGAGCGCGCGCGGGGGAGAAGATGACCCAACGGTCGAACACGGGGTCGCGTCGGATCTCGGAGCTTCTAGAAGAAAACGAAGAAGACGACGACGACACCACGGTGGATGAAGAAGTCGGCGGCGACATGGCTTAACCGCTTGTTTTGTGGCGAAATCGTCGCCGACTTTTATAGAGGTTTTAAAAGTCGCGTAGGATCGACGCCAAGAAGGTAGTGGAAGGGAGAGAAAGCCGCTCGAGGAGGGTTTAAAAATAAAAAAAATAAAAAAATAAAAAAAAATAAATAGCGTTAATTTTATACCATTTTTTCTGTAAATATATTGAATAATATATATATTTTTGTAAAATTTAAATTTTTATATTTATTTTTAAAAAAAAATAAATTTTTTATATATATTCTACTGATTATTATCGTTAGTTTATTATTTTTTTTAACATAATATAAAAAAATATATTAATTTTATTCATGCAAATATATCAATTAAAAAATTTTAAAATTTAAAAATATGATTAAGTATGATATCAGAAAGAATAAAAAAAATATATTTATTTAACTTGCTAACCAAAATTAAGTTTTTAATTTATAGTTAATTTTTTTTTTTCGAAAATATTAATGATAGAAACATATATATGAATAATTTAAAATTTTTTAAAAATAAATATAAAAAATTAAATTTTATTAAAATATATTTGTTATTCAATATATTTATAAAAATATGTATAAAATTAATTTAATTTTCTTTCTCCTAAAATTCATTAAAAAAAAGAAAAGAAAAAAAAAGGGATGGTAGGTGTACACCCCATAAGGAGTCTACATCCTACACCCGACCCCATCCTAGGGTGGGGCTTTCTTTACTGAGGAGTGCTACCTGTACACCCCAAATGGGGTGTACATCCTACACCCACTCCATCCTGGGCTGGGTATTCCTCCACTCGTCCATCGATGGGACGAGTGGAATTCACCCCACCCCAGGATGGGGTGGGTGTAAGATGTACACCCCAATTGGGGTGTACACTTATATATACCCTTCTTTTACTGGTCACTTCGATGTGAACAGTGAAATTCATCCCATCCCAGAATGGGGTGGGGTGTAGGATGTACACCCCTTGTGGGCTGTACACTTATATTTATCCATATTCTAAATAAAGTTTAACTTTTTAAATTATTTATATATATTTTTTTAGTTTATTATTGTTAATTTATTATTTATTTTTTAATCGAATATAAATAAAATATTAATTTTATTCTTACAAATATATTTGTCAAAAAATTTTAACTGTTAAAAAATATATTAATAATTAAGTATAATATCTAAAAGGATAAAAAAATAATTTTACCTTACTTACTAACTAAAATTAAGTATTTAATTTATCGTTAATTATATTTTTCTAACTAACATTAAGAGGAGAGACGTAGAAGATATATGAACAACTTAGAACTTTTGAAAAATAAATATAAAAAGCTGTACTTTATAAGAATAATTTTATTATTCGATATGTTTATATAGAATTGTTTGAAATTAACTATATTTTATAATTTAAGTTTGAATACTATTTAGAGCAAACGTGCTCAGTTGCTATCGATTTATTTTCAATGATCAAGCTTTCAAATTCACGATCGATATCGTTGAACGTGATCTAAATCATTGAAATTATCTAGAAATCAAATCTCATACTAGCTATTCATCAAGCGAACACAGAAACAAAAATATTGTAATGAAGATTGAGAGTATAAATTTTATTTTAAATAGTTTTTAAAAAAAATTAAATAAATTTAATTGATATAAATTTGTTTATACCGTTAAACGAGCAAATATTCCATATTTATCATTAAAATTATAAATTTTGCAATCTTTAATCATTAAGTGAATAATATCGAAAAAATTTAAAATTTAATTTTTAAATACTTTCAGTAATTTAGAACATGTTCAATAATAATGATAATCAATTTATAAACTCCATTGTAAAAAAAAAAAGGAAAAAAAAAAGAAAAAAAAAGTAACAGGCCCCCAACTCATTATTTTTTTATTATTATCAATTAAAAGTCTGGTTATTAAAAACGCACAATTTTAAATTTCTGGAACTAATTTTATTGGATGCCTTTTGAAAAATTATATATTTTAATTATCGAATTTAAAATAAGCGTTTGTTGCTCACATTAGGGATGCCCATGGGTCGAATTTGGGTGAATTTTCAAAAATTCAAATCCGACCACTAAATCCGAATCAGAATCTGAATTAGACGGATTTTAAAAATTCATATTCAAATTCGAATCCGACAAAAAATTTAAAATCCGAACCCAAATCAGAATCCGAAAATTCAAACACGAAATAATTAGTTTTTTTTTTCTCTTTACAATATTTCAAAATATATTATATTAAATTTAAAATTTTAAAATATAAATTTAAATATAATATCAAATATATATATATATATATATATATATATATATATATATATATATATATATATATATATATATATATAACGTAAAATCAATTTGGGTTCGGAATCGGATACAATCAAAATTCATATCCAAATTCAAATTCGTAGAATTTTTATTTTTTATATCCATATCCGAATACATATCTGTTTTAATATTGGGTAAATTCATTCCGTTCGGATTCGATTCGAATAAATTTTGAATAAAATTTCGAGTATTCCTACCCATTAACATCTCTAGCTAAGATGTGATTCATTGTGGGTATTCATATTTTTATATTATTATTAGAAAACAAAAGTCTTATTAAATTATTGGCTTGTAAAGAAACTGAGTCTCCAAGAAGTTAGCAAAATATTAAAAATAATAATACAACAAAATTATTTTTCAAAAAAAAAAAGAGAGAGTCTAAAATATAGAATTTTTTTTTGCAAAAATTTATTTTTTTATTTTTTTTCTGAATTTCAAAAATCTATATTTACTCTATTAAAATTTTAAAAAATATTTTTAAAGGGTTACGGTATTAATAAAAATAGTGTAATGACCAAATTATTCTTACTTATTATATATAAAAAATTAATTTTTAATATATTTTTATAAAAAATTATAAAAAATCTGACGATCAACTTGATTTGTTGAAAAAATAAAACATATATTTTTTAAAGTCACGAAATAAATAAATAAATAAATAAATATAGAAATTTTTTTTGTAATTTAGCTAAAAAAAAAAAAAGAAAATCAAAGATAATTTCTATAGCCTGCGTTGCTCCGCTTGATCAAAAAAAAAAAAAAAAAAAAAAAAAAAAATAAAAATAAAAATAAAAATCCCTTCTACTTTTTCTAGCTGAATACATGTTTAAAGGTTTTTTTCTTACAAATTTATTTTAGTTCCCGATATTATTCGAATTTAAATTTTTTTATTTCTATACTATGTTAAATTATTAAAATAACTATTTCTTAAAAAAACCTAAACTTGATAAAATAAAAAATATATATTTTATATTTTTATATTTAATATTATTTCTTGTTTTTATATTTTGCACTCCTCTATAACTAAATTTTTAAAACTCTATGCCAATTTTTATGGATAATATACTAATTTTCTCTCAAATAATAATAATAAGAATTATAAATAAAAAATATTAATAACTCACAAACACCGTTAAAAAGAAAAATTCCAAAATTCTACTTAATTTAAATATATGAAAAACAAATAGAATATATCATATCAAGCATTCATATATTTATTAAAATTAATCTTTATTTATAATAAATTTAAATTTGAATATAATTAATTAGGTCATATTTATGAAAATTCTAATCAACTAGAGAGTTTTTTTTTTTTTTTTTTTGTCTTTTCATTGATTTGTTAAGTTAATAACTATTAGTATAAATACTCGTGTTTTGCAGCAGATAGTTATTACTAAAATAAAAATATGAATAATTTGCGACACTATAATATAGACATTCATATAGCAATCAATCCAATATAATAATATGAATTGTAAAAAAATAATTTAAAAAATCATTACATATATATCAAATTACACAGAATAATAATATGAATCTTAACCAAGTAACAATGACGTCAGATTACTAAAGTATTCCTGCAGAGAAGACAAAAGTAATAGTATGAACCTTAACCAAGTAACAATGAAGAAATATTACTAAAGTACTGAAATATATACCAAGCAAAGATGGAATAAATAGGCAAAAAAGAAGCAAGGAGGTGAGAAAATGCTCCAACGAAGAGAGAAGATTTAATCAAGTGAGAGGAGAGAGGAAAAGGGAAAATACACATGCATGCGATTAAGGCAGGGCGATTCATTTTTTTGTTCACAAAAACGTCTCCACGGGGTTAGGTTAGGTTCGGATTTGGTGGACAAAATAAAAAGGAGAAAGGGTTCGGCTTGTTTTAGTTTTATTTATTAGTATGTTTTGATTTAAAAAAATGTTGATTTAAAAAAATAAAAAGGAGAAAGGGGGATTCGGTTTATTTTTTGGTTCAATATAAATATTGATTTAGAAAAATAAAAAGGAGAAAATGGTGATTCGGTTTATTTTTTTGGTTCAATATTAGATATAAATGGAGTGGAATTTAATTGCGCAATATTGAACACGCGTAATGGGGAATAGAGTAAATAAGTTTTAATTATCATAATAGGTTTAGAAATTATTAGCCAGTTTTGAAACGTAAGAATTATTTTTAAAAAAATATGCAAAAAATTAAGAGGAGAGAGGTTAAGAAAAAATTACCTTAAATTTTAATTTAAATTCTGGATATTAATGTTAAAATTAAAATTTAATATATAAATTTGAATTGAAATTTTAACCTTTTTTATAATTTTGAAATCAAAATTAAAATTTTAATTTTGAATTCAAATTTTATTCAAATTTTAAATTCAAATAAATATTTTGAACTCAAATTTTTAAATATGATTGAAATTTTTTTAATATAATTTAAACCTTAAATTTAAAAAAGATGAGATAGTTGAAGATCGGAGTTACAAATCTTCAGAAAAAAAGCATAAAAATAAACGGTCACGAACTCCTAAAAGTAGAGCATCGAATTCTTTAATTTAAAATCAGAGTTATAAATCTCTATCTTAGTAGTAAAAAAAATTTTCTATCAAAATTTCAACATATATATTCTAATTATTTTACATCGTTAAACTAGCAAGCAATCTATACCGGTCGTTAAAAATTATTAATTTTGAGATATTTTGATCGTAGGATAAATGATGTCGAAAAATTATAAAATTTAGTTTCTAAAAGTTTCAAATAATCTAAATCATGTTTATCATGTTTAACGATATAAATCGTTGATTCGAAAACTCTATCATCGAAAATAATTTATAAGTACGAAGTCGATCGTACTCGTAAGAGTATAATAGCCGAATTATATATATATATATATATATATATATATATATATATATATATATAGTCCGGCTACTATACTATTAATAGTACCAAGTTATTGGTGCTATCAAGTTTTCTATCCTTAGATCAACCCCTTTGATCATTTTCATCCGTTAGATTTTACTATTTTCCAACCACGGTTTAAACCTAAGGGGCCCACTATCATCTCAACCACACATCTTTTAACTCAAGGGTTAAAAACTTAATAGCACCAATGACTTGGTACTATTAATAATATTCCAGCTTAACTCGTGTATATATATATATATGGTGATATGCTCATATATGGAAGCTCCGTGCTTATAAGTTGTTTTCAATTTTGAGACTTTCAAATCGATGATCGGCTCCGCTAAACTTGATCTTGAGTATTTGAAGTATTTAGAAAATAAATTTCGTGATTTTTTGATATCATTTGCTTAATGATTAAAATGATCAAAATAAATAATTTGAATGATCGTGGTCAGCCTTTGTAAGTTTAACAGTGTAAAAATATTTAAATCATGTAAATTTTGATAGAAAATTTTTTATACTATATAAAATAAGATCAACATCTTTGATCACAGATTTTAGTATTATATAATTATATTTTGTGAGATTTTTATTTTTCGTTGTTGATTTTGAATTCTTTCGATCATTAGGTAAATGATAACGAAAAATCACGAAATTTATTTTCTAGATATTTTAAATACTTTAAATTAAGTCTAACATAGCTGATCGTCAATTCAGAAGTCCAACACGAATGCCTTCATACTTATAAAAAGTACTCTAGTCACACACACACACTCTCTCTCTATATATATAGGGTTCGGCTAGTATACTCTTATGAGTAAAATCATTTCGTACTTATTAGTTTTTTTTTCTTGGATAAAAGAATGTGCGGTTAGGATTATAGTAGTTCCTAGGATTTATACTATTTCACCAACAATCTAGTAAATCCTAGGGGGATCACTATCATCCTAACCGTACATTGCTTTATTTAAAGGCGAAAAAATTATAAGTACAAAAGGATTTATATTCATAAGAGCATAATAGCCCTACGCTATATATATATATATATATATATATATATATATATATATATATATATATATATATATATATATATATAAATGTTCGGTTGGAATACTATCGATAGCACCAAGCAATTGGTGCAATCAAGTTTTTAGTCCTTAATGAAAGTATGTAAGGTTAGGGTTATAGTAATTTTCTAAAATTTTTACTATTCAACCAATCACCCACTAAACCCTGGAGGACCACTATCATCCTAACCGCACATTTCTTAATTCAATAGCTAAAAACTTGATAGCACCAATGACTTGGTGCTATTGATAGTATTCCAGCCTAAGTGGTTAAGATGATAGTGTTTCCCTAGGGTTTACTAGGTGGTTGGTTGAATAGTAAAAATCTTAATTAAGGGACCACTGTAATTCCAACCGTATATTTTTTCATCCAACGGCTGAAAACTTGATAACACCAATTGCTTAGTGTTATCGATAGTATTCTAGTCGGACTTTATATATAATTATATATATATATATATATATATATATATATATATATATATATCAAAAATAGAAAATTTGGAAAGTAACACATGTGGTCCGTTCATTTATCCAAAATGATGATTAACAAGATAAGATTGATTAATTATAAGATGGAGTAATAATAATAATAATAATAATAATAATAACAATAACAATAACAATAACAATAACAATAGTAATATGTGCGTTGCATACATGCATGCGTAACGCGAATTTTACAGCACAAATATATCGCACGGTGTACCCACACGCACGCACGCACGCACATAACACACATACCCACCCAAAAAAAAAAAAAAAAAAAAAAAAAAATAAGGCCTACACGCGCGCACACACACACAGACACAAGCTCCATACTTTGTTCCCCCCACCCCCCTCCCCTCCCCTCGCATCACCTCCCCCTCCCCCAACTCCTTAACCAATTCCAAGGAAACCCCCTCCACGATTCCCGAGGCGGCGCCCCACTGCGCCCCCGACCCAGCGAAGGCGAAAAAACCCTAATCTCTCCCGCCCCGATCGCCGCCCCACGCATCGTGAGTACGCCCCGATCCTCATCGTCGCGTTTCTCCTCGATCGCGATTGGTTTTCGTGGGAAAAATCGGAGGTTTTTTTTTTTTTTTTTTGCGTTTTTTGTTTTGTTTTGGTTTTTTTGGTTTTGGTTTTATGGAGCATCGGTGTGATGGTTTCTGCGTTGTTGTTTTGGTTCGGATGATCGGTTGCATGTGGGTGATGATTTGTTGTTGATTATTATTATTATTATTTTGTTGATGATGAGATTGGAGCTGAGATCGGGAGGGGATTGATAGTTTTGCGTTGTGATTCCTCATGTTTGTTTGGTAATTTCTTGATGATGGATATAGCGAAAAAGATCGTCCTTTTGCGAGATTTTTTGTGGGGGGAGGATTTGGGGAGGTGATTGAGGTTCAAATCGATGGTCGGATCGCTTTTTTCTAGTGGCTATTCCTGTTTGGGTGATGGACGGTGGGTCTTTGGTACGAAAGGGGGGAATTTACAAGGAAATCCGAGCATCAGGTGATGTAGATACCCTTTCCTTTTTGCCACATTCGATTCCATTCAAAAGCCTCTTTGTTGCTGTTACCAGGGAGATCATACCCGGTTTGATTCTCTTCTTCCTTTTTCTGCCGATTTTATCGGCCTTCGGATGCTTCGTTTGATCTTTCCCAATCCTAATCCATGTTGTGGTTGCCATGTTTCCCCTTGTTTTATTGGGCGACATGGTATTGTCGCGATCATTCGGTTCTTCTTGCAGTTCCATATCTCCCGTTGCTCGATTTCCAAGCCATTTCCCCCTCTTTTTTGCTAAGAAAAATCTTTTCTTTTCTTGATTCTTCCCAGTTTATTCATTTTGCCGTAATCTAACTTGTTTGAATTTTGTATGATGGGTGAGGAGATCGAGGAACTTAAAGCGGGGAAGAATTGCATGGGGAGAGGATGCCTGAGCTGCGAAGTGGAGCCCGGCAAGCTCGGCTGAAGTCCAAGAAGCTCGAGGATCTTCCGAATCCTAATAACCAAGTCGAGAATTTGGTATTGCCTGCACCAAACAGAGGTGGTAGGCGGGGAGCCGGAAGAGGCAGTAAGGCTGCTGCAGCACCGAAAAAGGCAACTAGGGCAAGAGGCGGAGGTAGAGGAAGAGGCGTTGCGGTGATCGACTTGGATCCGGATCAGCCTTGTGAAGTTCTACCGGGTGTTGGTGACAAAAAGTTGGCAATGGATGGCGAAAGTGCCGATAAACTTGTGGGAGCTGAAGAGGAAGCGAGTACAGCTCCAGTCCCTGAGCGGGTGTGCATTTTCTTCTTTTCTTTGTTTTGTGTCGGAGCGGAGCTCATTTGCATGAAGTCATTAACTTGATACCTTGTTGCATATATCTTTACTTTGCGCAAATTACTTGCTTCTTCTGGACTATAGAGTTTTTCTTTATGTATATAAGAAACTGGAAATTCCTTTAAATATATGAACATGCAGAAACTACAAAAGCTTTGTAATTACGCAGGCGCCTTAAGCGTGAATCAATTTGCATGCTTCGTTCAAGCTGCACCGTTGGCATTTTTATTTAGCAGACATATTTTCTTTTGGCAAGGGATTATATATGTGAGTTATATGCTGTGTTTGCTTTGGTTAGAGTACAAATGCATATATATGAATATGCAGAAGCTACGAAGGCTTTGTAATTACGTTAGGATCTTAAGCTTGAATTAATTTGCATGCTTCGTTCGAGCTGCACCGTTGGCATTTTTATGTAGCAGACATATATTTTCTTTTACATGACGTGTTTGCTTTGAGTAGAATAAAAATGCATGCCAGTTGTAGTAAGCCTCAAGCTGGCCTGTCAATACTGTCTCCTCATTCTCTTAGTTACATGCAAATATTTCGTTATTTGGACCATTGCATATTTATAACATTAAAAGTGCACATCTTGGTTTTGGGTCTGTCAGTTCTTCCTGTTTTGGACATTCTCTTTTGAATCTTCCCATCTTTGCATAGGTAACCTCCCATTTATGTCTTTTGCTTTAATCCTAACTAGTCTTTCTGTCGGTATCTTCCATCCTTTGCTAATAGAAATCCTTGTGATAATTTGCTTTAATTACTTTTGCATGTAGTAGCATGTGCTCTTTTGCTAGTACAACATAGGAAGGAAAAAGTTTACTGTATAGTAACTAATCATATCTTTCCCTCTTTCAGGTTCAATTAGGTAACTCTCCTGTATATATAACTGAGAGAAAACTGGGCAAAGGTGGTTTTGGTCAGGTCTATGTTGGCAGAAGAGTTTCTGGTGGAACAGAGCGCACTGGGCCAGATGCCTTTGAGGTTAATCTTTAATACTATCATTAATCTTGAAGAAATAAAACTAGAATATTTTGTGACAATATTTCCTTAATGTTATGTGTAGGTGGCATTGAAATTCGAGCATCGAAATAGTAAAGGTTGCAACTATGGCCCACCATATGAGTGGCAAGTTTATCAGTAAGTACTTCGAATTGAACATGTTTTATTAGTTTGATTAGATTATGAGAAGTTATCGATCTTACACATTGCTCTTTGGTCTCAAGCTCTCTTAATGGATGTTATGGAATCCCATCGGTTCACTACAAGGGCCGCCAAGGAGACTACTATATTCTTGTGAGTTAAATTCTTCTAAGTACTCTTAGGGCTTGTTACTTGATGGAGCTTCAAGATGTGTTGTTCGAAGAAGCACTACTAACTTTTTAGAGCTTTCCCTTCAAGGGGTGAAAAGATAAATCTAGTTTTCTACAGTAGCTCCTTATTTTTTGTTCGCTGAACTCTTTGGTTTTGTAGAACCTTTTGCTTGCCGAAGTAGAGAACTTGCTTTAGAAGCTAGCCCTTATCGGCAACTAGATGTTAGTGTGTTTTTATCTTGCATAGTAAGTTATAATAATTCTTTCAGGTGATGGATATGCTTGGGCCTAGCCTTTGGGATGTTTGGAATTCAGTAGGACAAGCGTAAGAAAAGATTCTATCCTTTTTCATCTTATTCTCTTATATCCTGCTCATCTTTTGATATTATTTACATTTGGAATAGGATGTCAGCAAATATGGTGGCCTGCATTGCTGTAGAGGCCATATCAATTCTCGAGAAACTTCATTCTAAGGGGTAGATTTTGCACCGTTAGTCTTATCAGTTATGTCAAATGAACTTTGCAACTGTTTTCACGTTTTATTTTATTCTTCGATCTCAATCAGGTTTGTGCATGGGGATGTTAAGCCAGAAAACTTTCTTCTTGGTCAGCCTGGATCAGTTGATGAGAAAAAGCTTTTTTTAATTGATCTTGGTTTGGGTATGTCTCTATTGCTAAACTAGTTCTCTGTTATCTATTAGAATGCTTGCGATTTGCATCCCATAAAATTCTATTTACTTGAAAAATTAAGATAGATGCTTACTTGTGGTGGTTGGATACTGGAAGTCTCTCCTTAGCCTTTAAAATATTGAGGAATGTGGTTTCTTATCTAGTGCATTGGGCTGGTGTTAGTGATAATATAAACTTTTTGCAGCATCTCGATGGAAGGAATCGTCATCAGGTCAACATGTCGACTATGATCAGAGGCCAGATATTTTCAGGTTGTTGCTTTTATATATATGTATGCAAAATCATCTTTTTTGAAATATATAGCTGTAAATATCTGAAATTTCACATCATTATCTCTCAAAAGGGCAGTTTCTAACATAATAAACTTTATAAGTTATAAGTTTGGTATTCATCAATTCATGTGTGTTGGGGTTGTTGGGGCGGCGGCAGTTGGGTTTTGTGTTAGAAATTTTTTTTGAAGAGCTACTTTGGAAAGTACGTGCATGTATAATATGTAAGAAGTTTATTTTTGAAGGTCATGTATGGAAATTCAAATTTTGCATTGATATACATGTAAATAAATAATTCTACAGGGGTATATATTAGTTATCACGTTCTATTTTTCCTCTGCGTCCCTTCTTAATTTGAATGTTCTCTTCTTGTCAGGGGAACAATAAGGTATGCAAGTGTGCATGCCCATTTAGGCCGCACTGGGAGTAGGAGGGATGATTTAGAGTCACTGGCATACACTCTAGTATTCCTCATTAGAGGAAGGTTGCCTTGGCAAGGCTATCAGGTGCTTTCACTATGTTGTTGGGCATTGACTTTTTAAATGTTCTCTGTTCATTCGATATGTTATTATTTCTAATTATTTATTTGCCCTTGTTCTTATCCTGGTTAAATAATGCAGGGAGATAACAAGAGCTTTCTTGTTTGTAAGAAGAAAATGGCTACTTCCCCAGAGCTTTTGTGCGGGCAATGTCCGGCTCCATTCAAACAATTCCTTGAGACTGTCACAAATATGAAGTTTGATGAAGAACCAAACTATTCTAAGCTCATTTCCCTTTTTGACAGTCTGATTGAACCAAACACTGCTCTTAGACCTATCAGAATTGATGGAGCTTTAAAGGTTTTGATTACATTACAGTAAACCAATCTCTTGTTTTTTCTCATCATGTAGAGGATTTTTTTTGCAACAATAATCCACCCTTTTTCCAACTTTGCAACCTCAATACACCTTTTTCACTTTCCGTAAATCTGGACTACAATCTTCTTTTATGGGCTGAAATTCCCTTGGCCATCTTATGTATATATCTGCACACCGAGTTCCGGTCAGGGGCGTTCTGGTCCATGCAAGGATGTCTTTCTCCAAAATTTCAGAACCAAAAGAAGTGGACTGAGAGTGCAAAATAAGAATAGGGTGGATTTAATGCAAAAAGGTCTATAGGGAATATATATTTTTTTATAAATAATTTTGGATATTATGGTCAAACTCATACAATTTCAGGTTGGCCAGAAACGTGGACGGTTGCTTGTAAATCTTGAAGAGGATGAGCAGCCTAGAAAGAAAGTTAGATTAGGGAGTCCAGCGACGCAATGGATTTCGGTTTACAATGCTAGGCGGCCCATGAAGCAGAGGTATATATGCTAATGGTAGATATACAGTGCAAACCACCCAATCCCACTTCCGTCATACTGCATAGGAATTTCAGTTTGTGATATCCCTTTGGTTAGAAATTTGTCAGCTGCAGCTGAAAATAATATCGAAGACTAAATAAATAATACTTTAGTTGGAATTCAAGGTAAGTGGACTTTTAGTTTAGACAACATTTGGCACCCTCTAGTTTATAAGGGAAATGTGAACGAACAAAGTTTGATGTAACGGATGTGGATTTGTTTAAGTTGAAATCGAAGTTGAGTACATAGTTATCCTAAGAATCAGGTTAATTGCTGAGAACAATAGTAGTTACGGAAGTATGGCTGATCTCTCCCAAACCGAAGAAAAATAATGTTAAACAAATCCTAAATTTTCTTGTTAGAAACGTCCGGCTGAATCACCCTACTTATAGAAGTAAGTAGGGCACTGGATTATATCAAAATGCTAATGTTAGAAATAGAAACCTAATATGAATACAATCTTCTTTCTATGTAATGACTCTGTCAAATCCTAGTATGGCCAAACACATGTTGAAATACACCGCAACTACGTAGGGAAGATAAATATGAAATTTGAAATTAGTTGGAGAAAGTTTCTGTTTTCATGCTGGCTTCAAACCTGAAAGATGATCCAAAAATACTACTCCTGATCAACTTGTATAAGCTGGTTTGGAAAGCTGTCGATGATGATTTGGTAATTCTCCAAAATTGGCTGGAAAATTTGAACATATACCTTTCCAAATCTGTTGATGGTGCTATACTAGGCTTCTATATTGAGTGTGTCGCATTACTTGATCCACGACTTGACCGCATACCGACACGACTTTATGTATAAAATACAACTCAACATTGTAATATTGTTATGACCAACTAGCCTGAGACTCACATCAACCTGCCATTCGTGACTTAATGCCATGTTTATATGCGCCAGCCGGCTACTGTGTAAAAAGTTTGGTAAGCAGAATTTTTGTGGCTAGCTGGCATAAACATGAGGTGGGAAGCTTCAATTCTCCGAAATAAATGTGCTAGCATGTGTAGAGGTCATGCATGGGCATGAAATATGCGACCTTGGTAGTTGGAAATAACAAGTATTCAATTATAAAAGACAATCTTTTTTAGTCTGTAAATACATAAAGATTTCGAGAACTAACGACTAAACATAAATATATGTGAAAAAGCTTACATTTTCTATGTTTCATGGACAAGCGTAGTTCATATTGTTGTAGCAACCTTAAGTCGGCCTAACAAAAATGGTCACCAAACTGAGTTGCCTACCCAAAAAGGGAACTAAATTGAGCCCTAAAATAAAAAAAGGGATTCCTCATTGTTGATCAAGTGTCAATTTTAATCAGAGAGGTGCAAACAGTCAAGATAGTTAATAGAAAGACGTAGTGGTAGGTCAAAAATGGCATGGCTGAAGGGCGAAAGATTTAGTCACTAGGGATTTAACAAAGAGATAGATCAAGATAGTTATATCAGCTATAAAGGGGTTTGCAAAACTGCTTGTCTTCCTTTGCTTACTAAGAAGTCTTAATGCAAGCCTATATTTTTGTAATATTGGCGAAGTTCCTCATTTGAAAATACCGTTAAACAAAAGCATTCCATAACATAATTCAAAATTAGCGCTACCAATCCAAAAGAGAAATCTGAGGCGAATTTGGTATTTTTCAGTTTCTTCTACTTTATCTTGGTTTTAGTCATGCATAAATGCAATCTTAGTTGACATCGTAGTAGAATCTTTCATCAAAGAAGCTAGGTTTTCTATTCTGTTGATCTTTCTTTTCATGCTGTTAGCATTTATTTGTTAGAATTATTATAAGAATATAAGTTCATCGTATTTTGTTACCAGTTTAACCTTGCCTTTTTTTTTTTTTTTTTTTTCTGTGGGTAGGTACCATTATAATGTAGCCGATGCAAGGCTTCAGCAACATATAGATAAGGGTAATGAAGATGGGCTGTATATTAGTTGTGTGGCGTCATCAGCAAATCTTTGGGCTCTCATTATGGATGCAGGGACTGGTTTCAGCTCCCAAGTTTATGAATTGTCACTCGTTTTCCTGCATAAGGTGCGATAAAATCATATGATGGAAACCTATATTTTGAGTTGTTATTTGTCCTAAGTGTAGTATTGATACTGATTGCTTCTTCTATTTGCTTTTGTTTATAGGATTGGATTATGGAGCAATGGGAGAAGAATTATTATATCACTGCCATAGCTGGTGCAACCAATGGAAGTTCGTTGGTGGTTATGTCTAGAGGTTTGTGCAAGTTGTGCTACTACATTTGATTTCTATAATATTATTTTTGTTTTAGGGTTTACTTTCTTAATGTTATTTACATTTGTTGAGTTATGGTACTATGGTTTTTCTTTGAGTTCGTAGTATTGTTCACCATCTATCTTTCAAGCTCTCCTGCTATAAAAATTCTGAAAAATGTTCAGTGATTGTCTGATAGAATCGCAACAGCAATAAGCTTTAGAAAAGGAAGAAAATTTTGTATCTCATCGCTGCATTCTTATAAAATTGTTTTAGATAGTTCAGGTGGAAGACCCTTCAGGAGGATAGGAGGTCAAAAAAGACTTGGGATGGAAACGGTGAAAGAAGATAAGGCAGGAAAAGAATCCTTTTGTTGAGATTGGTTATTAAACAAGATAGAGCTCATCTCTCCGTACTGAGCTAGGATTTGAGCCTACAATGCAGTCGTAGCTCACTTCATCTACTTTTTATGTCATTGTTCACTTCCTCTTCTGTTTATTGCAATTTGCGGCAAGCAATAGCTTTGAGTTTTGAAGCTAATGGAGTCTTGAGGGTCGACCCTTCATTAGAAGTGCTAAATCTAATTGCTTTTACTAGAAATATAACCTTTTAAAAAAAGAGAGAATTTGTGACTAGCTCTAGAGTCAGAATGCATCTCTTTAACCCAACGATTCATCCAAGTTCTTTTATGTTTGCATCCTGATGATATTTTTAATTATTTCCAAATTTCTCTTGAGAGCTTTTCCACTTTCAGTGTTCTTCGCTATATCATGTATAAATATATATAAGACTGGATGCTTGATATGTAACTTTGGGTTATTGTTTCTTCGAGTATTCCCCAATCATGTATTAGTCCATTTGATGCAAGGCATTTTCGATAGTAGTAGAAGTTTGACAGCTCTCTCGATTGCAGAGGAAGTGGAAACTCTCATTGTTAATTCGTAAACATTCTTATCTTTATCATGCTTCAATGTGCTGAGTCTTCTCACTAAACTGTCTCTGTTTTACTTCTTTATAACTCTTTACTGCTAGAATAATATTTGCCTCTAATCTTCATACCATTTTTATTACACGTCTGGATACATGTCTACACGATCCTACTCTAATTATTATTATTATTTATTATTATTTTTTTATGTAAAGAAGAATCTGTCTAAAATTTGAGTTATGGATGAATTAAATTATCAATAATTGTCTAAAAATGATGTCTTATTGCCACAGGAACTTCATATACCCAACAATCGTATAAAGTCAGCGAATCATTTCCTTTCAAGTGGATTAACAAAAAGTGGAAAGAAGGCTTTCATGTCACATCCATGACTACTGCAGGAGGGCGTTGGGGTGTAGTCATGTCAAGGAATTCTGGTTATTCTGAACAGGTTTTCTGCAGTTCACTCATCCAGTAGCATATAAACTCCACTCCTTTTCATGCTTCCCATCATACATATTCTCTGTTTCTCGAAGTGCTTGTTTGTCCTCGTTGGGGCTTCTGCTAGGTTATGTCTGAGAGATCTGTACACTAAAGCTTTAGTAGCTTTTTCTCTGTTGAATTGCCTAAACTGGTCTCCCCGCTAGGACGGCACAAATGCATCGCAACTTCCCACCACAGAAAAAGCTTAATATCTTTTGTTCGCTGAACTACTGGCTTCTGCTTTTCGGATCAGATTAGCTGTTTCATAAACCAGTCCAAAGAGGCACTAACACCTTCATATTGTTTGTCATATCTAGATATAAATTTGCAGATGCCCACCGCTGCATTTTGTCTCACTGCTTTCACTTTATTACTCAGCAAACAACAGATGCGAGTTTCTTTTGCACCTGTCTCATGCTTTCTTCAAGGTTAAATAGTTTTTTAGATATTTCCTTGGAAAATATCTACGCTTCTTCTGGTGGTCGAAACATTTAGAACCAAATATGCATCAGCAAGGTTCATGGGAACGGACGCTAGTTTGTCGATTTATATTTATCTTTGATATTTGATTTGCAAATTTTTCTTCTTCTCTTAAAAGTAAAAGACTCTTTCCTTGGTGTGCCTTTCGTTGGGCTAGTTCTGTCAACTTACACTACACATAATTCTTCTGCCATTGTTATAACATTGCTTGCAAAGGAATCACTTGGGGCAATTGTTCCTTCACTTTTTACGTTGCCGCCTTATAAAATGAAGTGGCTATACAAATCGCAGGTTGTAGAGTTGGATTTTCTATATCCAAGTGAAGGTATCCATCGGCGATGGGAGAGTGGTTACAGAATAACTTCAACTGCAGCCACTTCTGATCAGGCCGCTCTTATCTTGAGCATGCCAAAAAGGAAGCCGCTGGATGAGACACAGGAGACTCTTCGTACCTCAGCCTTTCCAAGCAACCATGTGAAGGTATGCGTCTAATAATTGTTAAATTTGCGATGATGTCGTCACAGTAGACGCAAGGAACTTTTTTGTTGATATATTCTCAAGATGGTAGGATGGTAAAGATACATGCCATTGAAAAATATCTTCTAAGTACATATTTCCCTGATAAATCATAATAAAATCTGTCGCAACCGCAGTTGTATTGTACTGAAGCTACAATTTGCTCCTTAATTGTTACTCTATAAATGTAAATGTAAAACAATATTCTGCAGGAAAAATGGGCGAAGAATCTTTACATCGCGTCAATCTGCTATGGCCGGACGGTGTGTTGATTGTCGGCTACATAAACGCTTGCCGATCTGCACAAGTTATTCCCCAAAGTTCTAATTTTTGAAAGATCAGAGGAGGCTTATTCGATTCGCAACATTGCGCATGTAAGTTCACATTTCAGTTTTACTACATTCCGCGATAGATTATGGGGTAAATGAGTTGGCAGCGGATGTCTCCCTGATCCTGTTGTCTCTGTATAAAAAGAAAAAGAAAAACCAAAAATGTTGGGTATATTGTGCCTTTAGGCATCCCTTACAGTTAATGAGGCTGTTGCTCAGCATATATTTATCTTCTTTTAAATTTGCTATCTTATTTTGTCAGTAAGATCTACATTTCAGCTTACAATATTTTGCACAAGAAACCAAAGTGTAGTGCAAGTTAATGTTTGCACCTGCATAATATGCATGCAGTAAATCATATATATCTAGGCCTTGATTTTTCTCAAATTATAGTGCAACTGTTTACATAAAAAGGATACAAAAAGGATAGTTGAACGATTGTACAAAGAGGAACATTTTGATCTCTGAGTCTCACCAGTGGTCTCTACAAGAACATTCCCCACCCTTGAAAAAGTGAAAACCAGTTGCATCTCTCACAGAGATCTCCCTTCCTGTCACAGAGGAAGCATACTTCATAAACGAATGGCAATCGCCGCATAACCGTACGTTCTTCACCACCCGCACAGCCCGCGGCAGGCGTGTCGTTAAAATCCCGTGCATGGCCGCCAGTTTCGCGCTATGGTAGAAGAGGAAATACCTCTTCTGGTATTCCTCCACCTCGTGCAGTACAAAGCTCGTATCGGGCTCGTACCCTCTCCTCATGCATTCAAGAATCAGCACATCCAATCCGCCGTATATGTCCTTCGATTGCGGGTGCGATCGATCTCTGCCGTAGAAAACATGCACTGCATTCTCATGGACGGTCCAGCTTCTCGAAGGTAGCTTGCGAAGCCCCTTTTCTCTCATCTCCTGCCTTAGCTTTTGGGAGCAATGCCATCTCCCTGAAGCCGAGTAAAGATTCGATGCGAGTATGTAAGTCGAAGGATCGCGCGGTTCTAAAGCGAGTAGATGCTGCATCGCTCGCTTTCGTAGACTCAAAGTCGAGTCCGACCTGCAATTATTGAGTAAAGCTCGCCAGATTAGGGCATCGGGCTCGAAAGGAATGCTCTTCAGTAGCTCTTCTACTTGATCGAATTGATTCCAAAAGCCGAGAACGCCGATCATCACAGCGTAATGTTCCGAAGAAGGCCGTAGATTGTATGAGCTCTCCATTGACAGAAGCAGTTGCTGGCAAGTACTTACTGAATTTGAGCTTGTATATCTGCAAGCAGATATGATTAACACAAAGGTAATTGAATCGGGCGCGAGGATCCTCGATTCTTTCATGTGAGCCCAAAGCTCCAAAACCCTATCCCCTTGCCGATGGAGAAGATGAGCAGTGATCAACGCGTTCCAAGATACTACATCATGGTGAGGCATTTGATCAAACACATTAACTGCATCATCTAATTTCCCACACTTGGCATACATAGTAAAGACGGCGTTCCCAGCTGTAAGATCGGAAGAAGCCCTAGATTTAACCGCGAAACAATGCAATTGCTTTCCCAACTCGGAAAAACCTAAATCGCCACAGACTCCAAGTATGGTGGCCAACATGAATTCATCGATAAGCATGATTTCATTCTCTTCTAACATCGCAGAGAAATGAGATAGCACCTCTTCGGGTTGCCCATTTCTGGCATATGACGAAAGAAGAGAAGTCCATGCTATAACCAAGCCTTCTTGACAGACCCAATTGTCGAAAACTTTCTGGGCATCTTTAATCCGTTCGCATTTGGCATACATATCTACTAATGCCGTGCCAATCCAAGCGCTCGATTTGCTACCGCTCTTGATCACAAATGCATGGATCTGTTCACTCTTCCTGGGATCGGAGGCTATGGCGCAAGCATTGACAACACTTGTTAAAGTGAAATCCGAGATCCCTACACCATCCTCTAGCATCCGCGTAAATAACTCTAGACATCGAGAGCCTTGCTTATTGTTGCACAATCCAGATAAAAGAGCATTGTATGAAATGTTATTCCTCTCGGGCATTTCTTCGAACACTTTCATGGCAGAATCCACTAAGCCAAACTCCAAGAATCCACGAAGCATCGAAGTCCACGATATCACGTCCCTCACCGGCATTCGCTCGAAAACACCAACCACATCGCCTATAGAGCCAAAATTAGTATAGAAACCCATGAGACCGTTTCCGACACTTAAATCCAACTCTAACCCTGATTTAAGAGCATAGGCATGGATTGCTTCTCCTTCGGCCCGGGCGAAGCCGTCGACAGCGGCCGTCAAAAGGGTCGATAGCGAGAACCGATCCCCGAGAATCCCACTCATTTGCATATCATGGAATAGCTCAAACGCCTCACTATATCTACTCTCCTTGACCATGCCCAACAAAATGGCATTCCACGACGACACGTCTCTCTCGAGCATTTCATCGAACAGTTGCAGAGCGGCATCGAAGCGACCGCAGCTCACATACGCTCCCATGAGCGCATTGGAGACCTGGAGGCTACAACAATGGTGGGATTTGATGGCCATGGCGTGAACTTGGGAACCCAATTCGGCGTTCGATTGCCGGATGCAATCGGTCAACAGCGCGACGAAGCTAAACTCATTCGGGCAGATACCGATCTGCCGCATTCGACCGAAAAGGGCCACCGCCTCGGTCTCGACTCCGCACTTGGCGTACGCGGAGACCATGGAGGAGAAGGAGGCCACGTCGGGGCAGGGCAAAGCGTCGAACGCCTTGCGTGCGTCGGGGAGGCGTCCGAGGTTGAGGTAGGCGACGATGAGGGAGTTGGCGAGGCGGGTGTCGCCATTTTCGCCGAGCTTGGCGACGGCGGCGTGGACGGCGCGGGCGAGGGCGAGGTTACGGCGGCGGAGGGCGAGGCGTAGGAGGCTACGGAGATGGAGAAGGTGAAGCGGTGGCTTGCCGTAGTCGCCATTGATGAGGAGAGGGACCGGAGGGGGAGAAGGGGCAAGGGAGGAGAATGCTAGGGCTAGGGTTAGGGTTAGGGTTTGGGTTTGGGGGAGGAGAGTGGTGGTGGTGGGGAGAAGAAGAGGAGGGGTGATGAGTGAGAGGGAGAGAGAGCAAGAAAATTGAATGAGTGTGTGGCCATTTATTATTTTCTTTTGGGATTTAGTGTGTTGGTATTTTATATACATCATAGTTTAAAGTAGCATTTTTGTCAACATGGAGAGAAATAGGTAATAGGTATATGTCAACGGCTACAAACACTCCAAATTTTATTCGAATCGAACGAGCGAATTTAAGCATTGCATGTTAAACGAATATAATTTCCAATACGGAGATGAAAAATAAAGATCCCACGAATTTAAATTGGAGTATGAATTTTAACTTTACTCAATCCGAATCTAAAGTCCATCCCAATTTAAATTAATTTTAAATTATATAATATATGAATATAAATATTTAATATTATATTTAAATTTAAATTTTAAAATTTTAGATTTAATATTATGTTTTAAAATATTATAAAAAAAATAATTGTTTCAAATTTAAATGTTAAAATTTTGATTTAGATATAAATTTTTAAAATATGTCAAATTCGGATTCAAATTTTTGAAAATCCGACCGTTAACATCCCTAGAGAGAAGAGAAATTGAACTTACACATGTTCTTAATCATTGACAAATCTTATATTTTATATATATATATATATATATATATATATATATATATATATATATATATAGATTCGACTACTATATTCTTATAAGTAAATTTTTTTTTGTACTTATAAGTTTTCATCCCTTGGATGAAGGAATGTGCGGTTTGATTATAGTAATTTTTAAAATTTTTACTATTTTCTCAATAACTTAGTAAACCCTAGGGGACGACTATCATCCTAACCACACATTCCTTCATCTAAGGATGAAAAAGTTATGAATACAAAGAGGTTTATACTCATAAGAGTATAGTAGCCCTACGCTATATAGGGTCGGCTACTATACTCTTATGAGTAAAATTTTTTTGTACTCATAAGTTTTTATCCCTTGGATGAAGGAATGTGCGGTTTGGATTATAGTAGTTTCTACACATCAACTGCAAAAGAAATATATATAATACAATACTTTTGTACATATTTACTGTATCATACGTATGGCTTAAAAAATTATACTTAACTATGCGATAATTTTATCTTTATTTTATCATAAAGATCTATTTAATTGATGTTTACCATAAAAAGAATAAGATAGCAAAATGCTACTAATATAATGATGACCAATCAGCAAATATCTCATGTGACAAAAATGCATTTGAAAACACAATCCTCAAATTTCATCAGAAGAGATGCAACTGCTACAAAAACATTAACCTTTTCAAGAAGTGATAAATTTCAGCCTCATAAATTTCACCAGCATCAGCCTGTCAGCCTGTCATCAGCCTGTCAGTCTGTCATCAGATGGTTTCCATTTTCTTGCACAAGAGAGAAGATGAACAAAATAACATGGCAAGAATATGCATACACCACAAGTCAACTACTGTTTGGTTCTTCGAAAAAGTCCGAAAAAAAGTTTTCCGTGAAAACCTCTTTTTCAGTTTTCTGTCTGTTTAGTTTCAAAGAAAACTGACATTTTCGGTTCTTCCAGAAACGCCAGTTTTCTTTAGAACCAAACAGACAGAAAACCGAAAAAATAAGCTTTCCATGAAAAACTTTTTTCCACACCACACTTTTTTGATGAGCTAAACAGTTAGCGACACGCAACAGCAGGGATTCTTCAAACTTCAGCAACTGAATTGATGGAAATTTTCGTAATGTCAATGTGAAACAAACACTATGAGTGCTAGGTGTTGTAACTTACATGATACGCTTACGCTACATTCTGTAAAGACAGATGTACCGCAAGAGAAGGCGGCTCGATATCTCGGGGATGAAGAAACCGTCGGAAGGATGCTCGCTTCTTCCGCGACGAAGAAATGGTTAGAGATGAGTCTTGGGCTCATTGTATAACACACATGCTGGTCGATCTGACACCGTTGGACCCCTCTAGTTCTTCTGAATCACTGGTAGAGAAGTATGAATCAGAATTTCAATAAGCATGCGAATCAGAATTTTAATTAAAGGCACACTCGCAATACTCTTCATTTAATGTCTCGATAAGAACTCACCTCATAAGGAAAACTTCTGCTGAATAAAGTACTAATAAGGAAAACTTATTATCCCCAGTGACAATATACAGTTCTCTTTTCGCAGTGATAACCGGAAATGCTCCAGGTTCAGGTTCGAAGCTGTAACTTCTCATTTGTGAATCGTTCGTAAGGGAACGAATCTACATTTTTTTTTTGCCATTTATCGAAACACATCTCGCAACGCTGTTCTCCATAATTTCCTCAGAACCAATCTCAACATATGGAAGTATCACATCATTCGTTTTGTTCTATAGAGGGTTTTACCCGAAAAGATTGATTCGCACAAGATCTACGAAGTTTTTCAACTCTTGTTACCCACCAACCAATGTATCGAACAACAATTTCAAAAGAAAAGAGGTAAAACTTTGTCGACTATTCAGGAAATGAGGCACTATACCGACTTTATTATTTCAAAAAATAATAAATTATCAACATTATTATATCCTTCGAATCAATAAAAACGTCTGATATAAAAACCTTACATTAAAGCAACTACATCTTCTCTGGCACATCTCTCTTTTATTTTCTAAAGCGCAATTCTACGATTGGCAAATGAGGAACGTCGATTATCGAATGCATTATCTCAGAAGATCACGACCGTCAGAAAGTTTAAAATGACAGAAAGAATAAAAAAAAAATATTACATCGTGCGCAATTGATCACTGAATAACTCGTTCCGACATCCAAACAGATCCTAAATAAATGATTTCGATTGACGGTAGAAAGTTTGAAATAGACATAACATCAAACAGGTAATGTGCATTTTGTAATCAGGAAAGAAGATAACAAGAAGATAAATTGAAACAGTGAGGGTGTAATCTCTATACCTGGGTTCGAATTCTCGAGTCTCGACAAGTTCTTTCCCCAAAAGATCCATCCACTTCACATTCCCTTTTCCTGCTGCATTTGAATCAGAACAAGATGGCCTCTTTACACTGCTCTTCAACAAGGCCTGATCTTTTAAACCATTCTCAACTACAACAACATCAATCTTTTGATCTGGTGGTTCCTCATCTAACACAGCAGATGCTGGATTTGTGCTCTTAGAATCACGTTGGGGGTTTCCAAATTTTGAGAAACCAGGAAAACGGGAACAAAACAATGATCTGAAGCAACAGGTCGAAGCCCAACATCCCATTTCATGATCCCAAATTTTAGAAAAACAGAAAACAAAAACCCAAATCCTGATTTCAATCCTCTGCACCCATAATCGAAACCCACATCAATCAATTCAGGAAAAAAAAAGGGGATGGGAAAAAGGGCAAAAATTGACACCAAAATGGGCCCAGAAATTGGAACAAAGATCGAATTTTTGATTCAACGGGTCAATAATATACCAAAAAAAAGAGAAAAATCGCAAAGAGAAAGGAAAATTAAAAGATAAATCACAATAAATTGGGGTAATAAATCGAATCCACCAAGAAAGATTGGAACTTGCCTTGCCGTGTGATCTAATACACCACAGAGAGGAGTGCCCAAAACCTTGCTACAAGTATTCTTTTACAAGGTGAAAAAATAAATAAAGTAAAAAACAAATACTTTATATATATATATATATATATATATATATATATATATATATATATATATATATATAAGTGATGAGTTATCACAAAATTTAAAAGATAAAATTCTCCTTTTGGGGACTTTGTAACCACCTCTTGAGAGAAAGGGACCACAGGAAACAGTTCCCATCACATTTCCCCCCACTTTTTTTTTTTTTTTTTTTTTTTTTTTTTTTTTTTTTTTTATGTCTTTTTCAAGTAGAATTTTCCTTTTCTTTAATAAAGGTGAAAAAAAAAAAAAAAAAAAAGTATGGAGACCCCCTCAATTGTAGGCAATTTTGAAGTAAGAACTTAAGTGCTTAATAAAAAACCGATACGATACAGATTTCGTGTTTGTGATATAATTTAATTTTTTTTAAAAAAAAAATTAATAAGTAATTTTTTTAATAAAATTTTAAAAAATTTGATAAAAATATTAAATAAATGATTAAAATATTTTATTATTAAAAAAATAAATATTTTGTATCATTATATATTGAAATACTTATATTTTTTATGATCCGTTTCAAAATAATTTCGTGTTACGAATCTTAAATCTTTTATTTTAAAAGTGATCCCTCAACTTTATTTTTTTTTTTTAAATGGTTACTTTAATTTTATTTACACAAAAGTTATCAAAGTTATTAAATTTGATAAAATTATCAGTAAATTTAAAAAATATTTAAAAAATAAAATGGATAAAATAAACAAAGCAAAAGAGGTTATTTCAAACCTGGAACATAGTTGGGAAGTTCTCTCTATACATTTATGAATTTTTTTAATAAATTAATTTTATGTCCTTTTCTGTGTTTGTTTGCTTAGGTAAGAGGATTCTCTTTGCACCTCAATTTTAAGAATCACCCACTACATGAGATATATGGGGTTGGGATGGGTGTGCTTTTAAATTCTTACAAACTTTAATTTATAATAATTTTTAATTTAAAATTTAAAATTATTATAATTAAATTTCATAATTTAATTTAGTCGGCTAAATACTAATATATCTGCAATACGGTAATAATATAATATTTGTATGATCAATAATACAGTAATAATAAGATATCACATTATTTTCATATCAATGATATATTAATATTTAGTAAACTAAATTAAATTATAATTTACAAAAATTAAATCAAATATTATTATAAATTAAAATTGAAGGATCAAAATGTCAAGCATGGAATAGTTTGAGGACCAAAAATGTAATTGAGCCTTTTATTATTATTATTATTATTATTATTATTTTGAAGTGATGTTGAGGGCAAAGAATTTTGAAAGTGGTCAGTTATATCTCATATCACCTTATCAAAAGCTAGTGGCTGACTGATTGTGCAGTCACTTTCAAAGAACCTGTCTTTGCTGCTCTTTAGAATTTTATTTTATTTTATTTTATTTTATTTTTACTATTTTAAGTTATACTACATTTACCTAAAATATTCTCTAAATATTATAGAAAAGTAAATATTTTTCATATAACTAATTATCATGTGTATAATACTGATTCATCAAAAATATAATATATATATATATAGAGGTTGTTATATTGTTTAGCACATCAAATTTAGAATTTTATGAAATGATAATTGTTGTGCAGTTGACGATCTTTCGATCGAAGTTGTGACTTTCGAACTAGGGATATAGATCTAGTTTCACATTTTGACTTTGCATGAAACGAACAACCTCGTAACTAAAAAAAATACTAGATGTACATCTCGAAATAAATATATATCTTATATTCCACCCATCCGAAGGTGGAATAAATTATACTGTTCACTTCGGAGTGACCAGTAGAATACACCCCACTTTTGAATGAATGGAGTGTACTTCGTACACTCAAAAATAAATGTACAGATAGCATTATCCCACAACTAATATATAAATTTGCTCGAAATGGTACTTGAGTCCGATTTCAAATACGACAGTGTGTCTTATACCAAGTTTTAAAACTAAAATACTAACCAGCTTTCATGTTTGCAAAGCCAACGCATTGCTTATGAATTTTAGCTGAAAATGTGAAGCAATTAGGCTTCGAACTCGAGATCTCGGATATCAACTACTAAATTCTTTATCACTTACTTTAATAAAAACAGTTGAAATAAATTCTAAATCTTATTTAAAACTATAGTTGAAAATTATTATCTTGATTTTGTACTACCAAAATTGTCTAAAAACTGCTGAAGTAATTAATGTATATTAAATATTTTATATTGTAATTGGAAAAGGGGGAATATTTCTCAAACTTTTCAGTATTAAGGAAATGAAAAGGTCTATAATATAATTAATGGTTGCAAAAACCTCTGTTCATAACTACACTCTCTCCTTATTATTTCTAATTACTTGATTTTTTTTCTTTGTGGAAACTATATATATTTATTTCAATACAAATCACTGTATGCATTTTTATACTATTTATTATTTATGGCTTCTTTAGTGATGTGGAACTTAATGATAAGCTTGTATTTTGTATGTGCACCTTATTATTATTATTTTTATTATTAATTTGAGTGGTTAGAGAAACTACTTGACTTTAGTTCAGAGGAAAAAAGGAAAAAAATAATAAAAAGAAATTTATTTGAGATAGAGGTAGCAAGTTACTCGCTTTATTCATTCAATAAATAAATTTAACTACAAATTTTAAAAAAATAAATTATAATTCAAATTCAAAATTTTGTATATTTTTTTTTGAATATTTTGAATTCATCTAACACCCGCTAAAAAATCAAAAGGTTGCATTCTACAAATCACATTAATTTTTTTTACGTCAAATCATTTACCAACAACATACATCACCCAAAGCCAAATCTTTTATTGCTTTTACTTTGGTGTTGTTTTTCAATAGAAGCTTCAATTCACCTTTGACCTCAGCCACGGTTGACTTTGAAAGAAGCTAATAGTCAATCAAGTAGAGGTCCCTAAGCACCATTCAAAGTGGCTGAGCACAAACTCATAAGTGTTTTGTGTGTGGAATTAAAATTTATGTGTGATTGCACATACAAGAATTCTAGTCATTAATGAGAGAATATATGTCACACTAAAATTCACAAAGAATTTTTTTTTTTTTTTTTTTTTTTTTTTTTTTTTTTTTTTGAGAGAGAGAGAGAGAGAGAAAGGTTTGTTATCCGCTTCGTTTATTTTTGAAATAAACTTAGCTCGAAAGAATTCAGATCTCGGATATCAATCATCAAGTTCTTTGCCACTTGTACTAGGGACGATTGATTAAAATTCACAAAATTGAGTACAATAAAGTAGTACACATTTTTCTTTTTCCTTTTTTTCCTCCCATAATAGACCTAGTAGAGTTGTCAAAGTATTGACCTCCCTATCCAATTCAAAATTTGGTTTTGAATGCCAAAAATCAGATCCAGTAGCTTGTGGGATGTAGGCTAAGATATAATGATCCGACACACTAGCTATAATAGCTTGTTGGATCTAAATCACAGTCCAAAATATTTAAGTCCGGTTATTATTATCAATGGACCGAATCGTTATATTTGGTATCAGAACAAATAACCAGTCGAAAGTGTGTGGCGAGTCTCGGCTGAGCTTGGATCTAGATGACAGGATTAGCGAGACAAGTCTTATATCGCCTGATGATCTTAGGCTGCTTTTTGTGTGTTTAGACTGACGAGGACGTCAGGTCTAAAACGGGAAAAGTCTGTTACACCCCAATAGTCCCACATCGAATAGTAGTATAGATGTGTTTGGATATATATATGACATGGACATTAGTAATAATAACTGAATTTAAATATTTTGGATTGTGGTTTGGATCCAACGAGTTATTATTGCTAGTGGACCGGATCCTTACATAAGATACAGCTTATGTTTTCAACCGTAGCCACCTTCAATAAATCTCGTAATTTTAATTTGTTGTTTCTATTTTTGTTACAGATTATTATTATTATTTTTTTTTAGATTTCATTTGATATTGTGTTTGTTTGTTTTTTTTTTTTTTTTTTTTTTTTTTTTTTTTTTTTTTTTTTTTTTTTTTTTTGTTGCTGTTATAGTTGATTAGTTTATAATGCAGGATAGATAGCAACTTATTTTATTTTTCAAAAAAAAAAAAGTAAAAAAATATTATTTTAAATTTTTATTTTTTTTATTGTAAATAAATATTTTAGATATTAAGATTCTAAGCAATCTACTGTCCACTTTTTTATTTTTTAATATATAAAATTATATTTTAAAAAAACAAAAAAAATTGTTGAGCCAGTTGTCATAGTCTCATAGAGCAACATGGCCTAGTGGATGGGTCACAAACTGAAATAGCTGGCCCCATAAGAAACTTTTACAAGTTGGTTGTTAAGTTGAGAGAGAAGAGAGAGAGAGGAGAGAGGGAGAGAGGGAGAGAGAGGAGGTTTTTTTTTTTTTTTTTTTTTTTTTTGGTGACTGTAATATTTATTTGTGTTGCTAGTTTTGCTATTCAGATTTTGGCATCGTCTCTTATTTTTATTTTTTAATTCAGTTGAAATTTATTTTATATTTTTAATTGGTGATTGATTGTCTCAACGGTGGAGTCCTACATATCACGAATCATCCATTCTAAAATATTATAGTTCTAACACACTTATTAGTCCTTTTAATTTTTTATATTTAATTATCGATCAAATTATGATAAGAAGATTTAGCCAATTATTTTAAATTTTAAAGGTATCACGTAGCAACAACATTGGCTACGCGGTAGATGATTTGATTTGAAAAAAATAATATCATCTCTAAGAATAAGTTTAAATCCACTCCAAGTGTTGGTTGGGCATTTGCAAAATCTCAACTTTTGATGGAACTTTCCTATTGCCCTTGTTCTTTTTCCTCCTCCCACAACCTTTTTTGGGTTCCCTTTTTGCATTTTATTTGGTTTGATCTTTTATATAATTTTTTTGATCTTTTTGTTATTTTTCATTTTCTGCAGCGGAATATATATTTTTTTTTAGTAAATAAAGTAGATAACTTGCTATATCTTTTTTTTCTCTCAAAAAAAAAATTCATCATAAAAAACGAAAGAGCAAAAAACGTTCATTGATTTCATTGATTTCAAACACGATTTCCAAAAAATAGTTGGCACCAAATAACATGACCAAATAAGAAAAAGAGCACAAAATTGTGGATTTTTTTTTTTTTTTTTTTTTTGTGGATAGTAAAGTTCTCCATGATTATCACCAAGTTCGCCAAAACTAGGAAAACTGCTTGATCATGGAGTACTATTGAGGTTTAAGTTGTATTTATTGGCTATTTATTTATAAATTAAAGTATATTCAACTTCCTGCTTCTTAAAAGACTAATAAGTTGAGTGAGGCTATAATCCATAATAAATAAATTTAACGACAAAAAATTCAACAATAGACTTAACATCCAGATGAATTGAATCCGGTCGAGATTCGTAAATGCTGTGTCTGTACACTTTAAGTGAATTAATTACGTATTTCTAACGATTCGAATATTTTAGGATTAATGATTATCACGAACGATCCGACAATATTTACCGGTTCCAGTAATAAGAGTTTAGTAGAAAATAAACAGTCCATTTGATCAATTATAATAAAAGGCTGAGTAGTAAGTTAAGACAACTGCAATAAAGAGTTACAAAACACACACACACACACACACACACACACACAAAAGAGTGAACATACCATACCTGTATAACCTAACAAAACCTTGTAAAAAATTTCTTCACAGAATCATACCCCTCGGAATGTTGATTCCTTTCTTTTCAGTGAGTTTTCATGAGCAAACTAATCCATTAGATTTGATTTCCCGAGGGGGAAAAGGAAGAACATATATGATGCATAAATAGATTCAGATCAGGTTACAGATGAGACACCCAAACCAAATCTTGCCTTCCCATAAAGCAGGGGATTATTGAATTATGCCGCGGGAGAAGAAAGCCGAAAAAGAACAAAAAAAAAAAAAAAAAAAAAAAGAAGAAGAAGAAGAAGAAAGGAAAAAGTGAGCCAAAAAATGTTCTCCTTTCATGCTTCCCATCCTCGAAGGACGGTGGCGCGTGAGACGCGGTCGACACCGAGGGTGAACGCGCCCATGCGGAGGTCGCAGTTGTGGGTCTTGCACATCTTCTTCACATCTTTGAACCCCCTTGTCATGTATGTCTTTAGCTCGCAGTTCACCTTCTCTTCGTCCCACATGAACCCTTGAATATTCTGCAAAAACCGGGAAACAAAACATACACAGTTCCAATAGAAACATACATGTACATAAACAGTATGGTCTCGAAAGTGTAAATTTTCTTTCAAAATCATAAAAAAGCCAATATCTGAGCCAAGTAAAGAAAAGTTTTCTCCTAATAATTCTATAACAAAACAATCAGTGAAGTAGATTTTATTCGTTTAGACAATATGTAACGACCCGACCCGACCCGCTAATAATAATAACTCGTCAGACTCAAATCACTAGCTCAAAATGCTTACGCTCAATTGTTATTACTAGCGTGTGTGGCCTCATATATTCTCAATTAGAAACTCTTTCCCATCCGATGTGGAACTATTGGGGCGTTACAGACTCTCCCTATTTAGACCCTAACGTCTCCGTCAAGTCCAAACCACGGGCTAAAAATGTTTAAATCCAATTATTATTACTAACGTTTGTGGCCTCATATGTTCTCAATCAGAACTCTTTTTTCATTCGAAACAATACATGAAGTAGACGGAGTTGCCTAATAATAGCGCCGCCGACGAGGTTTTGCATTATTAATAAAGAAACAATGGTAAGAAGACATTGCTCTTTTATCAGCATTTTGTGCCTTAATGCAGCCTAGAGGCTAGCTACTAGCAATGTAAATAGTATTCAATCTTACTGTTTGTATATGCACCACAATTTTACAAGCAATAAGAGAATAAGTACTAACCTGGACCCACTCGAAGTAACTCACAGTAACGCCGCCTGAATTGGCTAATATATCAGGCAGAATCAGAACACCTTTTTTCGATAAGATCTGGAAACAGAATTTCGATAAATTAGTTTGCAAATTTAGACATTCCACGCCTCAGATAGGCTGAGCCGAAGTATCACTCACCTCGTCAGCCTCAGGGTCGGTCGGATGATTTGCAGCCTCGATAATGAACTTGGCCCTTATGTCATTTGCATTCTCCCTTTAAAAGTTCAAGAAAGATAAAGTTGAGATAATGCTCTTGTTAATCATACTACATAGTAACGGTATATGCGGCATTTTAAAGAAAAGTACCTGTTAATCACGCCGCCCAGGGCTGCAGGAATAAGAACATCACAGTCTTCAGTAAGCAACAGATTCGGATCGAGTGCATCTCCTCCGCTGAAACCTTTAACTCCGCGATTCTCTCCGGTGTGCGTAAGTAGTTTGGGAATGTCAAGACCCTTGCTGTTCTTAACTGCTCCTGAGACATCGCTGACTGCAGTAACTTTTCCACCTGCTTCACTGATGAGATGGGCCGCCCAGGAACCGACATTTCCGAATCCCTTAAGTTTTGAAATGAACAAGTGATTCAAATTAATGTTGCGTGATCAGACAAAACTAACAAAGAAGTTGGTAAGAATATTCAATATTAAAGATACAAAAGGTTACATTCACAGCAGAATAGAACTAATACTCCTTAGACGAGTATGTTTAATAGTTTGCGGGAAAATCTGGTTGCTTGTCTGCTTTAAGTTCCCACAATTACAAGCTCGCAACAGATTGGCTAGATTATATCAATTTGAGACTATAATGTTGCAAAACTTGCATGACAATTTGTTCGACTTTCTATAAATGGTCAGAATTTCACCTGGCAAATTAAAAGAACAAAATGGCATTTCACTGATTGTTAAATGAGGAAAAAAAAAGGTATCTCAAATGCAGCAGTTTGGTGGAAATATTGCTCACATTGGATTTACACGAGGAGCAAGCAGAATGTTATTTAGCCATTTACTTCAGAGCTCATGGCTAACAAAATTTAACGTCTCGAAAGGGTGATGAGAAGTGCTACCACTTTTTGTTATATTTTGTATTATTTTGTGATTTAAAATTTCATTATATAAGGTAGTTTTATCCATTCTTAATTTATTGTGATATTTAATATCTTTTGTGATTTGAAATTTATTTTATATTAGAAATGTTTTCTTGGCCTATTCAATTGTAGTGACAGTAGCTTAAATAATAGTCCTTGATTTAAGCTCCTTTAATGATCATCATTATTGAAGTTACTAATTTTTGAAGTTACTAATTTTTCTCCTGAACCATATATGGGAGAAGAGAGAGGGCCAAAGTAGAAGGATAGAGCATTCATATTCTAGACTAGACTACAATTTTCTTTGTGGAATTTTTTTTTTTTTTCTTACGTCTTCTTCTCTAAGTTCGATTTTAATTCTTCAATTGAGATCCCTAAAGCCAGAATAAGACCCAATTAGCACTACTCCAAAGCCGCGCCAACAGAGGAGATTCGGGAGTTCCGAGGGAGTTGTATCGCTAGAGCGAATCGCCGCTTAGCCTCGCTGTGGAGAGACAATTTCGTCTCTAGGACAGTGTTTCGTGCATGCCTCATCCCAGGCCAGCCCGATTTTTATTATTTCTTGCATATTCTAATTTCACATTTATTTATTTATTTAGTCGTTTATTTATTTTAAATTAATTGAAAAATGGATCGAATATTTTCAACACTTTTAAATTCAAATTCTAAACAATTGTACTGCAAATATAAAATCGTTAGTGATTGAGAGATGGATCTACCTGTATAACAAAGCGTTGGTCTGCAATGCTTTTGCCGTACTCTGCAAGCAGGGCTTGAGTCGCAAACAGAACTCCCCTTCCAGTAGCTGCCTCTCTACCAAGCGATCCGCCAAGATCCTTGAGTAGAAAAGTATAACAGCTAGGTTAAGAAAAGCTGAAACATTTAACCTGCCAACTTCGCGCTACATTAGGAACCGAACTTTTATCATCAACTTAGCAGTTAAGTGCAAAGTAGAAACCAGGGACATCTAGACCGCCTTCCATTTATTTTGCTCTGAATCACCAATGCTATGAAACAGTCATGAGATTTTAGGCTATGACAAAAACTTTTGTTTTGGAAAGAAAATTCGTAATAACCATCGATAAGATTATCTTCGAGTTCTCACTACCACCATCAAGAGATTGATAAATACTTCAAATCTCTACGGCTGCAATAACTATCTACACATAAAGAAATGTAAATGCAAGTTTCTGGCACTTACAACAGGCTTTCCTGTGACAACTGCAGGCGAGTAGCCATGGAATTTTGAGTACTCATCAAGTATCCAAGCCATCGTCTGTGCCCAAACACACAAAATTTTATGAAAATGTGACTAAATGAGAACTAAAAATATGCCAACTATCGCCAAAATTAACAAGGAGAACTAAGAGGAAAACATACCTGCGAGTTAGTTCCCATATCCGGTGCTGGAACATCGGTATGGATACCAATTAAATCATGAATCTTTTGGGTAAAAACCCTTGTGAGCCGCTCGAGCTCGGAGATACTGAGTTCTCCGGGGTTGCATCCTATTCCGCCTTTAGCTCCTCCATAAGGAATATTAGCCACAGCTGTTTTCCATGTCATTAGCTGTGCCAACGCATTCACCTCATCTGGATCAACCTGCAATCATTGAAAAAATTCTTAGTGCAAGATAAAAAGAACTCAACAGGATCACCACCTAAATGTAGGATTAGTTTCTCTTATGAGAAGCATCAAGACAAATGTAAACAAAAAATCTTCGAAGATACTAGTACGATCAGAGTTGACATAATTTGGCCAGGAAGAATAATTATTCAGATTTAGACATAATACTAGAAATTCGTAAAATTGTTTATTACTACATTTGTAGTAAAATATTGTAATGTCCCAAATTTTATCAGTGAAGGATGCACAGAAATAGCAAAGCGGCATTAAAGAAGTTCACTACATACTAAAAAGAAACTTCTTAGGTAACAAATATGAAATTTAAGTTACCAAGAGTTTCTAAGCAATTTTTGTAATTAAAAGTTGGTGTGATGCAGTAGTAGAAAAAACTAACTATGTAAGTATTATTATTGGCCATGAAATCTGGCCACGTAATGGCATTTTTTAATTTAGTTAAGAGGTTCTTGTCAACTAGTTAGGAAACGGAAAAAAACATTGCCAAAGCGCTGTTTTGTCTGGTTCTTTTTGTTGTAAGTAGATATGATGGTAATCTACAGCTACCTTCATGAAAATGTTGAAAGTCATTCAAGAAACGAAGTTAATTAAACCATTTTTTTATAACAATTGTACTTACGTGAATACATACATACAAAGATGCAAATCTTTGCATGTACGTATGTATGTATATTAGTGAAATGTTCTTAAAGAAAGTAACACAATCAAGGACCATTTAAGAAGTTAGATAAAGTTCATCAAGGAGTAATTCGAACTAGTAGGTTAAAAGGAAAAAAGGAAAAGGAATCAAGTAAGAAGCACACCTCCGGGTGGTATCTGATACCGCCCTTCATGGGTCCTCTGGCATTGTCATGTTGCACGCGGAACCCAATATAAGATGCTAGAGTACCATCATCCTTCGGAATCGTGCACTCAACCTGCATCAACGTTCAGAAAGCTCACTAAAGACTTCACCAATACATATTCTTTTACTGCACAAAGTACGAGCAGAAAGAGCGAAAAAAAAAGGCGAATCTTTGAATTGCTTAAAAGTAAAGCAATAAAAAATTCTTCCAATCAGATGTTCAGCATGATCAGTTTCCACTTGTTGTTTGTAGTATAAACTGTAAATCACCAATAACCACTTAAAAATAAACAAGCCAATCACTATATTACTCTAATCACTACGTCAATTAACGGAATTACTTGTATGAAAAAAGACGGTAACGGAGAACAATATGTAAATAAGCTTCATACAGGATTAAGAGGGGCCTATAATAAGAGACAGCATTGAAAAACACTCTTCTTGGATTTAAAGAAGATAGGGGACTAAACTTCTTTTAGGCCATGTTCGGACGTCAGAATAAGATATCCAATGACAACTTTGTTCAGTATGAAAATTTTATTATATGCTCATAAGATGGGAGTTTGATTTTTGCTTTTAGAAAGGTCTTGGTATTCATAATTTGGCAGGATAGCATATTGCACGTACGAGATGATTTATTTTATTCCAAAAAAAAAGTGATTTAAAGGCAGAATATGATATCCTTTCTAGACATTTGATCAAACTCCTTATCTGCCAAATACTACATGCTTCTTAAGCAAGAGATATCCCGAATAAGATATTCATGCGTCCAGGCAGCCCTGCATTGATTAGAAGTTAAGACCAACTGGAGCACAAGAGAAAATGACAAAAAAAAACATAGAAGAAGGGGTCTACAACAAAAGAAAACAAAGAACAAGTGAGTGTTTTAAGGCTTACTTTTTAAAAAAAAAAATAATAATAATACCTTGATCTCTCTGAATGGGATTAGCAAACTCTTCTCCAACTTGGAGTCCAGCCCCAGCAGCTTAGCTGCCTGCTTGAAGTTCCTGCTTGTTGCTGCTAATGCATTCATCTTGTTTGAAGAAATGCCCCACTGAAACAAACCAAGAAACTGATCCAATAACAATAACAATAACAACAACAACAACAATAAGTGCAGGATCAAAATTAATACCACACACAGAACACTATATCAATATATGAAAAACTTAATAAAAAAAAAAAAAAGAAGCTAAATTCTACCTGATTGAAAGCTCTTCAAGGCCTCTTATAGCAAAAGAACCCAATATAAAATACCTGAATGTGGGAGAGAAAGGTATTTAAGATAAGGGCTTCAATTTAAAAATATAAATAGAAGTGGGAAAGGAAAAAAAAAAAAAAAAAAAAAAAAAAATGAAAAGGAAAGGAGAAAGGTGGTTTGGAGAGATTAAGAAGTGACACAACTGGTGCATGCAAAGAGGGAGGTGAATGCAGCACTGGCCCCCATATGCTTAAAAACAGTGAAAGGTATGCATAACAGAAGATGTGGACACCACCCCCCCCACCCCTCTGCTCACATTATAATCCCAAGCCAAAAGTCAAAATATTTTAAAAGGAAACAGGTAGAAAGACACAGCATCAGGGGAAAGAGGGTCACATTTTTTCCTTTTTTTGATCAAAGAAAATGCTACCTACCTATACATATCTCAAGAAGAGAATATAAATCTTACCCCTCTCATCCTCAAATTCATAGAATTTTAAATAAATTTCTAAAAAAATATAAAAAAATTAATATTATCAATAATGACATGATGATTATTAAATTAAGAGAATGTAAGATACACTCTACTTTGAGCTGTACCAATAGCATTACTCTTTAAGCACATCCTACACACTATTTTTTTTTTCCTCTTTAATGTGAAATTTAAATCTAAAATTTTATCTAGCAGTCAGTAGGGTGTCAACGAGCCGAACACGAGCTAGCTGGGGTCGGCTCGTGTTCGGCTCGTTAATAAACGAGCCGAACACGAGCTGGCTCGTTTAAATATCGAGCTGAAAAATTTGGCTCGTGTTCGGCTCGTTTATTAACGAGCCGAACACGAGCTGGCTCGCGAACAATAAGTTTGATTTTTATTTTTATTACTAGATATAAAACTGAAAAAAAAAATTTAAAAAAAATATAATTTATAAAAAATTAAATAGTAAATAAATAAATATATATATATATATATATATATATATATATATATATATTAACACGAGCGAGCTGATCCGAGCTCGTGTTCGGCTCGTTTATTAAACGAGCTGAAAAATTCGGCTCGTGTTCGGCTCGTTTACTAAACGAGCGATCCGATCTCGAGCTCATTTTGAGCCGAACACGGGGTTCGCGAGCTTAATTGCCACCCATAACGGTCAGTGTTAAAAATAACTAAAAATATATAATCAGAATAAACTATCATTAAAATCACGATAATCGTGTAAAATACTCCACTCAAATATGTTAAAATCAAAAGTGCGCTCAAATTTTGCAGTTGAAGAGCTATCAAACAATTAAAATTGAAAACATATGGTGGACTCGTTCTACCAATTTTGGAAATATAATCTCCGAATTAACTAATACTCGTACAATGCATAGCAAAAATCATACAAGACAAAATGGGATATCTCCATTTTTTTTTTTTTTTTTTTTTTATAACATAACTTGTAGGCTATTTCAGTTTCAAAAATTAAAATATCATCACAAATAAATTCAGATTTAAAATTAAAATATAGTTTAGTGTAGATTGGTTTACAAAGTAATAAAAAATGAAGCAAATATATCTTATGAATTAGTCACATCACACATGTGAGAAATATGGTTTTATTTAACTTCACCTGTTACTATAGAAGCTTTTCTTTAGATCTCTTGTGCACGTTTCACCATGTGATTGAAGGCCACATTATTACACTAGAAATAATCATACCATAATAATGATTAGAATATAAATAACAAAGATTACATTATTAAATGAAATTAACATAAATTATGAGATGCTAACATAAATTATTTAGGTGAGCACAATTTAAATTTCTTCTTAAACTAGGCATAGTATTTACTCATTACTCGTAATTTCACCTGTTGAGAATCCGTAACATAGTGAAAACGCGCTACCAATTACTTCGATGCAGCAGTAGAAATTTCAAATTAATTTTTTATCTAATATTTTTAACAAAAATTAAAATTTATTTAGTAAAACTAAATAAAAAAATATAGATAAAGTAAGAAATTACTAACCAAAATAAAAATATATTCGATTCCTCTCCTGCTGCACCAGAATAAATTGATTTTAATTAAAATTTTAAATCCAATTTAATCCTAGTAGAATTTTATTCATATTTATTCTTTTCTTTGAAGCATTACCTTATCTGGAGGACACGTAATGATGTGTAGACTCAGTTAAAAGTTCATGGGAAGAAAAATGCTAGCTATTCACTCCAAATAGAATGTATATCATATATTTTATTTCATCTAAAGGTAAAATAAATTTTATCAATCACTTCGAAATGACCGATGACTAAGTCTCTATTTTTAGATAGATAAAATATGATGTACATTTCATTTGGTGTATAAAAAAACATAGCTCAATATTGGCCAATGCTAATGGTACACCTATCTAGATGTAGAATATATTTTATTTATGAAAACTTTTTCATTCGTAACATCAATATAAAATTTATTTTATTTTAAAATAAATAGAATATACATCATACGAGGTACAAAAAGTATTTTTCAAAAAAAATTACAACAATACCTATGCGGATAATGCAACAGTGCGGACGCCCGTAAACAAATTAGTATGCGGGAGAACGAGCACGAGCCGGGTTTTAATCCAATCTAAGAATAGAATCCGAGGATTCAAATCCCCAAAACCCCGCAAAAGGCGAAACCTAATTGGAGAAAAAGAGCAAACGAAACCCACGCGAGATCGAGATCGAGTTCGAGTTCGAGTTCGATCGATCGATCGAGCGAGAGAGAGAGAGAGATCGAGAGAGAGAGAGAGAGAGAGAGAGAGGAGATCTCGAGCGATCGATCGATCGATCGATCGAGAGGTAGGGGGTGAGGAGGAGCTCTATAGAGAGAGAAAAGCGCGTGGATTCCATTCTAAATTGGGAACAAATGCCCCCTTTTTCAGAGAGAGAGAGAGAGAGAGAGAGAGAGAGAGAGAGGGAGATGGATTCCACATACGATTCGCACGAAGAGGAGAGGCGATTCGGTGCTGTGGGGGACCATACATGAAACACGGCCCCATCTCCATCACTCCGCCATTAGAGGACGATCGAGGTACGCGGAGCTCTTTTTTTTTTTTTCATTTCTTTTTCCTTTTTTTTTCAATGCCCTTTTTGATTTGTTTTATTCAGGACGATTCCATTCTCGGAGTTCGCGGCGAGATATTTTATAGTGTATAAGTATAAATATAAATATAAATATAAATAATAAAAAATTAAAATAAACAATTATAAATTTGTACGATTTATTTCTATAGAAAAGTCTAAATCAATGCAATGTTTGTTTGAAAATTTATATCGAATAGTAAAAATATTTTTCTATAAAATTAATTTTTTATATTTATTATTTTAAAAATTATATATATATTTCATTTTTTTATTTTTAATAAAATATAAATAAAATATATTATTATTTTTTAAAAATTATATTATTATTTAAAAAAAATATTTATTTTCATCTATTAATTTTATATTTATTTAAAATATAAATTAATAGAAAGTGGAATTGTTTCCTACCAATAATATTTTAGTAAAATTTATGTTTATGTATTAGTAAATTTATATATTTTTATCAGAAAATATAAATAAACTAACTAAAAAAATGGCCTCTCAAAATTAAAATTTAAAAGTTCTTGTTTTCAATATTGTTGTGGGTTTTTATTTTTTTTAAACATTAATATTATATAATTTAATGTATAATTGGTTATTTTATAATATATACTATCTAATTGTAGATAATAATTTAATTAAAAGAATTTAAAACTAAAAAAAATTAAAAATATTTTTTTTTTCAAAATTTGTTTTTTTATCTTTTAAATAAAACTATCATGTGTTAATAATTCGCCTTGAAAAAGTAGAATTTTTCATTAATGAATGAAAGGGAAACTCCACAACTATGGATAGGCCCCTCAACTTTAGTATATTCTTTTTTATTAATACCACTTTAAGTTCTAAGTTTTTTAATTGAGTTTGTATAGTTAATTAACTGATTTTGCTAATTTCAGTTAACAAAAGTAGTTTAAAATTTTAAATTAGATGAAATTATCAATGCGATTTGAAAACTTTTTTACTTTTGGTTTATAAATGGTTGCCAAGTATAGTAAGTTTCACTATTGTCTAAAAATTTTAGCAAGATTTACAGATCACTACCTAAACTTTACTAGTATTATATATTAGCACATCCAATTTTAAACTAGTTACAATCATTGGAATGTTAAAGTTTACTTTCTGGTAAAAGTGATGACAAAAAATTAGGATAGGGTGATTAAAATAATGTTGTGTTAGGTAATTAGTGTTTTTGAATATATATATATATATATATTTATTATTCTCTATGACTATGTTTAATTCAGGAATGAACTGGAACTGCTTATTTTCGAAATAGGTATAAGTTTAGAAACAAAATTAATTTTATTCGACAAATAGCGTGTGGATAATTAGACTGGAATAGTAAAAATAAAAATAATTATAATTTTAAAATAATAATATTTTATCTAATTAATTAATATAAAATATTAATTAAATAATAAATTAACTTATTTAATTAACTAATACTAAATAACCATAAATATTAATTGATAAAATAATTAACAATAATAAATATTATTAATAAATAATTTAATAAATTAATAAATTAGTTAGATAATTAGTTAATAAAATAATTAGATTAGTCAAAAATGTTAAATTAATTAAAGAAATAATATAATAATTAAAATTATATTTATGTTAATTAAATTTATTCTCTAGTGGGAATAAATTTGTTTGCGAAAAAAAGACTGAAAGAATAGTTCTAGTCTTATACCAATTTATTCCAGAGAGACCTGCTGTTTCATTTATAGCCAAATGTATTTGGATATAAAGAACAGAATAACTGTTTGGTTTGATATTTGTAATATTCAGAAAGTATATTTTATTTTATATTTGGATTAATAACTTAATTTGTTACTAATAAGAATATAATGATTCTTATTAATGTACCAACCTAAATGGAATACTATCAGTAGTAAACAAGTTTCGTTGTCATCTATTTATTTTCGATGATGAAGCTTTCAAATCGACGGTCAACTCTGCTAAACATGATCTAGAACTCTTATAATTTTAATAATAGTGATACGAGGTGTCTGTCTATTCGTTTAATAGTTAAAAAAAATCTAAAATAATTAATTTTTGATTAATTTTTTTTAAAAAAAATTATTTAAAACAAAATATATATACTATCAAGATCATAAGACTTCTATTATTATTTTTTAAAAAATATTTATTTTTAATTATTTATTTATTTTTTTTATTCACTTGATGAATAAATAAAAAAAAAAGTATGAAAATAAAAGGACAGGATGTAAACGGGTGGAGTCAATGTGAATACTTCCCATGTCCAACATAAAAACAAGATGCAAAAAAGAATACTATTCCTTGAGTTGGGTCCGTTTAGTTCGGGAATAAATTTAAGAGGTATAAATTTTTTTATATCTGGAATAGGATAGCTTGCTATTTCGGAATAATGAAGTATAAAAATTAAATTGCGTTTGGTTGAAAAGTTGGTATTCTTTGGAATAGTTAAAATTGTGTTTGGTTAAAATTATGCAATAGTAGAGGATAGTGAAAAAAATATATATATAATTTATATAAAAATACCAACTTTATCCTTAGTTTTTTTTATAGAAAAATTAATTTAATTATTATATTAAATTTGAAGCAATTTAATTATAAATAATAAATTATATCTTACGTTAAAAAAAATAATATTTTTAATTTTATATTATATTTTAGTAAATACAAAATGTAAGTTTCACATAGCTATAGGTTGAAAGTTAAACTGCAAATTTTAAAAAATCAGAGTTCACATAACAGCAAATTAGAACTAAAGCTAAATCATAGTTTACATAGCCGTAGGTTCATATAGCCTGAGATTGGAAAGTAATCTACAGTGAAGAAAACATCAAAATTTCATTCACTGTCTCCAGGGATAAAACCCTATTCCATGGGGGGAGAGGAATAAGGCTTAACGGGTTATCTCAGAATAACCCGTTAAGCCAGGAATAAAAAAAAAAATTATCTCATACCATTTTATAATACTGTTTGACAGAAGGATAACGAGAGTTATTCCTCATTTATCCCCCAACCAAACGGACCTGGGGGTGTCACGCCCCGAGTTCAAAAACCAGCGTATAATAATTTTTTTTTTTAAAACAGAGTTGGAAAACCAGCCAGGGCAATGACAGACCGCCGTGCATATATAGAAAAGGCTCAATCCCTGGGGATTGGGATTCTTCTATATATGTGGCGGTCTGTCATTGCCCTGGCTGGTTTTCCAACTCTGATTTAAAAAAAAAAAATTATTATACGCTGGTTTTTGAACTCGGGCGTGACAGGGGGAGAATGAAAGGGCACATCTTGAATTGGCATTTTTGTCCACCATCATCTTTATATATACCAATGGGTGAGTGGAGTTGGATTCCAACAACCCCCTCACTCCTCACTTTTATCCTTCTTAATTACACACTCATGGGTGAAGTATCACAGTGCACTAGTGACTAAATTAAGAGAGAGAGAGAGAGAGAGAGAGAGAGAGAGAGAGAGAGAGAAATGCTTTGTAGATAAATGCTTTGCTAGTGGCCACCATGATGTATCTTTGTACATAATATTCTTAGACACTTTTTAAGTTTGAAAATTTACCTTTAACAAATCACCCCCCTCCCCATAAAAAAAGAAAAAATAAGTTGGCATTTTTCATTATCTTTATATTCTTAATACCTATGCAAACATGTATGATGAAAATCAGTTGAATCATAATGTATTACCCAGTTTTACGGAGATTACGAAATTCATCATGAAAATAAATTTATCATGAGAATTTTTATGTTATTTTGAATCTCGTTGTGAGGATGGTTTTTTTTTTTTTCTCCATTCAATTCAAATTTTTAGATACTTTAAATGTGATGATTGCATAATTTTATAAAATTTTTAAATATAAAAAAAAATTATTTTTATAGCTTGAACCGGACTTTAATTTTTATTGTCTTATTGACGTGTCATAATACAAAAGTAAATATTTTATTTTTGAAGCTTTATAAAACTATATTACAATACATATAATCAAAATAAATCTATTAAATTATTTGAGAAGAATTTAATAATCTACTAGCTAAAATTAAAGATACAAATGTCTCTTTATAAAAGAGCAAAAGTTTATAATGTTTTTTATACATCTTTCACATCAAATAATAATGGGATCTAACTAAGCGTCAGCATGCATGTATCAGCAAGATGCGCATCATGTCATGTGCATGCCAAAGTACTTTGGTGGTAAAGATGACACCACTAGTACAACTTGTGTTCCAAGGTGACATGCCATCTCACCCTACTAGCATTGCTGGTTGGTTTTCTGAGTTGAAGATTCAAAGTTGGAATAAGTTATTATTCTGAGTCACAAAGTTGGAATAAGTTATTATTTTGAGTCACAGATCAGGAGATTCAGAATTCGAGAATTGATGCTAATTGCCGTTATTCTGGATCGTCGATCAAGAGGTCGTCGATCTCACCTTGGTATTATGGATCGCAGATCAGGAGGTTGGGAGTTCGAATCCTGTGTGCTTAATTAAAACTAGATTATTTCTCTTTTTTGGAAAAATAAATGACTTGTTTAAAAAGGTTTTTTTTTTTTTTTTTTTTTTTTTATTTGCATAAATTAGTGTAGAATCACTAGTTCGAAATATATTACAAATTAATTAATCACGACAACAATAGAAAATGGTTTTATCAATATAGTAAATTATATAAAAGTAGTGTTAAAAAAAAAGTAAAGTGGAACTTAAAAAAAAAAAAAAAAAAATTAGACTCTCCATAAGCTAGACAATATAGTCACTCATACATTTTTTTTTTTTTTGTACCCTTTATATTTTTCTTTTGTTTTTGTTTTTTTTAAGCGCACTTGATTCAGGGTCTGATTCTGAAATTCATTAGTGCGTGTTACTCACTCCCTGTTTCGTAGGAACGTGTTAAAATCAACGTGACATGCTTTCAACGGCAAGTTGAGTTTATTTGAAACATTCGACATTCCACTACAACTAGATAAATGATAGATTGGATTGGATTGAACTGGATAACAAATGCTAAATTGGTCTCTCTCTCTCTCTTTCTCTCCCTCTCTCTCTCTCTCTCAAAAAAAAAAAAAAAAAAAAAAAAAAAAAAAATTACGCATAGATATTAGTGCAGTAGAAAATAAATCTGATGTGACCCTCCAAGCCAATTTTGATATATAGTCCATTTAGGACACCTTCGCAATTGAACAAAACAGAGTGAGAAACAAAGCATATAAAAAATATCTTTCAATATATTTTAGAAAAAATTGAACAAAACAGAGTCAGAAACAAAGCATATAAAAAATATCTTTCAATATATTTTAGAAAAAATACTACATATACATTTCAAAATGAGTATACATCTCACACTCTCCCATCACCTCCATCCTAGATACCCATCTAGATACCCATCACCCCCATCCTAGATGCTAGTCACCCCCATCCTAGATGCTAGGATACCCATCTAGATACCCATCACCCCCATCCTAGATGCTAGGATACCCATGTAGATACCCATCACCCCCATCCTAGATACCCATGTAGAATGGGGGTATAGGGAGGGTTTCCTTCACTTGACCTCTAAAAAAACTCTCATTTTTAGATAGATGGGGATGTAGAATGTACACCTTTGGAGTGTACATATAGATAGTATTGTTCATTTTTTAGTGGGACTGGAATATAAATATAAATTGTGACCGACGTTGATACGGGACGGTCCAACCCTAATCATTCTGGAGAAAGAAAGCTGGAGCTTAAAATAAATTTTCTTTTCAGCCAACCCGGTCACAGAGCAATCGAAGCAAACTAACTGCACATAGATAGACAAACAGTTCCCTAAGTTGCGCATATATCACTCTATCCTGACAATAATGTTAGCGCCTTTCCGCCTAACCCAACAATGTTGGGCGGCACTGTGAATAACAAAAGGGCCCCCCCTGAGTCCGGCAGCCAGGAAAAGCTAGCACAAAGTACAGTGGGTTAATTGGACTCGACTGTGCAGCTCAAAGTTGATACAACCACTAAAGCCTTTTGGAAATGAAACACTGAACATGGGATCCTTCCAGCAGCCAATATTCAAAACACGACGCAGATCATGATTGACAAACATAGAGAAATTAAATCACAAACCAAATTCAACCTTGTGTTCGTACAGATCGCATAACCGGATGATCAGAATAAGACCATGTATATATCTTACCCTCGAACGCCACCGCTTTGAGGAAGTAACAGTTGAAAAGCACATTAAAGATGTTAAAAGTTTTCACGAGCTACCAAAATTTTACCTTAAAGCCTAAGATAATCCGCCGAAAGCACCTACGGCAAAGTTCAAAGCTAATACACCGTAACGAGATAGAGAAGAGGGGAGGATGCTAAACTTATCGCTTCTTTGAGACGCCGACAGTCTTTCCCCGACGGCCAGTGGTCTTTGTGTGCTGCCCACGGACTCGGAGACCCCAGTAGTGCCGCAGACCTCGGTGGTTCCTGTGGCCGACCAATTAACAAAGACAATCAAAAGACATAATTTATGTAAGAAACGATCAAAGTCAGCAGCATTGTTTAACATTAAATGAAGTGCTTAAGAGCAGTAGTGATCAGATAACTTAAGATGGCAGCATTGTTTAACATAAAGTTCAGTTATTAAGAACAGTAGTGTGGTCAGATAACTTAAGATGAATATTTCCATATTCAAGACATCAATGTGAGCTTCACAACATGCAGTACGCTCCACTTCTTGACCGGGGATAACTGAGTCCCAACTCATCCGGCGATGAGTAAATTTATTTATGTGATCAATAATATAGACAAGGGAGCACCGAATAATGTAATGGCAATAAAAACTTTGAGTAGGAGAGACAAAGGAATCTTTAAACCATAGGAATGTACTAGGACTCAACAAAAAGTTCCTAAAGTTTACTGGTTTATGGTGGGTTCTGAATGAACTAATCAACAGTACTCAAGATATGTAGGGGGAAGGATTTGCAAAATCATTCCATGATAAACAGCACTATATGTCCTCCCCTTCGAATTCATTAGTAGCATTACTTGAAAAAGTAATAAACCATGATTTACATGCCTTCTACCATACACGACAACCTCCTAATGAAATTGCGTAATCTCTGATTTCAAATACAAAGGAGCATCAATCTCAGTAGCAAATCATCTGTCAGGTTGTCGTAAACCTGAGAAAGCTTAAAGCCCTAAACAAACATATCATGTTTGACATACCACTGCAGTACAAATTGGTCAATTAAGCATTCTATGTTCAATTTTCCAATTTGACAAAATTTGCCTCTATGTTTATTTAATTGAATTTGATCATGTAGTAGTTTGAACTGATTTAATTTGTGACATAATTGGATAAAAACTGTTTTTGATTAACATTTCTCTTTTCTTAAGGAATTTTAGACTAATTTTCATGCAAACTTTTCAATTAATCAGAAAGATCTTGAATGAGGCGAGAATCCAATTAAGTAGCATTGACAAATAGTTGTTTTAGATAAGATTTTGTTTCGATGAATAATACCGATCACCGGAGGGTTGTTTGAGTGCTTAAAACTCAGTACCAACCAATAATTCATAATAAAATGTTATACTATGGGCCTATAGCCTAAAAAACAACTTCCATCGTACTTAGTCATGGGTTCATTTTGTGCCAATGGCCATAATACTTCCATCTCTTTATTTCTCCTTCCTATCCTCCTAAATTGTTTTATGTAGTAGCATTTCTAACATCAGATCGACGTCAAGTTTTTCAGATATTCAAATTAAACATCACAAAGGTGCTGATTTTCAAAAGAATAGTGGATGTTAAATTGTCCAGATACAGTAATAGAACTTATCAACAAACAAAATGAATGGTACTTATTTAACTCTGGTGAATCTATTGCATGTAACTCTCAACATCGTAATGAACACGAGTCTCCAAATAATGAGAGGTCAAGTACACTCCCAGACCGATATGACAAATTCTGCTTGAGTCTTTCCCACCTCTTCGATAAACACACGCTTGCTCAATAACCTCATACCTAAGTCAATTGAAAACCTATAAGCTAATACTCACCCCTAAAAGAAAGGTGCATTAAAGCCCCTTGAGTTTCCTATAGACAAAACCTATGCACATGTAGAAGCACAAAATGCATATATATATATATATATATATATATATAGATATATATATAGAGTCCGGCTAGAATACTATCGATAACACCAAGCAATTGGTGCTATCAAGTTTTCAGCCGTTGGATGAAAAGATATGTGGTTGAGATTATAGTGGTCCCCTAAGATTTTTACTATTCAACCAACCACCTAGTAAACCCTAGGGGAACACTATCATCTCAACAACACATTTTTTAATCCAAAGGCTAAAAACTTGCTAGCACCAATGGCTTGGTGCTATCGATAGTATTCTAGCCTATATATATATATATATATATATATATATATATATATATATATATATATATAGACAAACCAGGTTTTGGAGTAGATCTGCATGCTCCTTAATTTCATGGTAATTCATGACATACAACAATGTGTAAATGCAAAAGCACGCAAATGCGCAAACCAACCAACCACATGCAACAAGAAGAAGAGCACATAGTTAAAAATGGCAAGTTATTAATATGTTAAGAATCGCAAACCTAATCTTCTTCAAGCGCTCCAAATCATCTCTCAGTTTCATGTCCAGAGCATTGGACACCACCTGAGAGTACCTACCATCCTTGTAGTCCTTCTTCCTGTTCAGGAACCAATCCGGGATCTTGAACTGGCGCGGGTTCGCGACAATCGTCATGAGATTCTCGAGCTCAGCAGCCGAAATCTCACCAGCCCTACATCAATAATTAAAAGAGAGGCTAAAATCGTGTGGAGACAACCTCAGCAATAGACTATTTTTTCATAAACATGCCCCAAAATTTTGATTTATTGTTTCTAAGTTGAGTTATTTCTCTAGATTGAATTAGGAATTTGTTAAAACTATCGACTCCTTTGTTGAATCAGATCAAATTGCATTCAAACAGTTAAATTTAACAGAATCACTTATGAATGAAACAAAAAACCCTAATCTAATTGATAGAAACAACCTAAATCAAATTCAAAGGTTTTCCACTACGAACTACGAAACAAATCAAGGATTAGGGTTTCATAAGATCGAAGCGAACCTCTTGTTCATGTCCACATCGGCCTTCTTGCAGACGATGTTGGCGAAGCGGCGCCCGATACCCTTGATGGAGGTGAGCGCGAACATGATCTTCTGCTTCCCATCCACGTTCGTGTTGAGAACACGAAGAATGTGTTGAAAATCCTCGTTCACGATCAGAGACTACACCCAAAAACATCAAAAAAAAAAAAAATCACCCCGAATCAAAATCGAATTTAACAACGATGGAGAAAAGAGAAATCAAATCGATTCGATCGCGTAGATCGGATTAAGGATTAGGGTTTGAGAACTAACCATGGCGGAAGCTAGGGTTTCGCCACTCGAGATCCGGAGCGGGGGAGTTTGAGGCGAAAAGGGACGGAGGGGTTTATATACGAGCGCCGACGAAAAGAAACCCTAGAGAGGGAGGAGGAGGAGGAGGTGTCCGTAACTTGCGCGAATCTTAAAGCAGTACAAAACGATCGGACGGTTGAGATACTTCTATGGTGCACTGTGCTAAAAAGCCCATAAGGCCATAGTTACATTAATGGGCCTCTCGTTTAAATGGGTTGCTTGGTCCCCAACCTTTTTACTAATTTTGAACCCCTCTTTTTTTTTTTTTTTATTGCAATTTGGGCCTCTGATCTTTCTGGTTTTACGATTTAGTAATTTTTTTTTTTTTTTTTATGGGCATCGGAGCCTCTAAGGTTTTCGATTCATAAATTTGCAACAACTTCGTGAGAACTGGTATGTAAAGGATGTGTTTGGTTCTACGTAAAATTGTGATTTACGTTTTTTAATGTTTAGTTTGTAGGAAAAGAAAAATTACTTTTAACCTTACTATAGGTATACAGAGGTCACTGCAACAATGTAAACTATATTCAGATTTACTAAAACAAAAAAATATTATGGTCTCACAGATAAGTTTTTTTTTTTGACTTCATTCAAAAGGAAAGTGAACTTATCTACCATCTGAAACAATTAGGTCTAAAAAAGGGATTAAAAGGAAGACCAATCGTTCTTAAGGGAGCGTATCTCCGACAGTAAACACCTCAACTTAAATTTTTTCTAATCAAAAATTCTTCTATTCCGTTCCAACCAAATAACTCAGCAAACAGTGGCCATAGTCGCACAGATAAGTTAAAAACTCATACATGTTTATCAGAGAAAAGGCCAACACCCCTATACTTTTTTCATAAGAGAACAAAACAAAACAAAATGAGTAATTACACAAAGTAAAATGAGCAAATATACTATAGATAACTGAAAGCTCTGCAATGTACTATTAATATCCAATGCTTTAAAACAGCTTCAATTGCATCCCACACACGCGCACGCGCGCACGCACACACACGCATACTTGCATTAGTTTAATTATCGACCAAACAGACGATTCAAAAGAGAAGAGATCATCAACACTGAGCATCTACTGCAAGAATTTGGCAACAGTTGTCATCTCAAGGCTCAAAGACCATGCTCTCGGCTTCCTTCTTTATAGACTGGAAGAGCACCGACGAAAGATAACGCTCGCCAAAGCTCGGGAAAACAACCTACAACAGCATAGAAAAGGAGAAGGTGATGTTAATAGGGTCGAGGCGAAATTGCGGCTATAATATCTATTACATCTATTACTTGGTGTGTGTTTCTTCGGAAAAATATTTATTACTTTGCTCATATATGTCAACGAGGTCGAGCGCAGTTTAGAATTTTCAAGGGAGCAATGTGAATATGATCAACAAAATTGATGTACTTGATAATGCCGGGCAACTTACAACAATAAGTTTTCCCTCATTCTCTGGTTTCTTCGCAATCCTAATAGCAGCTGCTGCCGCTGCTCCAGATGATATTCCAACCTGCGAAATGTTCAACAATCAGCAGTAGAGGATCGACAGGCTTGAATACGAAACAAATAAAGGAGGCTGCAGCAACACTGCCATGAGCAAAATGATTAAAAAAAAAAAAAAAAACTCACCAACAAGCCTTCTTTCAGAGCAAGAGATTTCGCCGTTTCAATAGCTTCCTCGCTCGAAACCTAGCAAATCACACACAGAAGGTCGTAAAGAAGATGAACGGAAGCTCGTAATATATCCAAGAATGTTATTCTTCTATAAAGCTAGGTACTGCTCAAGATTTAGACATACCTGGATAACTTCGTCAAGAAGATTGACATCCAGAACACCAGGAATAAAACCAGCTCCTATTCCCTGGATCTTATGAGGACCTGGATATAAGAAGCAGAAAAAAGTTTCTTCATATTTATAGTAAACAACAAGCAACGCTTCTTGAGAAAATGGGACATACGCTAATGAGACTCTAGAACCAAAGTTGTAGTTTCTACCAGTGGTAGTCCGAAGACAGTATCCAAAGGGAATGCAAGACTGAAACATTTTGGTTTCAATTAGAATTGCACTAAAGAAGGCTTACATCAGAACATCAGCCAAATTCGCTGAAACAACCTTATACAAGTAAAATAAACACAACTTTATATACTTAAATATTATCCAATTAAGTGTGTTTATATTGATCTTTTCGAATAGGAGAATTTCAACCAAAAGTGAAACCGAAACACAAGCTTTGGAAACAACAGAAACTCTAGAAGCCCAGAAACATAAAACCAGTATTTTGAAACCGAGAAAAGATTGCTTCTAAATAAGAGAATATGCATAATACTAAATGCAGCAACAATCATTGAGAACACAAGATTCTATATCATCACACTTTTCAAATGATGAGCTCATGTGAAGATCTTATATGTTTATATGTGTGAGTGACTAAGAATATTTCCTTCATGCGTTTAAGTAGCAACAATATAGATTTGCAGTAAATAGGGGATGGAGCAACTTACCAGGTTTTCCTCCAGATAAAATTGCACTTTCAGTTGGTTCAACACCATACAGCTAAGCAAAAGAAAATAAAACCCAGAAAATTCGTCAGTTCAAGTTGAGCTTAAGTTGCTTAAAAATCAAAGAGAACATATTCTAAGTTTGATTCAAAAGGAAGTATAAGATGGAACTAATGATGATTTAGTGACACCGGAAATTCACACGAACCTTGATCTCAGGATTTTTTTCTTTGAGATAGCTTCCGGATCCAGTGATTGTGCCACCAGTTCCAATACCAGAGACAAGGGCATCAACTTTGTGCCCCGTGCCTTCCCAAATTTCAGGTCCAGTAGTCTCATAATGTACCTGCAGGTAAACTGATTGTTAGGTATCTACTACAAAGAAATTAATTTTCTACACACATTTAATAAATGTATGCCCCTCAAAAATATTATAATTTCACATAACTTTGCAGACCTATCCTTTTATCAGGTTCTAACACAAAACATAATTCTGGATTTTATTATAGGCACTTATAAACTAACTTTCTTGCAGATGCTTCCATGTTCTAAAAGTGAACCTCTTTTAAAAATTGTAGTACTAAACCAACTTCTCCCCATGAATTTAATGACTCGCAAACTGAAGGGTTTTGTAACTGTACATTTGAGGGGTATACAAAAATTCAGATAAGGGTTTTGTAACTATGCATACATATCTCATTATCAGTTTTGCTAGATATAATATTCAATTTTCTAATGACTAGAATGTAAAATTATACCTTCGGGTTAGCATGGTTTTCAAACTGCTGAAGAATATAAGAGTTGGGTGTCTTCGCTGCGAGCTCTTCAGCTTTATGAACAGCACCTTTCATGCCCAAGGTGGGATCAGTGAGGACAAGTTCAGCACCAAAAGCCTTAAGTATGATCCTTCTTTCGAGGCTCATGGAAGCCGGCATGGTAAGAATAAGCTTGTAGCCCTTCGCAGCCGCCATGAAGGCCAGTCCTATGCCGGTGTTACCGCTCGTGGGTTCAATCAGCACACTCTGTCAATAAAAGGCATTCATAATTGAGTCAGATTAACCGAATTCCTACGAAAAAACCATCCTACTGATTCATCAGATATACATTTCTTATAAAATAACTAAGCAATTTGATACGTAAACGGACAATATCTATTCAAGCTACCAACAGTAGCTTTTAATTTGAAAAGTAAGATAGGGTGATTCTCTGTTCAATTCATTAATAGGGTAAAGCAAAAACACAACGTAATATGAACTCGCACCCAACACAACCACTACCCTTGAAGCCCAGCGTTCAAGCCGTAGCTGCGCAAACTAACATTGAAAAGGAAAAACAAAGGAGATAAAAAAAAAAAAAACAACTCAACCAAACTAATTGTAGCTTAATTATGCTTGCTATCGACTTCTTTATATGAAAACACGATGGATAGGACACCGATAAGGAAGAGATTAGCAAAAAGATCATAGTCATGAGTGCCAAGACGCGTCAATATGTTTGTAACCTATTCTAGCACACAGTGTAAGAAAAAGAAATGGAAAATTCAAGAACAACTTCATATTTTATATACTTTTTTGCACAGAATATAGATCTAATTATATCAATTGAATCTTATACGAGATTACCGACCTTCCCAGGTTCGATGAATCCCTTCTCCTCTGCATCGGTAATCATACTATATCCAATCCTGAAATTTTAAAATTTATCAGCAACCATCATACAACATCTAAATCCAAAAACCAAAAGCAAAAACAAATTAAATTACTACACAAATTGAGAATTTTACGATTCTCACAAAACATATATGAATCACCTATCTTTAACACTGGAACAGGGCTCCATCATCTCCAACTTAGCCGCGACGCGGGCGACGCATCCCGCTGTAACATTGTTGAGATACAGCAGTGGGGTTTTACCAATCAACTGAACACAAAATCACTAAATCAAACAACAAATACATAACAAAGAACAAGTTTTAATCATTAAATCAACAAAAATTAACAAATAAACAAATAATTAGATATATATATATATATATATATATTGAAGCTTACTTCAGTAACATCCTTGGCGATTGTTGGAGCCACTTCACCCATTTCTCGAACCAACTGCGACAAAAGTAATCACCAAAGCTCAACATTTGATTAAAAAAAAAAATGGTAATCAAAGTGTTCGAATCCAAACAAGTTTAAGAATTGGTTTTGACATTAATTGAACAAAATAACAAGATTCTGGTGATATTTTTTGAAATTTGAGCTCAAATTACAAGCTAAAATATCCAAATAAAAGGCAAATCAACGACCACACTACAACGAACAAATATAATCTCAAATTATACCCAAAAATTCACAAAAAAAATGGAAAAATTCGACCTTAGATCAAAGGGAGGGGGAGGGGCTCGTATTAAACCCTTCACGCACTGCGCCTTTTGAAAGCCCCAGAAGCCGCATTTTATAGAAGCGATTTTGGTTCCAATTAATCGCCGAGGACTCCGCCCCGAGTCGGTCGACGACGCGGGACAAAATCGTCACCGAAAATATCGCCTCCACCCTGTCACGCTCTAACTATTGTATGAACCGGGTCCACCGTAGACCGGTTTGTTTTTTAATTTTTTTATTAATTTCATATGGCTCCTTACCAACCTAGATATATTCCTACAAAATTTAATTTTTTATATTTATTTTTTAAAAAAAAATTAAATTATTTATATATATTTATACCGTCGTTAGAAAAATATAATTAGGTATAGTTTAAATACGTAATCTTAGTTAGTTAATAAGTTTTATGTATTTTTGAACTATTTTAACAATGAAATTTACGAAAGACATATTTAAAAGAATAAAATTTATATTTCGCTTTTATTTTGTTAAAAAATAAATAATAAACTAGCAGTAATAAATCAAAAAAATACATATATAAACTTAGGACTTTTGTAAAAATAAATATTAAAAGTTAAACTTCGTAGGAATATATTTACTATATGAAATTTTAAAAAAATTTATTATCATTCCTTAATATTATTATATTATTACAACAGAAGCTTTGAAACTGTATTATTAATATTTGATTTATATATATATATATATATATATATATATATATATATATATATATGAATTTTTTGAAAATTTATTTATTACTAATAAAAAAAGATAAATCATTTTCACATTATTGATTTTTATTTTACTTACCACCATAATAAATAATAAGATTTCAAACTCATGATTTAAAAAAAAAAATTATAATTTTTTAAATATTTTAAACACAATTTTTGTGGCTTTCATGGATGACGTGGTACGCCTGGTTCAGGGAGCTTTTGGTCCAATAATCTTAGTCGTTGTTGCTGAGCTGTCGCGAGATAATTGGAAGGTAATGGTGGGTCCACATAAGCGATTGGTGAATGGTGATTTTCTCGGTTAGAATAGTAGTAGATAAATTGTGTTCTTAGTCCCAAACTTTATCAAATTTCATTTAGATCCTTTTATGTGATTTATTGACCAAAATGAAATTTTAACAAAAGTTCCAGTTCAAATGCCAAAACCAAAAGTCAAAGGACGAAAATGAAATTTGACTCTAAGTACCTGAAAAGGAATAAATTAATACGGAAAAATTGGGTGCGTGTAGAAAAATACATCGAATCTAGACGCTATTTCGTCTCCTAGTCGGATTTTTATTTTTATTTTTATTTTTTAAAAAATTTTATTTTTTATTTTTTGGCAACTACGAATGCTTTAATTGACCTTCCAATGAAGCGTATTCCTTTATTATAATCCCAAAACTAATACTACAACTTGTATATAAATTTAATTAAACATAACTAAATTTACGAATTCATTAAATCTGGCCACTATTTTAAATATTTTTTTCTAAATAGTTATAAAATATTATAAATATTTTTTAAAATTATTAATATTATTTTTATTTATTTAAATTAATAAATTATATTTTGGGCTAATTTGCCTTCAGTCATATCTAATTATAAATAATTTTAGTATTATGTAGGACTAATAATTTATTTATTTTTTTTAATTCAATATCATATGAATTATATATATATATATATATATATATATATATATATATATATATATATATATATATATTTATTTATTTATTTATTTATTTATATAGTTGAACTGGAATACTATCATTAGCAAAATAGCTCCGTTGCCACCAATTTATTTTTGATCGACACCGTTGAATATGATCTAAATAATAAGAAATATTTAAAAATTAAATTTTAAAATTTTTCGCCATTATTAACCTAATTATCAAATAGTTGCAAATTTTATAATTTTAATTGTAAATATAAGTTTTTTACCCGTTTAACGATATAAAAATTACTAAATTAAATAAATTTTAATTAAAAAAAAACTATTTAAAATAATATTTATACTCTTGATCTTAATTACAAGGCTTCTATCATCACTTTTTAAAAAATATTTATTTTCAGATATTTATTTTTGTATTCACTTAATGGACAAAAATAAAATATTAAAAAAATATAAAATTTAATTTTTAAATAATTTAAATAGTTTAAATCATATCTAACCGTGTCGACCGTTGTTTTTGAAGCTCAATCATGAATGGCACATAGTCCATTTGCTATCGATAGTATTTCAGTCTAACTCTCTCTATATATATTTTATGAATATATTCCCTACTTTTTCTAAAGTATTTTGATTTTGTTTGGTTTGCTATTTGTGTAGTTTAGTATGTTCCAAATTTAGTATTCATTTAATTATATTTATAATGTTTTCAAACAAAAGATCTTTAAGTTAATTAAAATAAAATATATAAAATTTTATTTAGCTTTTAGATGAATTATTATCAATATTTATAAACTACTATGATTCTCCAATTTCTTAATCGGATCTGGCCACACCTCATTAATTTAAGAATATGGATCCCACAATTTTTTTTTATTTTTTATAAATTAATTAATTAAGTTTTCTTTCTCTAACCTTTTTATAAATTATATATATATATATATATATATATATATATATATATATATATATATATATATATATATATATATATTTGATGAAAAAAAAACAAATTGATTTGAATTTTTATTTTTATTTAAATATGTACTTTTGTTTTCAAATATCTTTTTATTTTTTGTCAAACTTTAAAATATTTCAACTTGCATTGAGATTTTCTTCGTATCATAAGTGAGATAATATTAGATTTTTACTAATTGATTTTACAAGAATAGTTTAATTTATACGATAAATGAGATTATTGTTTATATATATATTTTTATAATTTTAATTTTTTTTATTCAGTAGATTGTATTTTTAGCTCTATAATAATAACATCCGCCATAAAACGTAATCACCATACTATATCAATTAATTATAAATTTTAAAATAATATATATTTAATATATTTTTTACATTATTAATTATTAAAAGATAATATATGAAAATTTTATTTTAATAGAATTTACTCAAGCATCGTGCGGGCCACTACACTAAGAAATATTTATGATAGTTTCTATAAATTAGAAGAGTATTTTTTTTATAATGAAAGTTTCTGTAAATTAGGTAAGTATGAAAATATTCCATTGATTTTTATTGTCGTCTTATTTTAAACTTTATTTATTTATTTTCCTATAAAAATTTATCTAGTTTTATTTGAGTCGAATTAATTTTTCAAAATATATTTTTTTAGATAGTTTAAATTGTTGGCTATTTATTTATGAATTAAAAATAGGTTTAATTCTTTGTTACGTAATAATAGGTTCAGCAGAATAATAAGTTAAATTGGATAAGCGTAATAAGTTGAGTAGGGCTACAGTTCACAATAGACCTAACAGTAAGAGGCACAATAATAAATCTAACGTCCAGATAGGTTGAGATCAATCTAGACTTGATTGTGTAATTATAATAGTTCGAGTTTTTAGAATTAATGATTAGCGCCAACTATCTAGCATAATTATATTGGTCTAAATTATATTTAACAGTGACGATAGTCGATTTGAAACTCCGATCATCAAATATAATTTGGTATCATCATTTTTCAAAAAATATTTCTTTACAGCTACATAAAATTTGATATCTAGATAGATTAAATGGTCTAAAACAGTTAGACCGTGAATTTAAAATTTTGATCATCCAAAATAAATTAACACTCTTTGAGTTAATGATAGTATTCTAGAAGCCCAATTTTATATATAATAAATATAATTAAGATTTAAAAAAAGTATATTTTTTTAAAAATAAAATAATAATTTAGTCGCTCTTGGGAAAGCTCAGTTAATAAGAATCTCTATGTCCAATCAAAAATGTCCCTATCGTTTACTTGGAGCTTATAAAACAAGTCAAATTCTCGCAAAGGACTATGGAATATGGATAGAGAATATGTGAATAATGGGAATATATACGTTGCTTTTGTGGTCAAATTATTTGATTTCGCAATTGAATAATTAAAAGATTAAATATTTTATTTCCTTTGATCTGTAAATGTCATGAAATAATTTGATATAGATTTTGAAACGTTGATTCATAATGTTGCAATTCCACTCAAGTTAAGTTTTCAAATGCTACTTTATATAAAATAATTTATGTAGTATATTATTATTATTATTATTATTATTTTATTTTTTATAATATTATTGAGGTATTGTGCTCGTTACAATTCTTAAAAAATAACCCTATACAATTTTGATTATTTCAGAAAATAAAAAAAATATCAAACAAAATATAAATTTTTTTTATTTCTCTTTCTAGGTATTTCGAAAATTAAAATATTTATTTTTTTCGAATATTATCTCATGAAAATTTATTTAAAAAATAAAGAGGCTTTCATTTATATAAAGCTGTTTTTTTTTTTTTTTTTTTTTTTTTACAATTTGTAGCGCTTGATTCGTAAAAAATAATAATAATTTTTTTATCAACATTTATTTGATTAAAAATAAAAAAAAAACATAATATTTTTTCTAAGCTCGGTAAAAATAACTTTTCTAGTCAAAAAGTAATTATCAATATATTTTACAACCAACCAAACACACCCTTAACCCCCAAAAAGATTGATAGGAAAATTTGTTGCAAGTAAATCTAACTCCACAAGAATAAAATCATTCTTTTTTTTTTCTTTTTTGAGAGAGAGAGAGAATCTGTTTATTTTGAAAGATATTTAGCTGAAAATATAAAGTAAACTAAGCTTCGTATTCGAAATCTCGAATATAAACCACCAAACCTTTTAAACTTTTTGCCACTTACGCTAAGGACGGTAAATAAGAATAAAATCATTCTGATAATGTGATTGTTATCATACAACTGACCTGAGGACAAAAAATGGCTGGCAGAGAAAGCACTTCTACCCATCCATCAGTGCAGGCTGTGCAGTGAACAATAATAAATTACAATGCATTCATTAATGAACTTACAAAATTGACTGCTTGTAGAAGCAAAACAGAAGGATCTTAAAATATGAACACAAACAAAAAAAAGAAAAGAGGAAAAAAATTGATATCTAAAGCATCCAGCTACAGTTACCTAATCTGGATTAACTTTTACAAGCATCTAGTCCCATCTGTACACTATAAATTTGGTTTTTACCTAACTGGTTCAAAAAATAGTAATTCGATTTCAACTGGAACTTACCCTCCATAACCAAAACTATTAGCATCAGAAAAGGGGAAAAAAGAAAAGAAAAAAAAAAAAACAACTCAGTGGATAGAAGATAAGATAATTAAGACGCAAAAAGGCCAAGAGCTGTCACCGCAGTAAGCACTTTTCGGTAACGAATTCTGTACATCAGGTTATAGTGGTCCTTCCTGAAAAGTGATAAAAATCCAGCATTAACAATCATAAAATAATGGCGAGTAACAAAGTGAATTTCATATTTAAAGAAGGAATAAGAGCAAGTGCTAGAAATAGCTTTTTCGAGGAAAGAAAATAAATGATAATGATGAAATGTTATGTTATGAACATTATTTTACATTAGTAGTGGGGTACCATTCTTTCGAAGTATTCATGGTCGGCACTGCTGGATTCTAAAAGCAATGGTTCAAAGCATTAGTCAAAGCCAACTCTAGAACTAACTAATTCAGATTCATTTTCAATACCTAGCCTGATAAACTGGGTCAGAACAAGCTAGGTTGACAATTTGGCCGGGTAAATAATTACACACACCTAGGATTAACCAATGAGGCTAAAGGAGAAGTGTTCGAATAGGAGAATTGCAAATTACAATGGTGGCATTGTTATGATTTGAATAATTTCGGAAATGAGTAGCTGCATTAATCAGAACAGAAACAATTAGAGTTTCATGAAGCATCTAACTATCCCTGCGATAAAATTATATGAATCCAAATTGCAGCTAGCGTTATGTATATTCCTGATAGTGCTCAAATGACGAATAGATTACAATAAAGAGAATGAGCTTACCAAGCCTGCTTCGTTGGCTTTAAACTCCCAGAAAAAAATATATCAACCTGAAAAAGTAGGGGTTGACAACATCTATCTCATTAGTGAAGAGGGTCATCCTAAGTTGCAGCAGTACAACATCACCAGTGCTTAGAAGAGAACAAAATATATCATTTCATTTCTACCAGGGTAGCAGAGCAGAGGGAATAATATGTGCTTCATTCTGTCGAATAGTGACCATCAACAAGGGTGGAGAAGTTAAAACTTACTAAACTTGCTACAAAAAATGCTTAAACCAGCTGAGCCATTGTTGGCTTCACACCCCTTGCCTAGCTTAACTACCACTTCTGAAGCACAGTGAACTGTTGCAAGCCACAAGAATAAGCAGGTTTTCCAAAAGCCATATCATCTTGGCAGCTGTCAGTATCTTTTTCAACATCATCACAGACATGACTAGGCTTGACAAGAACTTCCACAGAGATCTCATTCGAAGTGCTTAATTCAGGCTGATCCTCGATCCTAGAGCAGTGAGATTCATCCATGGTCTTGTAACTCTCCAACTCGATAGGAGAATCCTTGACTTCATTAATTATATCAAAACTCTGATGCTGTGAAGAGACTTTGATGAAATCACTAGGACTCTGTTCAAAAGAACCTACAGCAAAGTCTGTTCTATTAGAGGTTTTCGGCGTATCGCTGTGGCTTGAGGAATCCTTAGGCTCGGGAAAGACAGATGACAGCGAGGTATCCATGGAGTCAGGTGTATTGTGACAATCATGCAGCTTCGGACGACAATTAGAGTCAAGTGGAGTGGCTTTAACAATATCCTCAGAACCGTTTGTTAAACTACCTCCAGATGAAGCTTGACTATCCCCCGGAAAGGCAATATTTATAGCGTCAGATGCAGCATTTCCTTGAGATTCACGTTTAGCAGAGGAAATATCACCCAGTTGTGTGTGTTTGGCTTCACAACTATGTACTGAGGAAGTACCACCACCATGAACTGATTTTGCCACAATATCAGTATTCCCAATCATTATTTCTAGAGTATCATCCACCTTTGCCTCACTGTGTAATTCATCTCTAGCTTCAGATTTAAGTTGCTCTACACTTTCATTATGGTGAACAGATTCTGGAGTAGGTGAATGCCCATTAGTGGCAGAATCGGCTGATTTGTGTATAGGAGTTTGAGCATCTTTGACCTCATATTTTCCGTTTACAATGTCATCAGAAGTGTGAAGGTTGGGCTCAACAGGTGTAGAGGACCTATTATCTTCCGCAAGCGTTTGACGATCAGACATCTTATCAGATTCACCCTTATCATTATTGCTGGCATTCACACAATCACTTCCGGTAGAAGCCGTATGCTTTTCAGCAGAATCTTTTCTCGGTAGTTGCTTCTGCAATAGACCAGTATCAGGGAAAACCAGCAATTTCACAGACCTAATCTCCAATTCTTGTGATTTCTCGAGAGGTTTAAAGCTGAAAACCGTAGTCCAAGTGTCCTTCAGTTCCGCTATCGCAGGTATTACGAGTTTTTCAACATTAAGTGAGTGGAGAGCCTACAAAGATGACCAACAATTAGTCTCAAAACAAACTGCAATGGTGGAAGGTGAGAATAAAAGTAGCTGTAGTATTAACTTCTCAGCAAAATCATATCGTTAGAATATAAGAAATGACCAAGATTTACACACACACACACACACACACACATCAAAGAAAAAAAAAACTTCTCATAACCAAACTCCCAGAAGAAACTGCCATAGTGGATACTGAGAGGGCTAAAAGTTTCAGTCAGGAAGTATTTAACTTCTCATAAAATTACGTTATTAGGATATAAGAAAGAGATGACCAAAATTTATACCCTAGAAAAAAAAAATTGTAGGATTGTATCGACTTAAAGTATGCAATGATTCAGAAAACTGCACTTCAAGACATCAGAGGTACGCAACTTTGCACTTCGCAGTTAAGACAAACAATTCCTACCAGGAACTGATAATGGTAGCATAAGAAAAAAACATATCTCAAAAGAAGATCTGAAGGATTTTCCTAAAGGGGAAAAAAAAAAAAAAAACTAGCATGGTGCTGTTAAATAACAATTTCCATAGTGCAAAAAGGATAGAACCAAATATGTGGAAAGAAGTATGATAAAAATGTTACAGATTGGCAATTTAAAGGAATAAAAGCCAAGATAAATTACCGATTCAATCCCACTTAGAAGTCGGCGACACATCCCTTGACGCCTGTACATATTTCTTGTTCCAATGAAGGGCATTTCTGCTAATCGGGTGCCATGAATTCTGTTTTGTGGACAACAAACAACATAAGCCAAAAAAAGAACACAAGATCTTTAAAACTTCAGATGTAAAGCCTACCGATCATAAACTAATTTTCAGATAAAGTTTAGGTGCCATTTACAACAATTAAGAAACATCTAATGAATGAGCTTCAGTGAACACATAACAGCATATGAGATCATCCTTTTCGATAAAAATATAGGTTCAATCTTAAAGCCAAAGTCACATAAAATTTAAGACATGCTCTAGATACATCAAGCAATACATATATAATAAAAAGGAGAATGAATTTAGACTTCCCAATGCTATAGTATAATAACATTAAAAACGTAAGTATCATGACATTAAAAGAAAAAAAAACTTGAGCATAAGTATAATGACATTGACAAAAAAGTTGAGCATAACTATAACAGTCAAAAAATCTTAAGCTCCTAAGAGTTACATAGATATGGACAGGTATAATGATATTTAATTTTTTTTTTTTTTTTTTTTAAAACCTGATAGATGCAGCAGAGATAATTTCATCGCCTCGCTCCAAGATGAAAGTATAGAAGCCGCAGTAGTTTAGCCGATTGATATTAGATCTACAAGAGAAAAAAAAAGTAAGATTTAGAAAAGCTTATTTAAATATGCAAAAGAACTAATTCCATAGACTGAGCACTTCATACTAACACATCTTGTCAAACATGTTTTCTAAAAGCAAAAGCTCAACCAAAGCTTACCCACAATTATATACAACATTATGAATCAGGTTAATGCCACTTCTTGGGTCAGTGATGGGTCGAAAGCACTCATCCATAACTGCAAAAGCAACCGCAATCTTAGAGTTGCATTCAACCCGTTGAGATAGCCTGCTTAGAGACTCCAAAGAATCCTCATCAAAACGACGAATCAGACGCCAAGAGTATCCAGCTTCCAAATCATTCTTCACCCCAAGAAGTTTCTTCAACTGTTTATAAACCTGAGGAGTTACAAAAGAATGGCTTCATCCCAGTGACCTTAAAAAAGGATTGTTCAACAGAAAGCATATGGCATTACAAGTACATTGATAATGCATGTGAAGAACTTTGAGAACAGATAAATTCTAATTATTATGACATCAAACATAGTTCATTTCCTCCGTGACATCTCAATGAACTTCATGTCACGACAATTTAAGGGACTGGTACTATATAATTTAGACCAAACTCTATATTTTACTCAATATCCACAAAAATAATGAAATCGGGAAAATGTAAATTACTACTTGCAAAAATCAGAAAGCTAGCAGAACGGTTAAATGACACATAGCACACTGAAATCACAAGACCTATAGTAGCGCTTTCAGATTAATACATAAACATAGTTTCTGAAACCATCTTTTGCTTAGTTGAATGGAAAACTCTACCAATAATAAAAATGGGGAAGTGCCATGAGTATATCAATAAATGGAATAGTGAATTTCTGAAAAGAATCAACAAAAATATAGCAATCTTTGGCTTATGCAGTCCAATGGCAATCTAGACCTGTCGGAGAAAAGCATAAAGCGACCATGTTAAGAAGATTTGATAAATAAAATGTTCAAAACCAAAAATATGGCTAGTACCATTCTGCAACTTTGCCCACAAAACGAAGTGCTTCCGTTGTTGCGAGGGACAGAAGTAGAATCAACCTCAGGCATACAATCTTGGTGGTCTACAAAGATTAAGTAGTCGAGAAAAGCTTTGTCATTCCAAATAGTTCACATATAAAATAATAATTGCGGAAATGAAGGGAATATAAATCTTATTTAGGAAGCCATACATTTTTTCTCACACTGGGAGCAAGAAAACAGTTGGGGAGCAGCAGCAGAAGAAACTGAGCCGCAAAACCTGCACACACAGTTTGCACAGTGCCATTCTCCAGGAGGAAGCATCTGCAAAGATAGTCACAAGGAACCCAAGTTAGGACAAAGATAGACATCATTAGGCAAAGAGACATACGAGGAAATCAAGGTTGCCTGATATCTATTCAATAGAAATATTAATAACTCAGTAGTAGAAAAGGGTGAACACAATAAATTTTTCCCCTGTTAATGCCGTTCTCATCCTTACACCCGCCCTCCTCCCCCCCCCCCCCCGTGTTTCCAATGAATTAGAAGAATATTCCCCTCAAGCCCATCCCCCTCTCACCCAACCCTCACAAATGGAAAAAGGGGAACAAGAATCAAAACCTGAAGAACAAAAGGAACATAGAATAAAGACTGAAGAAATGACCTTGTTTTCAACCCTCACCATCAAGAATAAGACGGGGCATTATAAACAACAACCAAGATCTTATATTAATTACCTGAATACCCAAGCAACTCAAATGGAAAGTTGAAGGACAACCATCACAACAGATCAAATCACCACCATCTCCGCAAATACCACAAGTATCATCGTTAGGGTCATCATCAAGATCTATTGAATAAAATCCACACCTTTCAGACTCATCCAGCTTCTTCCATGCATTAAGCTGACATTGCAACAGGGAAACTCCAGCATCCTCCACAAAGATGTTCTCATATGGCCGATACTCTTTGCTACCGGCATGAAGCTCAAACTTCCACACCGTAAGAATTTTGCTGCAACAGCTGCAATGAATGCCATCTCTTGTAATCCGTCCCTCTAATTTTGCTCGTGTTCTCTTCTTGTTCATGTACTTCACCTTCCCTTTTTCATGCACAACCCCTAAATCTATCATCCAGGAGAGAACTGTTCGTTTCCAGTCATAAGGAATGTAATCATCCATTTCATCCTCTTCCTCTTGATAAGTTCCACGGACCACAAGGGCGCAAGTTCTTTGCTTGTTTCTTTCTACCAGAAGATGCTTATGTGCTACGAAACCATCAGCGGCTTTTGAATTTTCAACGAAAGAACTGAACCTTTTGCTCTCCTCTATAGAGTTTCTCCCAGCGGTACCTAACCTTGTCATTTTGCTTCCACTTTCTCCACACTTCTCAGTTTCTTCAAGCTCTCCCTTACTTTTTCTCCTGTTAACCACGTTTCTCTTCAACAAGTCTAATTCATTCTTTGATATAGCAGGAAAAGGATGACTTGCTCCACCTAGGTCAAGATCCCTTTCCTCAGGTGAGCTTTCACATACATCCTTGCACTTGCCGTCATTTGCAAGATTCAACTGCTCTTGAAACACGGCATATGCCTTGGTGATAGACCAATAACCTGTTCCTTGAGGAGACACATAAACAGAATCTTCGTATGCTCTACTTCTCCTGGGCCTTAATTCAATTGTCCAACCGGCATTCAAAAGCATTTGTTTGATCTGATCTCTTACTTTTTGCTTAACAGTGTTGCGACCTGCATTTAATTTACCTACATTATGCTTGGATTTCAAAGAAGAATTAAATGTACATTCTCCATCTAACATTTGGTCACTTTTCCTATCCGACAGATTCACATCCTTCAAATCTCTACTTGAAGATAAAAAATCTGAATCTCTTTCCAGTTTGAAGGATCTGCTTTTCTCAACTTTTGGCCTTTTGTGATAGCACCTGACTTTCACATTTTCCTGCTCAATTTCTGGCAGATGGGAGCAGTCTGTCTCAGCTTTCTGCAGTACTTTTTTATCATTTGCTTTGCTATTCCCAGTCGGAGAAATTTTCTTCAAACTAGCTAGACTTTCCCCTAGTTTAATTGAAGAGTCTGATCTTTCCGTAGACTTTCTTTCTCTATAAATATCAGGTTGGTTAAATGCAACAGCACTTTTTGCAACACTGGGAGACTCAAAGCGCTTGGATTTCTCTTCATCTCCCTGACAAATCTGAACTCTTTCAACCCCATCATCTTTCTTCTTCTTAGGATAAACCTTAAGAACACCACTTTTAGCTTGCAACCTTATACCTTGGCGTCGAATGTCATCATTCTCGGCTCTAGTTGCCACGACATTGCCAGCCTTCAATGCCCGCAGCTTCTCATTACCTGTATGGTCTCTCCTTCTGATCTTTTCTTCTCTTGAATTGCTACCGCTATTCAAAACAAGTCTTCCCTTTGCTTTTGAGCCATCCCTCTCTCTGCCATCAGCATGTACTTTATACCCACGTTGCGCAGAATCGGATTTCAGCTTATTCTTGCAAGACCCCTCGACTCGTCCATTACTGGAATCTTTCAAAGACTCCGTCTTGATCTTCTTGGTGAGTTTTTCATCACCGGGCAGCTCTCTGTTCCTCTTCTTCCCTGACCCTGAAAGAAATCTCTTCTTATCAGAGCCAGAACGAGCATTACCCAACCTCATAACCTGCTTCTTATCCCCTTCGATCTCCGCCTCCTTTCGCTGCTCGGCACCGTCGTGTTTCGTAACAATTGGATCATCCCCATTCTGATGAGAGCAATCCTCGGCCTGTCTCCGCGGACTAATGAAGTAATCATCCGTCTCCGAATCACTGGATTGAAGTATTAATCGCCTCTTCCTCTCCTTCTTCACATCAACAGATTTACGCAAAGTTGCAGAATCACAAGCCCCCTTCCCCTTGCTTCCAAAATCGCCTCCTTTCTCCACAAACGACATCATAAACCCCAATCCCAACCAAACAAATCACACCAAATCGATCGAAACACCACAAACCAATCGAATCAAACCACGAAAACGCCCAACAAATCCATCCATCCTACATTAAACAAACAAAAAAAAAAATTCCAAGAAAAAAAACCAATTAAAACCCGAAATCGGGATCGAACAAGGAAAGAATCGGGGCAAAAGCTACCTCGCCGAGGAGATCGCGCTCACAAGATCATCCGATCGATGCCGAAGCGATCGAAGAGATCAACGAATCGAAGATGCGTAGAACAAATTAGGGTTAGAGAATTAGAGAGATAGAGAGAGAGAGAGAGAGAGAGAGAGGCGATTTTATTTTCTTTTCTGTTTTTCCCTTTTTTTTTCGACCTTTGGGAAGAGCGTTTATATACTTTGGTATTGCAACCAGAAAAATACACGGTGTAACGGTTACATGTCACGGATCGTGATACTGACATGTGGGCCCACTTTTGTGGGTCCACGTGTCATCCTAATCGGATTCCATTTACGCTTTTGTTTACACGGCGGGTTCCCTCCAAATTCTCGTGCTGTTATAGAGAGATTGGGATCTTCGAATACATATACTTTACAAGGAAGTTTAACGGATCGGATTATTTTTAGATCCGAATATTAAAAAAGGATTAATTTTATACAATTTTTCAAATATACTTTATATATATATATATATATATATATATATATATATATATATATATATATATATATATATATATATATACTTCTCTGATTTTTTTTATCTCTAATTTACTGTTTATTTTTTAATAAAATATAAATAAAATAATAATTTTATAATTACAAATATATTTTTTTAAAAATTTTAATAGTTAAAAAATATATTTATAGTTAAGTATAATATGTGAAAGAGTGACAAGGTTAAATATTTAACTTAAAATTAACTATATTTTTTTAACGATAAAAATATATATGAATATTTTAAAAATTTTAAATAATAAATATAAAAATTTAAATTTTATAAAAATATATTTTCTATGCATTATATTTATAAATAATTAAAGGGAAGTGCTAGGTGTACACCCCAAATAGGGTATACATCCTACACCCATCCCATTCTGAAATACCCCCATCCCATTCTGAAATGGGTATTCATTCACTCGTCACATTAATGTGACGAGTGAAATTCACCCCATTTCAGAATTGAATGGGTATAAGATGTACATACTATTAGAGTGTACATCTAGCGTTAATCAAAAAATTATATATGCTTTATTCTTAAAACAGCATTAACGGTATATAACGGTGATAAAGAGTGCATTAAGTAGACCAGCTGTATATATATATATATATATATATATATATATATATATATATATATATATCATAAAATGTGGCATTTTAAAATTTCTATCATTTACATGATGGATTGTAAAAAAGGACAAAAAAGTTTATTATTAAAAAAAAAAAATCCTAATCTCCATTCAAAAATTATAATTCATTTTTTAAGATTTAAATTTGTTTAAAATTTTAGTATTTAAAAATATAGTAAGAATGATTAGATTGAGATAAAATTAATACATTAATAACACATCAGAATTTTCAATAAGGCATCGACAGCAACCCACTAAAATTTTATTTAAATAGAACGATTTCGAATAAGAGATCGTCGCCGCCAAATTTTTATTCCGCATGTCGACAAAATTAAGTACCATTAATCAAAGACTATAATGAACATATAACTATCAAACTTTACTGGAATCCATTCATGTTTCATTACTAAAATTGTATATTTTATGGCTGTGTTTGGTTTATATATAAATTAAAATTACTTATTTTAAAAAATATGTATAAATTTAAAAATAAATAATAATAAAATTAATTTTATGTTTAAGATGAAAATTAGATTGTTTTCGAGAATAAAAAAAATAACGTTTGGATAGTTAAATTAGAATAGTGAAAATAAAAATAATTATAATTTTAAAATAATAATATTTTATCTAATTAATTAATATAAAATATTAATTAAATAATAATTTATTTATTTAATTAACTATTGCAAGATAATCTTGAATATTAATTAATAAAATAATTAATAATAATAAATATTATTAATAAATAATTCAATTAATTACAAATAATTTTATAAATTAATTAGTTAATTATCTCATAGTTAGATAATTAGTTAATAAAATATTAGATTAGTAAAATATTAGATTAAACAAAGAGTTAATACAATAGTTAAAATTATATTTATTTTAATTAAACTTATTCTCAATTAATTGATAAAATAATTAACAATAATGAGTATTATTAATAAATAATTTAATTAACTACAAATAATTTAATAAATCAAGAAATTAATTAGTTAATTATCTAATAGCTAGATAATTAGTTAATAAAATATTAGATTAGTAAAAATATTAGATTAATTAAAGAGTTAATACAATATATTAATTAAAATTATATTTACTTTAATTAAGTTTATTCACAATTAATTGATAAAATAATTAACAATAATGAGTATTATTAATAAATAATTTAATTAACTATAAAAAATTTAATAAATTAATTAGTTAATTATTAATTGTTAGATAATTAGTTAATAAAATAATTAGATTAGTAAAAATATTACATTAATTAAAAAGTTAATATAATAATTAAATTATATTTACTTTAATTAAACTTATTCTCAATCAATTGATAAAATAATTAACAATGATGAGTATTATTAATAATAAATAATTTAATTAGCTACAAATAATTTAATAATTTAATAATTTAATTAGTTAATTTAATTGTTAGATAATTAGTTAATAAAATAATTACATTAGTTAAAATATTAGATTAATTAAAAATTAATATAATAATTAAAATTATATTTATTTTAATTAAGTTTATTCTGAAATTGGAACAACTCTTGTTCCAGAAAAAGACTGAAACAGTAATTTCAGCTTTATATCAGCTTATTTCAGCTTATTCCAGAAAGAGGATAACTGTTGATTCCGTCCATAGCCAAACATGTTTGGAAAATAAGACTGAAATAAAATTTTATTTCAACCTTTATTTTCGAAATAAACTGTCACGCCCCGAGTTTGAAAAACAGCGTCTAAATTTTTTTTTTTTTTAAATCAGAGTTTAGAAATCAGCCATGGCGCAACAGACCGCCACAATTATTAGAAAATTCTCAATCCCATTGGATTGAGCATTTTCTATACATACTCGGTTCAACAATGACAAACCACATCAGAGTAGTCTAACTACGAACTCTAAAGAAATGTTAAACAGAATACAACAACTTATTACAATTATTACAACTTGAAATACATGCTTAATAAACTAATAAAGATAACAACGGCTGTCCAGGGTCAGAGCTATAGCAGAATCTCACCAACACGTCCCGACATCCCAGCACCCGACCGACCTGAAAAATGGTCACTCAGGGGGTTGAGATACATCGACAGGTATTCCATTGGGCGACGAGCCGAAAATAGCAAATCGTACCTACTAGCATATATAACTAGCGGATAGTAAAGGTCATTAGGTAAGCAGAATATCATAAGCAAATACTGGCAGGAACATAATCATATTTTGAGCATAAATAGGTATTGAACTGCTGAAGTAAAGCATGTGATATAGATACTGATATAAAGAACTGAGAAATCATAAAAAGTATAATGATTTAAGCATGCTAAGCAGTTAATCAATGCATCATGGTAGAATAACCAATACCCAATCGAAGCCACCATGTTGGTCAAACAAGATCTCAGGGAAAAACGCCGATAATCATGAATCAGTGCAGAGCATATCAGGGTATTGAAAACTAAAACGAGCATGTATGTTATAACGACTGGATTAACCTGATCAAACACTACGGGTCAATCATAAGACCGATGTGTAAAGTAGTTTTAAACAGCCAATTATTAAGCATCAAGGTATAAAACCAGTACCCAATCAATGCCACTTTGTCTCGCAGGACCTCAGCTAGTGCCACCGATCCGCCCATACTGGCTGGACATACCATGCACTCACGATGCCATACAGTCCCGTATGCAGGTGCTCACGTGTCCTTCTCTATGACCACTTTACCGGTAAAGAACACTATTACGGTGGCCAAAACAGTCAGTGTACGTGAAGTACGCAGTCGTGGCAATCATAATGCTATGCTCAAGCTCACGGTCTAATGAACCAGGAATGGCAACAAGCCGAGATCCCCTCAGGGAGCAACTATCTGTTGTATATCAATCAGGTCTATCATGCATAACTGGAATAGAAGCAATTATCTCTGGATATAATGCAATATAAAACTGATAATATGAAGCAACAATAGGCATGATCATACCATGAATATCTACTATACTGAAGATATATTAACTGACGAGCACGTATACAGGATAATGTCCAAGAAAAATCCCAACAAGGAATTAATGCAAATAGCCAACTGAATCTCAACTCATGGTAATCGGCAACAAGCCGGGAAATTCCAACAGAAATGCAATACAAAAATTTACTTAGACCCTCAACTATAAATAATATTAAAAATAATATGTACAAATATGCAAATATTAATTTTGGACTAATTTGCTGATCTCCAAACCAATTTCATTTTACTCAATAAAAAAAAATTATAAATCGTTTCCCTACAACTTACATGCTATTTGCAATTCTAATACCTGAAAAATTTTTATGTATTCTGAATTGTTTAAAATTAAAATTTCTAACCGTGAGATCAAGATTCAGTTAAAAAAAATCGAATCGGCTTCCAAAAAAATACCGCCATTAGAGTACTGCAAATCAAACCTTTTATCCACCATTGCCGTTAAGTTGGCTCGACTTATTAAAAAATAACAAGGAATTACAACTAATTAATCCCTGTTAAACGAAATAAACTAAAAATCCATACTTGTATTTTCTTTGAATGTGAATGATACGTATGAACTGAAACTGAATTAAATAAATATATGTGTACAAATTTCCATGGAAGGAAAAGAGTGCACAACATAAAAGAAAAGATAGAATATTAGTATACAAGGTGGTGCTGCATATATATTATATATTATTTTTAGTAGGTCGTACTGAGGCGCCGCCCCAGAAGTCGAAGGCAATACGCTCTCTTGCAACAGAATCTGCTAGCTCGTCGAAATTAGAGAAGAAACGCGCCCGTCGCCACCGGCGGCCCAGCGCAGCGAGTCGGTCAGCAACCCGATTGCCCTCGCGGTAGGTAAACTGAACGATAATTTCGCAAAAGCAGCAGCGAAGGGTGATGCACTCCTGCACCAGCTGTTTGTCCCCCGAGGTGCATTTTTTATATCCCCACTGAGAAGGTGGACGGCCGAAGACGAGTCGCTCTCGAGTATAACGCGTGGGAAGCCGGCTTTGATGGCCTCAGTGAGAGCGGATCGGACGGCCCAAAGTTCAGAGAAGAGAGGATTGACGCCCGGGCAGGACGAAGCTCCAGCGAAGACCAAGAGACCTTCTGAGTCTCTGGCCACGAACCCAGCTCCTCCGCTCGAGTCTCTACCGACGAAAGAGCCGTCCGTGTTTAGTTTGATCCAGCTGTCGGGAGGTGGCCGCCAGGAAACGATGATGTCGAGTCTCGACGGCGACGGTGACGACGGGCTCGCTCCTCCTCCTCTTTCTTCTTCGAGCTCCGCGTCGACAACGTCGTGGGGCACGGGCATGAAGCAGTCGAAGGGCGGCATAAGAGGAAGAGGAAGAAGCGGAGGAGGGTGGAATTCATTTAGCGACAAAAATTTGGAGTGCAGAAAGTACCTCCATTATCAGTAGAAGAAAAAGACGAACAGAACTGAAAAGAGTGTCTGGAAGAGAGTGACTGGGAGGGAGTGAACAGTGAAATGATTATTTTTTTAATAAGGGGATATTATATATATATATATATATATATATATATATATATATATATTATATATATATATATATATATATATATAATATCTATATATATTCCGATTTTATGAATTCTTATTTTTAAATTTTTTATTTAGAAAATAAAAAACATTGAAATTAATATTTTTCAATGAAACAAAATATATATATATATATTTTTTTTGTAAAAAATTTTTCATATCATTTTCAAAGAACCAAAACCCCTAAAATACAATATAAAAAGTAAAATTATAATTATAATAAAAGCGCGGAGTCCGCGTCACAAGAAGCCTCGTTACGCCCTGAAACCAAAACAAACAACGAAAGCAGCCGTATGTAGAATCAAAAGGAAGATAATTGAGAGGATTTAATAGAGAACCACCATTAGAATCAAGGAGAAGGAAGTAAGAATTTTAAGGACATTACATTCTCGCCGCATCGCATGCAAAGAGACTCAATCTCGTGGAGCGGCGCCACTGCGGCATCGGCCTCCTCCGCCACGGATCGGAAATCCACCACCGCGCCACCGTTCTCCATCGCCTTCACTATACTTTTTTTTTTTTTTTTTCTTTCTGTTGGACTCGCCAAGAAATTGGCATTGATTGGGTTCGCCTAAAATTAAAATAAATCCAAAACAAATTTACATCCAGGCATCCTAAACACACAAAAATAATGTAAAATAATAATAATAATAATAATAAATATAAATAAATATATATATATATATATATATATACATAATAAAATAATAATAATACAAAAATCCTCGTTAATTAATTTAATATTTTAATTAATCTAATTACTTTATTAATTAATTATTTAACTATTAGTTAATTAACTAATTAATTTATTAATTTATTAATTATTTATTAACAATCCTCGTTATTATTTATTATTTTATTAATTAATATTTAAGGTTATCTAGCAATAGTTAATTAAATTATTATTATTAATTATTTTATCAATTACTATTTAGAATTATCTAGTAATAATTAATTAAATTAATATTTTTATATTATTTCATTAAATAAAGTACTATTATTTTAAAATTATAATTATTTTTATTTTTGCTATTCCAATCTAATTATTTAAACACTATTTTTTTTTATTCTAAATATAAAATTAATCTTATTTCTGTTTGTATCTGAATTTTTTATCGGTGAAATAAAAAGTTATAACTTATATTCGATTCAAACGATTTTTGTGTCTATTAAGTTAAAATTTCTAATTAGAGTACTGAAATTTTTACAGATTTTTTTTTGTTTTTTAATCTTTTGACAGGTAATTAATTGGCTTGACTTATTAAAAAAATAGCAAGAAATTAGAATTAATTAAACACATGTTAAATATAAATAATCTAAAAACAGAATTAAAGTCGGGCCAAAAATTTAATATACTTTTATTTTCTTTGAATGAGAATGTACAATGAACTGAAACTGAATTAGAATATGGATGTGTGCAAATTTCTCTGGAAGGAAAAGAGTGCACAACATACAAGGTGGCGGTGCATGTATATTTATATATTATTTTTAGTAGGTCGTACTGACGCGCCGCCCCAAAAGTCGAAGGCAATACGCTCTTCTGCGACAGAAGAAACGCCCCCGTCGCCACCGATGGCCCAGCGTAGCGAGTCGGTCGGCAACACGATTGCCCTCACGGTAGGTAAACTGAACGATGATTTCGCAAAAGCAGCAGCAAAGGGTGATGCACTCCTGCACCAGCTGTTTCGTCCCTCGATGTGCATTTTTGATACTCCCACCAAGAAGGTGGACGGCCGAAGACGAGTCGCTCTCGAGTATTACGCGCGAGAAGTCGGATTTGATAGCCTCAGTGAGAGCAGATCGGATGGCCCAAAGTTCAGAGAAGAGAGGATTGACGCCTGGGCAGGACGAAGCTCCAGCGAAGACGAAGAGACCTTCGGAGTCTCTGGCCACGAACTCAGCCCCTCCGCTCGAGTCTCTACCGACGAAAGAGTCGTCCGTGTTTAGTTTGATCCAGCCGTCGGGAGGCGGCCACCAGGAGACGGTGATGTCGAGTCTCGGCGGCGACGACGGGCTCGCTCTTCCTTCTCCTCCTTCTTCTTCGAGCTCGGTATCGGTGACGTCGTAGGGCGCGGGGACGAAGAAACGAGCGAATGGCAGCGAAGGGTAGAATCCATTCAGCAACAGGATTTGTAGCGTAGGAGAAGAAAGTATTTTCATTATCGGGCGATCTGAGGAGGAAGAATAAGCGGCAGCTGAAAAGAAAGGAGGGAGTGATAAGATGAAATAATTTTTTTTTTTTAAAAAAAAACAAAAACCGTTGGTTCTAATACCAAATATAAATATATAAATTTTATTAATATAAGATTAATATTTAAATTTAATATAGATATAATATTCTAAAATTATTCCTTTAGCTAAAAAATGATAATTTATTTTTATTTTTGTAATAATATATATATATATATATATATATATATATATATATATATCTATATATATATATATATATATATATTATATATATATATTTTATTTTTTTTTGTGTAATATCCAGCTAAATATTTTTTTTTTGTAAAATTTTTTATGTGTTTGGATACTTAAAACTAAAATATTTTTTCTCAACATAAATTTTCTAATGTATATATATATATATATCTATATATATATATATATATATATATATATATATATATATATATATATATATAATTTTTTTGTAAATTCTCATCCAGCTAATATTTTTTTTTTGTAAAATTTTTTAGGGTGTGTTTGGATACTTATAAAACTGCCTGAAAATATTTTTTCTCTTGAACAATAAATTTTCTAATGTTTGGTTGCCTATTTTGAAATAATACTGGCCACTTTGGGCGAAAACGAAAACCCAAGGATGAAAACAGCGCGGCTCACCATTTTCATCACGCGGTCAACGAGGTCAACTTCACCTCGTGGACCGTGTGAGCCTCTTTCATTATATATAATGAAAGAGTTTTTGTTTAAATTGAGTTTAATTAATAATGAGTTTTTGTTTAAAATGGTGTTATTTGATTAGATATTACTAGTATTTTTTTGCTTTAATCTTGTTGTGCAATTTGGGAGTATTAAATTAACTAAAGTGCTAAAATTTTTTGTTGTTTTACAGTCTAATAGATATTTTTTTTTTTATTTTTTTAATACAGGATTTGAATTGATTACTTAAGGAGAAACAATTGTTGACTAATTATAAGGCTTCATTTTTTTATTTTCTTTATATATATATATATATATATATATATATATATATATATATATATATATATATATATATATATATATATTTAAAGTATATATACTAATATTTTTTTATTGTTGCTATTAAATTGATAAATTTTTTGTTTATTATGGATATTAAATATATGATACTTCTTAAAACTTTATGATTTTTTTTTGTTTTTGTTTTTCTCACTAAATTTATTGTGCTTCATATCTTTTGCATGTGTCTAAATACCTTTCATAAACATTTATATTAATATGAGATAATTATTTTGGCTAATTAAATTATCATTTTATTATTAATACATTAAAAATTTTACTTTTTGGTGGCACTTTTTCATTATTAATACATTAAATTTTTTTCTATTTACCGGTGGTTTTGAGTGCCAAAGGAGATATTTTTGTCCGTACTTATATTTACTACTCTATATTAGGATTGGTGGCACTCGCAAGTGCCGACGTTTTATCATTTACCGGCGGTTTTAAATACGAAAAGAAATATTTTTATCGGTACTTATGATTGCCACTATTTATTAGGATAGATAGCACTCGCAAGTGCCGGCATTTTATTATTTAAATAATTACCGACTGAGTTTTCATCGGCACTTGCTAGTGCCACAAAAAACTGGCAGGAAAAAAAATTTCCAGCACTTTTTATACTATTTCTGTTACTTTAAAAGTATAAATTCGTTCATACTTGTAATTTTTTCATCATTGAATTTGTATTGGGATCCAGCCTCTCTCTCTCTCTCTCTCTCTCTCCTCTATAATCTCTTATATATATATATATATATATATATATATATATATATATATATATTATATATATATATATATATATTATATAGTAAAGTTTATATAGTTTCAAAAGTACAAGCTCATTCATGTTTGTAAATTTTTTACTATTGAATTTAGATTGGGATTTGTTCAATTGTACTTTCTTTCTCTCTTCTTAAATGCTTTTACAATAACACGGATTCCAATACAAATTCAATAGTAAAAATTTCACAACTATGGATAAGTTTGTATTTTTAAAAGTATATAAGCTCTACTATATATATAAGCTCTACTCTAAGGGATTTGTTCAATTGGTGTTATCAATTTTTTAGCTCTTAGATTAAGAGATGTTCGGTTACGATGATAGCGATCTCTTAGAGTTTAGTTGTGATTGGTTGAAAAGTAAAAATTTTAAAGGACCATTATAATTCCAACCGCACATACTTTCATCAAAGACTGAAAACTTGGTAGCACTAATTGCTCGGTACTATCGATAGTATTTCTGCTGGACTCTCTCTTTCTCTCTCTCTCTCTCTACATATATATAGTAAAACTTATGTGCTTTTAAAAACACGGATGTTTCCGTACACTTTATTTATTTTCGATGTTCGAGCTTTCGAATTGACGATCAGCTTTGTTATACTGGATCTAATTTTTTTAAAAAATTCAATTAACTGCAGATTAATTTTTTTGACATATCCCTAATAATTTTCATATTTATTTAATTAACTACAGATTTTTTTTTTTTTTTTTTTTTTTTTGCATATTAATCCTTCCATCATTTTTTTTTTGGGGGCCCCCACAGCTAATTAATTTTGATGCTTGAAAAGTATTTATTAGTAAAAATAAATAACAAAAATTTACTCAGACCCTCAACTATAAATAATAATTAAAAATAATATGTACAAATATGCAAATATTAATTTTGGACCTAATTTGCTGATTGAACAAACCAATCTCATTTTACTCAATAAATTAAAATTATAAATCGTTTAAACCTACTAACTTACATTCTATTTGCAGTTCTAATACACTGAAAGATTTTTATGTATTCTGAATTGTAATTAAAATTAAAATTTCTAACCGTGAGATCAGATTCAGTTAAAAAAAAAAAAAAATCCAAAAAAATATGCCATTAGAGTACTGAAATCAAATTCTTTTATCGTTTGACCGCTAATTAATTGGCTCGACTTATTAAAAAATAATAAGGAATTACAACTAATTAAAGCCCTGTTAAACAAAAATAACCTAAAAATTCATACTTGTATTTTCTTTGAATGTGAATGATATGTACACTGAACTGAAACTGAATTAAAATAAATATATGTGTACAAATTTCCATGGAAGGAAAAGAGTGCACAACATAAAAAAAAGAGTAGAATATGTAGTATACAAGGTGGTGCTGCTTTTATATATATATATATAATATATATATATATATATATATATATATAATATTTTATTAGGCCGTACGGACACACCGCCCCAAAAGTCGAACGCAATGCGCTCTCTCTCGTGACGGAATTCGTCAGCTCGTCGAAACAGTGGAAGAAGCGTGTTTGTTGCGACTGGCGGCCCAGCACGGCGAGTCGGTCGGCGACCCGATTGCCCTCGCGATAGGCGAACTGAATGATGATCTCGTGAAAGCGGCAGCGAAGGGTGATGCACTCCTGCACCAACTGTTTCGTCCCTCGGGGCGCGTTCTTGATGCCCCCGCCGAGGAGGTGGACGGTCGAAGTCGAGTCGCTCTCGAGGAGGACGAGCGGGAAGCCGGCCTCGGTGAGCGCGGATCGGATGGCCCACAGCTCCGAGTAGAGAGGATTGACGCTCGGGCAAGGCGAAGCTCCGGCGAAGACGAAGAGACCTTCGGAGTCTCTTGCAACGAATCCAGCCCCTCCGCTCGAGTTTCTGCGGACGAAAGAGCCATCCGTGTTCAGTTTGATCCGGCCGTCGGGAGGTGTCCGCCAGGAGATGGTGACGTCGAGTCTCGGCGGCGACGATGGGCTCGCTCTTCCTCCTCTTTCTTCTCCGAGCTCGACGTCGGTGACGTCGTAGGACATCGGGACGAAGAAATGGGCGATTGGCAGCGGAAGGTGGAATCCATTCATCAACGAGATTTGTAGTGTAGGAGAAGAAAGTATCTCCATTATCGAGTGATCTGAGGAGGAAGAAGAAGCAGCGAAGAAGAAAGGAGGAAGTGATCGACAAAAGATTCTTAAAAAAAATAAAAACCGTTGGTTCTAATACAATATATAAATATATAAATTGTATTAATATATATAAGACTAATATTTAAATTTAGTATAGATATAATATTCTAAAAATTATTCTTTCGCTAAAAAATAATAATTTCTATCCGTTTGATTTCTTAAAAAAATAAATAAAAAGAGTAGTGTATATATATATATATATATATATATATATATATATATATATATATATATATATATATATATATATATATATATATATATATATATATTCAAATTTAATAACAAATAGTGTTTTAATTTTTTAAATTTTTTATTTAGAACATAAAAAATATTGAAATTAATATTTTTCATCAAAACAAACTTTCTTTTTTTAAAAAAAAATAATTTTTTATGTATTTTCCAAACAACCAAACAACTCCTAAAATACTATATAAAATAAAATGATAATTATAATAAAATTTTTATAAGGTAATTTATTATTGTGCTTTTTTTTTTTTTGTTGGTTAAATACATATAAAAATTCATAAATGTAAACTGAACCAAAGAAAGAAAAAAAAAATCATTTTATCTTGTACCTATGCATAGATTAACTGACTCACTTTAAATAATATTAAATGCTATTTATATTGATATATGTTTTGAAAGCACATCAACTGAAGAAGTTAATATATATCTATATATATATATATATATATATATATCTATATATATATATATATAACGGGCAAAGGAACAAATTAATAAGTTTCGTTTTGGCCTTTTCCCACTCGTCCTTACAGCGAACACGTTGCTCCCCCGAAAGAAAGCGGATCCTCTTATGAGGTGTACATTGATGCTGTGGTGTGTGGGTTCTTTAGCTTCTATTCTACCTGAGTCTTCCTCGTCAACGACGATAACGACTACGACCATGCTCTACTGCTTTGCAAGTTTTTTGGTGTCGCCCTATATTAGCTAAATTTTTTGTTGAGCAAATTATTTATTGTGAGAAAGATATTTAATAGTTTTTTTTTTTTTGAAAAAAGAAAAATTCACAAAGAAAATGAAAAGCGCTAATTCTAATTCTATCTTACCGTAGAGTTTTCATTAAAAAGTGCCAGGATTGAGAGCGCGGGACTTTTGGCCGCGTTTACTTCGCGCGCAAGAAAGGAAAAAGAAAAACAAAAAAAACTTCCAAACCCCTCACCCTCAGAATTCACCATCCCTAATCCTTGCCAACCCAGCCAGCTCCTCTGCCCCATCCCCGAGCTTTCCCTGTCCGCCCCCTCGGCCACCACCTCCCCTGGGCCACCTCTGCCGCCTCGGTTGCTCCCAACTCTTTCCCTCTCACAGAAGCCCCATCAAGAATCAAGATTTCCCCATCTCCGCCTCGGTTTTTTTTTTTTCTCAAAAAAAAAAAAAAAAAAAAAAAAAAAAAGATTTCCCCATCTTCCAGAAGCCCACGATCCTTCTTCTCCCGCACGCGCTCAAGTTGTGCCGAGCCGGATCCGCCCCCGCCAAATCGACATCGTCTCTTGCGCTAGCCCCACATCGGCTCCTCCACCAGCCCCGCAAACAAAACCGGCTCCTCCACCATTGCCGCTGAGTTGGCTTGACTTATTGACTTATTAAAAAATAAGCAAGAAATTATAACTAATTAATCACGTGCATGGTAAATATAAATAATCCAAAAACTGAATTAAACTCGGCCAAAAATTCAATATACTTTTATTTTCTTTGAATGAGAATGTACAATGAACTGAAACTGAATTAGAATAAATATTTGTATGTGTGCAAATTTCCCTAGAAGGAAAAGAGTGCACAACATAGCAACCATATATAGTATTACAAGGTGGTGGTGCATGTATATTTATATATTATTTTTAGTAGGTCGTACTGACGCGCCGCCCCAGAAGTCGAAGGCAATACGCTCTCTTGCAACAGAATCCGCTAGCTCGTCGAAATTAGAGAAGAAACGCGCCCGTCGCCACCGGCGGCCCAGCGCAGCGAGTCGGTCAGCAACCCGATTGCCCTCGCGGTAGGTAAACTGAACGATAATTTCGCAAAAGCAGCAGCAAAGGGTGATGCACTCCTGCACCAGCTGTTTCGTCTCTCGATGTGCATTTTTGATACTCCCACCAAGAAGGTGGACGGCCGAAGACGAGTCGCTCTCGAGTATTACGCGCGAGAAGCCGGATTTGATAGCCTCAGTGAGAGCAGATCGGATGGCCCAAAGTTCAGAGAAGAGAGGATTGACGCTTGGGCAGGACGAAGCTCCAGCGAAGACGAAGAGACCTTCGGAGTCTCTGGCCACGAACCCAGCCCCTCCGCTCGAGTCTCTACCGACGAAAGAGCCGTCCGTGTTTAGTTTGATCCAGCCGTCGGGAGGCGGCCACCAGGAGACGGTGATGTCGAGTCTCGGCGGCGACGACGGGCTCGCTCTTCGATCCTCCTCCTCCTTCTTCTTCGAGCTCGGTATCGGTGACGTCGTAGGGCGCGGGGACGAAGAAACGAGCGAATGGCAGCGAAGGGTAGAATCCATTCAGCAACAGGATTTGTAGCGTAGGAGAAGAAAGTATTTTCATTATCGGGCGATCAGAGGAGGAAGAATAAGCGGTAGCTGAAAAGAAAGGAGGGAGTGACAGATGAAATGATTTTTTTTTTTTTTTTTAAAACAAAAACAGTTGGTGATAATACCATGTATAAATATATAAATTTTATTAATATAAGATTAATATTTAAATTTAATATAGATATAATATTCTAAAATTATTCCTTTAGCTAAAAAATGATAATTTATTTTTATTTTTGTAATAATATATATATATATATATATATATATATATATATATATATATATATATATATATATATATATATATATATATATATATATTTTGTAAATTCTCATCCAGCTAATATTTTTTTTTTGTAAAATTTTTTAGGGTGTGTTTGGATACTTATAAAACTGCCTGAAAATATTTTTTCTCTTGAACAATAAATTTTCTAATGTTTGGTTGCCTATTTTGAAATAATACTGGGTTCTTTGGGCGAAAACGAAAACCCAAAGATGAAAACAGCGCGGCTCACCATTTTCATCACGCGGTCCACGAGGTCAACTTCACCTCGTGGACCGTGTGAGCCTCTTTTATTATATATAATGAAAGAGTTTTTGTTTAAATTGAGTTTAATTAATAATGAGTTTTTGTTTAAAATGGTGTTATTTGATTAGATATTACTAGTATTTTTTTGCTTTAATCTTGTTGTGCAATTTGGGAGTATTAAATTAACTAAAGTGCTAAAAATTTTTGTTGTTTTACAGTCTAATAGATTTTTTTTTTTTTTTTTTTTTTAATGCAGGATTTGAATTGATTACTTAAGGAGAAACAATTGTTGACTAATTATAAGGCTTCATTTTTTTTCATTTTCTTTACATATATATATATATATTTAAAGTATATATACTAATATTTTTTTATTGTTGCCATTAAATTGATAAATTTTTTGTTTATTATGGATATTGAATATATGATACTTCTTAAAACTTTATGATTTTTTTTTTTTTTTTTTTTGTTTTTTCTTACTAAATTTATTGTGCTTCATATCTTTTGCATGTGTCTAAATACCTTTCATAAACATTTATATTAATATGAGATAATTATTTTGGCTAATTAAATTATCATTTTATTATTAATACATCAAAAATTTTACTTTTTGGTGGCACTTTTTCATTATTAATACATCAAAAAATTTTCTATTTACCGGCGGTTTTGAGTGTCAAAGGAGATATTTTTTTCCGTACTTATATTTACTACTCTACATTAGGATTGGTGGCACTCGCAAGTGCCGACATTTTATCATTTACCGGCGGTTTTAAATACCAAAAGAAATATTTTTATCGGTACTTATGATTGCCACTATATATTAGGATAGATAGTACTCGCAAGTGCCGGCATTTTATTATTTAAATAATTACCGACTGAGTTTTCATCGGCACTTGCTAGTGCCACAAAAAACTGCCAGGAAAAAAAATTTCCAGCACTTTTTATACTATTTCTGTTACTTTAAAAGTATAAATTCATCCATACTTGTGATTTTTTCATCATTGAATTTGTATTGGGATCCAGCCTAACTCTCTCTCTCTCTCTCTCTCTCTCTCTCTCTCTCTCTCTCTCTCTCTCTCTCTCTCTCTCTCTCTCTCTCTCTATATATATATATATATATATATATATAGTAGAGTTTATATATTTTCAAAAGTACAAGCTCATTCATGTTTGTGAATTTTTTAGTATTGAATTTGTATTGGGATTTGTTCAATTATACTTTCTTTCTCTCTTCTTAAATGTTTTTACAATAACACGGAACCCAATACAAATTCAATAGTAAAAATTCCACAACTATGGATAAGTTTGTATTTTTAAAAGTATATAAGCTCTACTATATATATAAGCTCTACTCTAAGGAATTTGTTCAATTGGTGTTATCAATTTTTTAGCTCTTAGATTAAGAGATGTGCGGTTACGATGATAGCGATCCCTTAGAGTTTAGTTGTGGTTGGTTGAAAAGTAAAAATTTTAAAGGACCATTATAATTCCAACCGTACATATTTTTTTCAAGGACTGAAAACTTGGTAGCACTAATTGCTCGGTACTATCGATAGTATTTCTGCTTGGACTCTCTCTTTCTCTCTCTCTCTCTCTACATATATAGTAGAACTTGTGTGCTTTTAAAAACACCGATGTCTCAGTACTCTTAAGTTGTTTTCGATGTTCGAGCTTTCGAATTGACAATCAGCTTTGCTAGACTGGATCTAAATTTTTTTAAAAATTCAATTAACTGCAGATTAATTTTTTTGACATATCCCTAATAATTTTCATATTTATTTAATTAACTATAGATTTTATTTTTTTTTGCATATTAATCCTTCCATCATTTTTTTTGGGCCCCCACAACTAATTAATTTTGATGCTTGAAAAGTATTTATTAATAAAAATAAATAACAAAAATTTACTGAGACCCTCAACTATAAATAATAATTAAAAATAATATGTAAAAATATGCAAATATTAATTTTGGACCTAATTTGCTGATTGAACAAACCAATCTCATTTTACTCAATAAATTAAAATTATAAATCGTTTAAACCTACTAACTTACATGTTATTTGCAGTTCTAATACACTGAAAGATTTTTATGTATTCTGAATTGTGATTAAAATTAAAATTTCTAACCGTGAGACCAAATTCAATTAAAAAAAAAAAAATTAAAAAAAATGTGCCATTAGAGTACTGAAATCAAATTCTTTTATCGTTTGACCGTTAATTAATTGGCTCGACTTATTAAAAAATAACAAGGAATTACAACTAATTAAAGCCCTGTTAAACAAACCTAAAAATTCATACTTGTATTTTCTTTGAATGTGAATGATAGTACACGAATTAAAAATAAATATATGTGTACAAATTTCCATGGAAGGAAAAGTGCACAACATAAAAGAAAAGAGTAGAATATGTAGTATACAAGGTGGTGCTGCTATATATATATATATATATATATATATATATATATATATATATATATATATATATAAAATGTTTTACTAGGCCGTACGGACACACCGCCCCATAAGTCGAACGCAATGCGCTCTCTCGTGACGGAATTCGTCAGCTCGTCGAAACTGCGGAAGAAGCGCGTCTGTTGCGACTGGCGGCCCAGCACGGCGAGTCGGTCGGCGACCCGATTGCCCTCGCGATAGGCGAACTGAATGATGATCTCGCGAAAGCGGCAGCGAAGGGTGATGCACTCTTGCACCAACTGTTTCGTCCCTCGGGGCGCGTTCTTGATGCCCCCGCCAAGGAGGTGGACGGCCGAAGTCGAGTCGCTCTCGAGGAGGACGCGCGGGAAGCCGGCCTCGGTGAGCGCGGATCGGATGGCCCACAGCTCCGAGTAGAGAGGATTGACGCTCGGGCAAGGCGAAGCTCCGGCGAAGACGAAGAGACCTTCGGAGTCTCTTGCAACGAATCCAGCCCCTCCGCTCGAGTTTCTGCGGACGAAAGAGCCATCCGTGTTCAGTTTGATCCAGCCGTCGGGAGGCGGCCGCCAGGAGATGGTGACGTCGAGTCTCGGCGGCGACGATGGGCTCGCTCTTCCTCCTCCTTCTTCTTCGAGCTCGGCGTCGGTGACGTCGTAGGACATCGGGACGAAGAAACGGGCGAATGGCAGCGGAAGGTGGAATCCATTCAGCAACGAGATTTGTAGTGTAGGAGAAGAAAGTATCTCCATTATCGAGTGACCTGAGGAGGAAGAAGAAGCAGCGAAGAAGAAAGGAGGAAGTGATCGACAAAAGATTCTTAAAAAAAATAAAAACCGTTGGTTCTAATACGATATATAAATATATAAATTTTATTAATATAAGATTAATATTTAAATTTAGTATAGATATAATATTCTAAAAATTATTCCTTTCGCTAAAAAATAATAATTTCTATCCGTTTGATTTCTTAAAAAAATAAATAAAAAGAGTAGTATATATATATATATATATATATATATATATATATATATATATATATATATATATATATATATATATATTCAAATTTAATAACAAATAGTGTTTTTATTTTTAAAATTTTTTATTTAGAAAATAAAAAACATTGAAATTAATATTTTTCATTAAAACAAACTTTCTTTTTTTTTTAAAAAAAGTAATTTTTTATATATTTTCCAAATAACCAAACATCTCCTAAAATACTATATAAAAATAAAATGATAATTATAATAAAATTTTTATAAGGTAATTTATTATTGTGCTTTTTTTTGTGTTGGTTAAATACATATAAAAATACATAAATGTAAACTGAACCAAAAGAAAGAAAAAAAAAATCATTTTATCTTGTACCTATGCATAGATTAACTGACTCACTTTAAATAATATTAAAATGCTATTACATATTGATATATATTTTGAAAGCAACATCAACTGAATATATATATATATATATATATATATATATATATATATATATATATATATAACGGGCAAAGGGAAACAAATTAATAAGTTTCGTTTTGGCCTTTTCCCAACCCCGTCCTTACAGCGAACGCGTTGCTACCCCGAAAGAAAGCGGATCCTCTATATGAGGTGTACATTGATGCTGTGGTGTGTGGGTTCTTTAGCTTCTATTCTACCTGAGTCTTCCTCGTCAACGACGATAACGACGACGACGACTACGATCATGCTCTACTCCTTTGCAAGTTTTTTTTGGTGTCGCCCTATATTAGCTAAATTTTATTGTTGAGCAAATTATTTATTTGTGAGAAAGATATTTTAGTAGTTTTTTTTTTTTTTGAAAAAAAAAAAATTCACAAAGAAAATGAAAAGCCTCTCTTTGCAGCAGTAGTTCTCTTGCTAATTCTAATTCTAATTCTATCTTACCGTAGAGTTTTCATTAAAAAGTGCCGGGATTGAGAGGGCGGGACTTTTGGCCGCGTTTACTTCGCGTGTAAGAAAGGAAAAACAAAAACAAAAAAAATTCCAAACCCCTCACCCTCCCTAATCCTTGCCAACCCAGCCAGCTCCTCTGCCCCATCCCCGAGCTTTCCCTGTCCGCCCCCTCCGCCGCCTCGATTGCTCCCAACTCTTTCCCTCTCACAGAAGCCCCATCAAGAATCAAGATTTCCCCATCTCCGCCTCGATTTTTTCTTTCTCAAAAAAAAAAAAAAAAAAAAAAAAATCAAGATTTCCCCATCTTCGCCGCCCGCCGCCTCCCTTGCGGCCACCCTTGCCACCGCCGCCACCTTTGCCGCTCCCCACTCCCTTTCCCTCATCTAGAAGCCCACGATCCTTCCTCTCCCGCACGCGCTCAAGTTGTGCCGAGCCGGATCCGCCCCTGCCAAATCGACATCGTCTCTTGCGCTAGCCCCACACCGGCTCCTCCACCCTCCACTAACCCCGCGAACAAAGCCGGCTGAAATCTTTACAGAAATTTTTTTTATCGTTCGACCGTTAATTAATTAGCTTGATTTATTGAAAAATAGCAAAGAATTACAACTAACTAAGACGTGTTAAACAGAAATAATTCAAAAATTCATACTTATATTTTCTCTGAATCTGAATGATACATTAAAATAAATATATGTGTGCAAATTTTTATGGAAGAAAAAGAGTGCACAACATAAAAAAGAAGAGAACGTAAAAAAGAAGAGTATAATATATAGTTTATTATGTTTTACTAGGCCGTACGGACACACCGCCCCATAAGTCGAAGGCAATGCGCTCTCTCGTGACAGAATCTGTCAGCTCGTCGAAACTACGGAAGAAGCACGTCTGTTGCGACCGGCGGCCTAGCACGGCGAGTCGGTCGGCGACCCGATTGCCCTCGCGATAGGTGAACTGAATGATAATCTCGCAAAAGCAGCCGCAAAGGGTGATGCACTCCTGCACCAACTGTTTCGTCCCTCGGGGCGCGTTCTTGATGCCCCCGCCGAGAAGGTGGACGGCCGAAGTCGAGTCGCTCTCGAGGAGAACGCGCGGGAAGCCGGCCTCGATGGCCTCGGTGAGCGCGGATCGGATGGCCCACAGCTCCGAGTAGAGAGGATTTACGCCCGGGCAGGGCGAAGCTCCGGCGAAGACGAAGAGACCTTCGGAGTCTCTTGCGACGAACCCAGCCCCTCCGCTCGAATTTCTGCGGACGAAAGAGCCGTCCGTGTTCAGTTTTATCCAGCCGTCGGGAGGCGGCCGCCAGGAGACGGTGATGTCGAGTCTCGGAGGCGACGGTAGGCTCGCTCCTCCTCCTCCTTCTTCTTCGAGCTCGGCGTCGGTGACGTCGTAGGGCACGGAGACGAAGAACGAAGGGTGGAATCCATTCAGCAACGGAATTTGTAGCGCAAGAGAAGAAAGTATCTCCATTATTGAGTGATCTGACGAAAAAAAGGCAGCTGAAAAGAAAGAAGGGAGTGACAGATAAAATAAATTTATTTTTTATTTAAAAAAAACAAAAATCGGTGGTACTAATACCATATATAATAATATATAAATTTTATTAAGATAAGATTAATATTTAAACTTAATATAGATATAATATTTTAAAATTATTTCCTTATCTAAAAAAATGATAATTTCTATCGTTTAATTTTTTTAAAAAATAAATAAAAAGAGTAGTATATATATATATATTCAAATTTTATAACAAATAGTGTTTTTATTTTTTAAAATTTCTATTTAGAAAATAAAAAACATTTGAAACTAATATTTTTTATTAAAACATTTTTTTTTTTTTAATCCACGGCGAAATTTGGGTTTTTTTTTTTCAATTCCAAAGAACCAAACAACTCTTTAGTGTAAATTTTATCTATCTATCTATCTATTATCTATCTATCTATACACTTATTAGTCGGCACCCCCAAAAAAAAAAAAAAAAATCTGAATCTCTCCTCCTCCTCCTCTCTCTCTTCTTCTTTCCCCTCCCCTCTCTCTCCCTCTCTCCCCCCTTTCCTCTCCACTCTCTCTCTCTCTCTCTTCCCCTGGGCCACACGGCTACGATCTACGTTGCGCGGGCGGAGCTGAACCCGGGCTCTTCGAGGGGTGGATGGCCAACGACGTTGCCCCGGGGGGCCAGCTGACCACCACCGCTGACGTTGAGAACTTCCCCGGCTTCTCCGAGGGTATCCTCGAGATCGAGCTTATGGACCGGTGCTGCGCCCAGTTCCTCCGCTTCGACACCCGCATCCTCACCGAGACCATCACCTCCGTCGACTTCGCCTCCCGCCATTTCCGTGTCCTCTCCGGCTCCACCGCCGTCGAGGCCGACACCGTCGTCGTCGCTACCGGCGCCGTCGCCCGCCGCCTCCGCTTCCCCGGCTCTGACCACTACTGGAACTGCGGCATCTCCGCCTGCGCCGTGTGCAGCGTCGCCGTCCCGATCTTCCACAACCGCCCCATCGCCGTCGTCGGAGGCGGGGACTCCGCCATGGAAGAGGACAACTTCCTCACGAAGTAAATTTTAAATTTTAAATTTTAATTTATAAACTTTAAATTTTAAAATTTTAAACTTTGATTATTTCACCCTTACCGTCCGATGAGTCGTGGTTATAAAATTAGATGGTCAGATTGAATGTTTGAAAACAAATGTCAGGTTTAGGTGATAATTTCTCGCCAAGTGCTCAATATGAACTTTATTATCATAAATGTTTGGGCATCAGATAAGAAGTGAAGAGATTTTGCTTTGTGATTGCGTGGATTTATTCAAAGAAACTCAAAAAACTCTTCTGTTAAAATCTCTCAGTAACTTCACACGACTGCATCTCGATGCATAAATATGGTGATTATTTTGAAATATATATAATTTTAATTTTACTCTGTAATTTTGAGCATTAGTTCTACCATCTAATTATTTTTTCTTTGTAATTTTGTATGGTAGTTTTGTATGCACTCATCATGTGTATATGTCATTAACAAATATTGAACCAACTTAATGTTCATAACTTACATTTCTGATGTAAATAGAGATTGTAGAACTGGATCTCTCTCTCTCTCTTTACTTCATTGCTTCATTATTTGGATGCAAAATTGCTGGAGTCGAGTTCGGACTAGGTAAATGTTTCTAGCACTTGAACAGGGGAGTCGCAGAGCAAATATCCGCTGAATGTCTATTGGCTGATTGACTAATTGTTTTGATTTTATAACACAAAGGTCTAATGTCTAAAATATTTAGTCCAATGACTAAATTTTCTTTCTTTCTTTCTTTCTTTTTTTCCCCTCCTCTGCAGTATTGTAAATCCAAGATTTACACAGTGAATTGTGGCATGGCCTATGGCCAGGCAGCAATGCTGTTGGCCTTATTGAGCTCTGCAGCCAAACTCTTCCGGTATGTTACACTTTGTATTTCTCTAATTTTATATTTTCTTTAGGGAGTTCACAATATGTATTGCTTTATTGCAGCTAAATTATACATGCCTAAAGTTAATAAATCCAGCGGAGCGGTCATTGATATGTGGATTAAGGTAACTACCAGTAAGTTCGTCACTATATATTTATTTATCTGGCCATAAAAACTGACCGATTATTGGATTTTCTTCTTTTAATTGCTCTAGGCAAAAGAACTTGATGCAAACACTGAATACTACATAGAATTGCTCGCAAAAGGAATTGGTAAACCAAAGGAGGAGATTAAGAATGATATTGAGCGCCCGAAATATTTCCAAGCACAAGAAACGATCGCATATGGAATTGCGGACAAGATTATCGATTCACAAGATGCGGCATTTGAGAAGAGGGTAAAATCATTTTGATTCGAATTTGTGTAGGCTACAGTTGTTTGGAAGTAGTCTATGTTGATAGTTTAACTTTGGATAAATTGCTTGCCCAGTCCCTGAACTTTGGGCCATATTTTATTTTGGTACTCCAACTTTTCGAGTTTGACATTAGTAGTTCATAAACTCTTCAAAAGGTTTCACTCCACTCAAGTTCATAAACTATTTTTTTTTAACTTAACTGTGAGGATCAGAATATTCGGAACTAAATTAAAAATTATCCAAAGCTTAGTATCTTGAATGTTATATATATATATATATATATATATATATATATATATATATATATATATATATATAGAGGATCGAAATGAAGCATGACTCGAAGTTCACGGACTAGCAGTGCAATTTACCTATTTAGTTGTATCTAATGCATTGCAAAAAGAGTGGTAGTGTATAGGGGGGTCATTCGAGCCGTATGATCTGCAAGACCTCAAATTTGAAATTTTTAATGTGAAGCTTCCATTATTTTTGTTGTTTAAAACTATATGCGTGTGGGACTTGCAAAGAGTTTTCCTAATAGTTTTCCTATATGCAACATTCTAATATAATATTTCATCTTATAATGCAACAAATCTATTAAAAAATATAACAGAGGTAGTTTTACCATTCATGCTCATTTACCATGACTTACGAAATAATTAAACTTCTCAATGGTCTCTTGCAATAGAGTAGTTCTAGCAAATTCTGGTCAAGATATTGCTCTACATGATATTTATTATATTGCACATTTCTATTATGTACTTTCAATGGGAGCCGTATTTGCTTTTATTCGCAGGATTTTACTATTGGGTGGATAAAATCTTTGGGACGGGATGCATGTAGATTTCTTAGCATCAATCCAATTTGATGCCAGGGTATGAAAGCAAGAAGGTACGACAGTAAGCAGCCGATGCAGTCAAGTAGTACTGATCCCAGGTGGTGCGGATTGGATTCAATTCCTGAAAACATGCAAAGAGCAGATAATATGGATCCTTTTATGCCATTTAGCTCTGTTGACGATCAAAATCTGCCATGAGTTGAACTGATTCTAGATTTAGAATTCGGTTGGGTTGAGAATTGACAAAGCCTCTTATTCATTTGACACTACACTCGGGCGCTGGTAAAAGAGTTAATATACATTTGTGTGTGTGTGTGATAATTGACTGTATTGTAAAATACACATCCAGAGTTTTTCCTTTTTTTGCTATACTGAGTATCAATTTTTTAGCTCTTGGATTAAGATATGTGCATTTATGATGATAGTGATCCCTTAGAGTTTAGTGGGTAGTTGGTTGAAAAGTAAATATTTTAAAGGACCATTATAATTCCAACCGCACATACTTTCATCTAAGGGTTGGAAACTTGGTAGCACCAATTGCTTGCTACTATCGATAGTATTTCTGCTCGACTCTCTTTTTCTCTCTCTATATATATAGAGTAGAACTTGTGTACTTTTAAAAGCACGGATATCTCCGTACTCTTAAATTATTTTCGATATTGAAATTTCCGAATGGACGATCAGCTCCGTTAGATTTGATCTAGAATAACTATAATTTTAAACTTTCAGATTATTTTAATATTAAATTAATAATTTAAATTTAAATATATTACTCATTCAAATATAAATTTTTAAAAATTTAATTAACTGCAGATTTTTTTGACATATCCTCAATAATTTTCATATTTATTTAATTAATTACAGTTTTTTTTTTTTTTTTTTTTTTTTTTTTTTTTTTTTTTTTTGCATATTAATCCTTCCATCAAATTTTGTTTTCTTTTGTTTTTGTTTTGTTTTTTTTTCTTTCTTGGCGCCCACAACTAATTAATTTTGATGATCCCTAAAAAATATTTATTAATAAAAATAAATAATAAAAATTTACTCAGACGTCCTCAACTATAAATAATAACTAAAAATAATATTTAAAAAGATGTAAATATTAATTTTGGGCCAAATTTGTTGATTTAATAAACCAATCTCATTTTACTGAATAAATTAAAATTATACTTCGTTTAAATCTACTAAGTTACATGTTATTTGTAGTTCTAATACAATAAAAGATTTTTATGTTATCCCAATTGTGATTAAAATTAAAATTTCTATCGTGAGATCAGATTCAGTTAAAAAATAATTAAATTTCTCGCGATTAGAGTACTAAAATCTTTACATAAAATTTTTTTTTCGTTCTACCGTTAATTAATTAACTTGAATTATTAATAAATAGTAAGAAATTACAACTAATTAAAGACATGTTAAATAGAAATAAGCCAAAAATTCATACTTGTATTTTCATTGAATATGAATGATACGTACACTGAACTGGAACTGAATCAAAATAAATATATGTGTGCAATTTTTCATGGAAGAAAAAGAATGCACAATATAACAGAGAAGACTAAAATGTATAGTATACTTCGTGGTGCTTATATATATATAGAGAGAGAGAGAGAGTTGTGCTGGAATGCTATTGATAGCACCAGCCCAACTTTGCCATCCATTTTGTAGCCATTGGATTGCATTGAGATTCGTGCAAACCCTTTAATTAAAAAGAAAAGCTTTTTACTTTTTACTTTTTCTTTTTACTTTTTCTTTTTTCTTTTTTTCATTAAAGAGCCTCCACGAATCTCAATGCGATCCAATGACTACAAAATAGGTGGCAAAGTTGGGCTGGTGCTATCAATAGCATTCCAGCCCAACTCTCTCTCTCTCTCTCTCTCTCTCTCTCTCTCTCTCTCTCTATATATATATATATATATATATATATATATATATATATATATATATATATATATATATATAATGTTTTACTGGCCGCACGGACGCGCTGCCCCAGAAGTCGAAGGCAATGCGCTCTCTTGTGACGGAATCCGGCAGCTCGTCAAAACTGTGGAAGAAGCGCATCTGTGGCGACCGGCGACGCAGCACGCTGTTTCGTCCCTCGATGTGCATTTTTGATACTCCCACCAAGAAGGAGGACGGCCGAAGACGAGTCGCTCTCGAGTATTACGCGCGAGAAACCAGATTTGATAGCCTCAGTGAGAGCAGATCGGATGGCCCAAAGTTCAGAGAAGAGAGGATTGACGCCTGGGCAGGACGAAGCTCCAGCGAAGACGAAGAGACCTTCGGAGTCTCTGGCCACGAACCCAGCCCCTCCGCTCGAGTCTCTACCGACGAAAGAGCCGTCCGTGTTTAGTTTGATCCAGCCGTCGGGAGGCGGCCACCAGGAGACGGTGATGTCGAGTCTCGACGGCGACGTCGACGGGCTCGCTCTTCCTCCTCCTCCTTCTTCTTCGAGCTCGGTATCGGTGACGTCGTAGGGCGCGGGGACGAAGAAACGAGCGAATGACAGCGAAGGGTAGAATCCATTCAGCTACAGGATTTGTAGCGTAGAAGAAGAAAGTATTTTCATTATCGGGCGATCTGAGAAGGAAGAATAAGCGGCAGCTGAAAAGAAAGGAGGGAGTGACAGTGTCACGCCCCGAGTTTCAAAACAGCTGTAATTTTTTTTTTTTTTTTTTTTTTTTTTTTTTTTTTTTTTTTTTATCAGAGTTCAAACTTTAAACTCATGACGTGAACAGACCGAGTTCAAAACAGCCGTAATTTTTTTTTTTTTTTTTTTTTTTTTTTTTTTTTTTTTTTTTTTTTTTTTTTTTTATCAGAGTTCAAACTTTAAACTCAGGACGTGAACAGACCGCCACATGCATAGGAAATCCTCTGTCCACACGGACAGAGTCTCCCCTATACATGCTCGGCTAGGCAAGTGCAGCGATACAATCAGAGAGCAATAATCAACAGCTAAACCAAAGACATAAAGCTCTACAATTAATACTTCCACAACTACTCATGACATAATCCACAAATACTCAAAAGTACAGAGACAACTACGATCATGATACTGTAACTGAAAATACTAGTACTGGGCCACTGCGGCCAATAGCAGGGGACAACTCTAGCGCAACAGCTCACTGGATCGTCCCAATCTCCCAGCACCCGGCTGGCCTGAAAAATGGTTACCCAGGGGGTGTGAGATACACTCTACATGTATCCCAGTGGGCACGACGGGCCGAGAAATAGCAAGTCGTACCTACCGGATACAATAATAAGCGGATAACAAAGCTGAATATAACTGAAAGCTGAATAACAAGATGCAGATATAAAATCTAAGCATGCTGAAATGGAAACAGGGGTACTGAAATAAAAACTAATCATGCTATAGAGCAGAGCTAATATGATAATCATAAATATCACAGTTGCAAACAAGAAGTACCAATAATCATGTGCCAGTCATGCGCTAATAAATGCTGAAGTAACAATGCACATCATGCACAATGCTAGAATTGAAATACCAAATCAAAAGCCAATATCGGTCTCACAGAACCTCTGGCCAAAAACCACTATCGGTTTCACAGAACCTCTAGCCAAATGCCACTATCGCTCTCACAGAACCTCAGGCCAAATGCCACTATTGGTCTCACAGAACCTCAGGCCAAATGCCACTGTCGGTCTCACAGAACCTCAGGGCAATTATGCTATTCATGCCATGCAACCAAAGCTGAATCTTCTATTCTAAACATGCAGTAAAAGCATAGGAAATGCTGATACAACTAACCTAGTGTCCAAGCAAGCATGGCATATATCCAGGTGTATATATATATATACTAAGGGTGCGTTTGGTAAGGGGGATAAGGGGGGAATACCCCCCTTATCCCCGTGTCCATACCCAAACGGGGACAGAATAGGGGGGAATCCGGGTTCTAGGCTTCCTGGAATTAGGGGAATGGAATCGGGAATCCGGGTTCCAGTAAATAGGTGGAATTGGGAGGAACCCATAAAGTGGCACGAGAATCGAGAAAAGACTCTCTCTTTCCTCACTCTCTTTTAAGTGGGTTTTAATTTTTTTTTCTTTCTTTTGCATATTAATAAAAATTATTTTATAAATTTTTTAAATTAGAATTTTTAAATTTTAAAAAATATTTAAATTTTAAATTTTTTAAAAATTTTTAATTTTTTAACTTATTTTTTAATAAATCTAAAAATTTTATTTTATTTCATTTTTGAAAAAAAATTATTAATTTTAAATTTTTAAAATTTATACAATTATTTTATAAATTTTTTAAAATTTATATAAATTTAAAAATTTAAATTTTTACTCTCACTTAAAATTTAAAAATTAATTTTTATTTACTCTCACTTAAAATTTTTACTCTCACTTAAACTTTAATTTTTATTATGTATTTTTTAAAATTTATATAAATTTTTAAAATTAAAATTTTTACTCCTATTTAAACTTTAATTTAAAGGGCAAAATAGTCCAAAACAATCAAAAATTTTAAATATTTAATATATAATTTTCTATTATTTTTAAGTACTTTTAATTATTTATTATTTATTTTTAAATATTTTTTACAATTTTAAATAATATTTTAAATTTATTATTAGGTTGATTAATATAATAAATTATTTTATTTATATATTATATCATAAAGGGCAAAATAGTCAATACACAAATTTATCACTTATCAATTCTTCTTATTCCTCTATACTCAACCAAACACAATTTTTACCAATTCTTCCTATTCTCCTTATTCCTATATAATTTACCAAACACAATTTACTTTAATTCCGGTATAACTCATAAAACGAACCAAACGTAAATTTACACCAATTCCTGCTAATACCAGAATCTGTACCTATCCCCGGTATAACAAAATTTTTCTAATCCCCGAACCAAACGCTACCTAAATGCTGAACATGAAATCATAGCGAGAACTGAACTGCAAGATCGATGCTACTTAGCTATACACAATGAATGCTGGAATAAAAGCAAATAGAAAGGCTCAACCATAAGATCAAGGCTACACCAAAAATAGGGGTCCGACCTACCACGGTACCCCATAGGGCCGACCTGATAAAGCCCGGACCGAAGATAAACCCACCTCAATGTAGATGATCACGGTGGCTGCTGGATGGCTCACAAGCTGGCGGCTGACTGCTGGGACCTGAATCACATACACAGGTCAGAAAAATAGACTCTCACGCATACCCAACCCACTGACACACTGTGTACAGCAGTCTACCAGGCTACAATTACAGATTGACCCCTAGGGTTTTACCAAATTGCACTTTTACAATAAATTGAGAGCCGTTTCCGCTCGTTCTCTTAACTGGAATATTATTTTTACGAACCGTCACTTCCAATAAGTGACACTCGACCCGCTGAACACCGTGCTCACCCATTTGCAGCAGCACGAAACCTGAGAAAAACTTCGGCCATAATATACCTCCCTAACATAGCTTAAACGCATTTTTGTTTCTCCGGCTCATCAAAACCTGAATTAAACACGAGCATCGCGTCCAGTGACCCCAAATTAGCTAGGAGCTCACTGTCGCGGCTTCGCAAAAATCTGAAGCCTTTGAAAAGTTCAAAGAGTTTAGACATGAAGTTGAAAAACAAACTGGAAAGTTTATAAAAATTCTTCGATCAGATCGAGGAGGAGAGTACTTAAGTACAGACTTTCTAAACTACCTCAAGGAAAATGGCATTATCTCTCAATGGACTCCTCCCGGCACTCCGGAACTTAATGGAGTATCTGAACGGAGGAATCGCACTTTATTAGATATGGTACGATCCATGATGAGTTTCACTGATTTGCCTATGTCACTTTGGGGGTATGCTCTCCTCACTGCTACATATATTTTAAATAGAGTACCTTCCAAATCTGTTTCTACCACTCCATATGAGATTTGGTATAGTAGAAAGCCAACTCTTGGTCATCTCAAGATTTGGGGATTCCGGCTTTTGTTAAGAAGCTGAAGACAGACAAATTGGAAGCAAGGTCGGATAAAGGTAGATTCATTGGTTATCCCAAAGAATCATTGGGATACTATTTCTATTTTCCCCAGGATCAAATATTATTGTGAGCCGGCACGCCTCTTTTCTTGAGAAACTATTCATTCAAGAAGGAGGTAGTGGGAGGAAAAATAGAGCTCAATGAGAATGTCTCTGATGAGCAACAAATCTATAATAATCGACCAAAAATCTCTACTCAATCAGAACCATTGTACATACAACCACTTCGAAGATCTAGTAGAGTTTCCCAACCTCCAGACAGATATTAGGATTTGTCGTTGAGAAGGTAAAAGAAATGTTCTTAATGGGAGATAAAGATCATAGACATGATCCTACTAGCTATAAAGAGGCGATGTTAGACATCGACTCTGAGAGATGGAAAGAAGCTATGAAGTCTGAAATGGACTCCATGTATTCCAACAAGGTTTGGACTCTAGAGGATTTACCAGTGGGTATAGTGCCTATTGGATGTAAATGGATCTTCAAGAGAAAAATTGGTTCAGATGGAAAGGTAGAGACCTATAAAACAAGGCTTGTGGCGAAAGGTTATAGTCAACGAGAAGGTATTGATTATCAGGAGACCTTCTCGCCAGTGGCCATGTTAAAATCCATTCGAACCTTACTAGCTATAGCTGCACATTATGATTATGAAATATGGCAGACGGATGTGAAAACTGCTTTCCTTAATGGATATCTTGAGGAAGATATATATATGGAACAGCCTCAAGGTTTCACCTCTAGCAATGATAATCATAAAGTGTGTAAGCTTCAGAGATCCATATATGGATTAAAGCAAGCATCTCGGAGTTGGAACACTCGTTTTAATGATGCAATCAAATCGTTTGATTTCACTAGAAACGAGGAAGAACCATGTGTGTACAAAAAGACTAGTGGGAGTGCTGTCACATTTCTCATATTGTATGTGGATGATATACTTTTAATTGGGAATGACATTGGGATGATGTCATCGGTCAAATTGTGGCTATCTCAGAATTTCTCCATGAAAGACTTAGGCGATGCATCCTATATTTTAGGTATAAAGGTCTATAGAGACAGGTCTAGACGGTTGCTTGGCCTATCTCAAAGAATGTACATAGAGGAAGTACTGAAGAGATTCGGTATGGAAAATTCCAAAAGAGGTCTATTACCTCTCAGACATGGAATCTATCTTTCCAAGAAGATGTGTCCTAAAACACCTGAGGAAAGAGAATGTATGAATAGAATTCCATATGCTTCAGCTATTGGGAGTCTAATGTATGCAATGCTATGTACGAGACCTGATATCGCACAAGCTGTGAGTGTCACAAGTAGATATCAATCTAACCCGGGTATGGAACACTGGGTTGCAGTTAAAAATATCCTTAAGTATTTGAGAAGAACTAAGGATATGTGCCTAGTCTTTGGAGGCGGTGAGTTGAAGCTAGAAGGCTTCACAGATTCTGATTTTATGTCAGATGTTGATGATAGAAAATCTACATCAGGGTATTTATTCATATATAATGGAGGATCCATTATTTGGAAAAGCTCCAAACAAGCAACGACTGCCGATTCCACCATGGAGGCAGAATATATTGCTGCATCAGAAGCCTCAAAGGAATGTGTTTGGATCAGAAAGTTCGTTGCAGAACTCGGTGTGATTCCAGCTATTAAGGAACCAACGCCGCTTTTCTGTGACAATAATAGCGCCATAGCATTAGCTAAGGAGCCAAGATCTCATCAGAAATCCAAGCATATTGAACGGCGATATCATATAATCAGAGATTATATTGAAAGGAATGAAATACTTGTGCAAAAGGTTGCTTCTGCTGACAATGTAGCAGACCCACTAACCAAAGCACTCACTCAACAAAAGCTGGAAGGCCATCTTGAAAAAATGGGTCTACGCTATATGGGTGATTGGCTTTAGTGCAAGTGGGAGATTGTTAGTTATATGCCCTATAAGCCAATCAGTGACACAACTATAGGGTTTGTATCTTTATATCTTTCATTAAATTAATAAATTGGCATTTATTCATTCATATTATTGTCAAGTATATATATATATGAATCGTCCTTAGAATTAATGGTAAAAGAATCATATTCCTAAGATGTTAGGAATTTAAGACATGTATTCTTTTGTAATTAATTATTAAATGCTCCTGATCATAGGATTATCACGAGGGCGGTGATAAATCCGGTTAGGTCAGTGTATATTGTGCTTTCCTTATGGGATGACGAGTCTTAGGTCATTAGTGTGGTGACACTAGAGCAAGTATACAGGTGAATGTTAGAGAACATTTTCACTGAGCGTGACCAATCATGAATAATCACATGGATATCTACTCACTCGTCAGTGAATTGTTCCATGCTGTAGTGGTGTGAGTTATCCTTTGACCTGAGGCACCACAGTTATCTTACGTATGGGTTACTGTAGTTTGACTGTGTAAATACTTTATACCCTAATCATGGGTCAAAGTCAACATATGTTGGCTACAGTGGGTCATGCATAAAGATAGGTGTGTGTCAAGATGGAATCTATCACCCTCGGTAGAGAGGTAACTATCCTATACTATCTGTTCTTTAAGATATAAAAGCCCTTGGCCAAGGCAGTGTGATTTTATGAAAAGGAGTTTTCATATATCGGTTAATGATCAGATCAGATATATAATTGAGTAATGGGGTTTGACGAGTTATCCATAACCTCGGCTCAATTAGGACAAGTGATAGAAGGATTTAATCACACGGTAACTACACCTAGAGGTTTAGTCTATTATTCATTCTACTTGGATTGCCTCGACATACTGCTAGGTGTCACTCGTGGATTGTGAGACCCACATGAGTGATTAAAGATAGTTAATCACAATCAATTGGGAGAATCAAAAATATTTTGGTCCATCGAAAGGAGTTCCGATGGTGACACTAAAAGAGTTTAGAGTCACATCTCACAACCAGGTAGAATTGAACCTATGTGGTCACACACAATAAAGGTTGCGTGTGATTTGTGCTTAGAGAATTTATAGAGACCATTTTGCTAAAATAACAAAGTATTTGTTATCTGCTAAGCTAGTTAGCAATATATATATATATATATATATATATATATATATATATATATATATATATATATATATATATATATATATATATATATATATATGTATACGAGGAAACCATTTCACTTAATGAATGAAAACTCTCAATTAATTGATATTAAGTTATGAAAAAGTTTTTCATTTATTAACGGCAAATTTCTCTCTCTCTCTTTCATTTCCTCCTCTCCTCGTTTCTCTCCTCTCCACTCAATAAATGAGAGAAGTTCATTTCCTCTCATTTATGGTGGAGGTTTCTCTCTACTTTTTAACAACAAGGAGAAGAGTTTACTCTCCTCCTATTTATGAGTCTTAGACTTATAAAAGGAAGAGAGTAATCTCCTCTAATGGAAATAGGTAATCATGTGAAAATAATCATATGAGTAATCATATGAAAATCATATGAGTAATCATATGGGTAATCATATGAGAAATCATATGAAGTAATTAGAGTTCTCTTAATCATTAGAGAGAAGTCTTCCCAATCATTGGTCTCTATATTATAGTTAATTCTCTTGAAATTGCTAGCACAATTTGAGAATTAATTCTTCTCTACATTGACACAAGAAATCACGAAAGGAGTTTCGAGATTATATTGTGTGAAGCACAGATCCCGGAGCAGCCTTGTGTGGACACACATAGAGGCCGGACAGTTGTGCGGCTCAAAGGACCAGAAGTTCAGATCCAATATCAGCCGACAAATAATTTCGGTAATCAACAAAGGTCGAAATTCTAACCCTTCTTCTAATTAGATTAGAATAATAATTTTTGTGTGTCTCACGAGATGATCTTGTAACATATTTATATATATACAGTAATATCATAAATGTTATGATGTTAAAGTATATTTGATTAGATCATATTTATGATCATAAAATTTATTTTCGCTGCATTAAATGCGCATGCACGCGCATCCGCTTTCCTTACACATAGTGCATCAAACCACTTCAAATTTGGAGGGGATAAATAACAGGTCAAGAGGAAGAAGACCATAATTTTACTTTTCATTAAAAGTCACCGGAAGCAAAGAAAGCTCAAGGCGGAGCTCTCGGCGGTGCAACTTGGCCGCCGGCCAACCGATGGCTTCCCATTTTCGGGGCTGGGTGTGGAGTATCCTTAGAACCTACAGGATTCACTTCCAAGGGTCTCGGGTTCTAAAAACCAGAGGGAAAAGAAAACTCACCTCGCCGGAGTTGGAGAAGAAGGGATGAAGCCGGTTTCCCCCGCCGCGTCGCGCAGCACTCCAACTCGCTCGGTTCACTCCCCAGGAAGCAGAAGAACTCCCCAGAAGCCCAAGAAATCAAGTTGGAGCAACTTTGCTCCAACCTTTCTCTCCTCTCTCTCTCTCGGATTATCTCTTAAGGAGTTGGTGTCCCTCGGCCTCCACAGTACCCGAGCCTTTGCTGGATGATGCAGAGGGAGAAGGAGAAACTTTTGATGGAGGTTAGGTGCAAGAAATCTCTGGTTTGCTTGTTCTTTTCCACTTCAACTCGGTTGCCAAGAACCTTGCAACATCACCTTCTCCACCTTGCTATATCCCATGAAGAACGGTTCCCAGGGACTTGGCTTTGTGGCAGAGAAGGTGGAAGGAACATGGATGAGCAGTTGTAACTGCCCCCCAAACCCACAACACTCGTGCATAGTGTTTTTAGTGAATTTTCCCTTCCTTTGCAACTTAGTCCCTCTAAACCTTATTCATTACAATTCAGTCCATTGCTGTAGGTCATTTATGCATAGAAGTCCTTCTCCAATTAACCTCATTGCATTTGACACGTAAAATAATAGGACTTTTTGCAAAATACAACAAATTTTCTAGTATTTCACGCTTTTCGAGACAACCGGATCGTCAAACGGAAAAACGGACACCACTATGACGTCCGGCTCGATGAAATCCATTAAGTAGTGATTTTAGTTTATTGCATTCTAATTCTTCAAATTTAATTTTGAGTTTCATGGGTACTACATTACCCCCTCCTTATTAGAAGTTTCGTCCCCGAAACTTAACTTCAGTAGGACATCAAACAGTCCACTAACACGGGGTGCCTGACTAACAAATACACAGCGATAATCAGTCGCAGAACATCTGCAATGTCCAACTCAACCCTAGTGACAATCAGTCACGAAGCACAACTGAAAATGGTAAAGGCGCATTATAATACAAAGGAATCTGCATAACTTAAAGCTTACCACTTAGCAGCATACCTGTAAGGTCTACGACTGGTGGATCATCTGGAGCAGTCAGGGCATACACTCGCCCTCCAGAACTCTGACGTGTCCCACCAAACTGATGAGAAGGCGAAGATCGTCCATGGGAAGACGCGCTCGGTGCGGGACTCTGCCGTCGGGAAGAAACGGCCGGTGCAGAAACAACAGACGGGGCTGGTGTAGGTCCCTGAGGGCACTCAGCTATGACATGCCCAGCCTGGCCACACCTGAAACAACGGCCATGGCGCTGCTCACAAGTACTACCCCGGTGTGGTCCACCACAAAATACACACGGTCGCGGAGCCCGCTGTTGACTGCTAGCAGAAACACTCGTAGTCTGATCATGGGGTCGAGGATATTTGGGTGGCTTCCCGCTGCTCGAGGCTCCACCCCCGCCTCCCGAAAATGATCTCTTCTTCTCCTTACCTTTCTCTGAAGCCTGACGCTCCGCACGAGTGGCTACTATGTCAGCCTCCACAGAAAGGGCCCGGTTGACGCAGACCCGATACACCCGGATGTCCAAAGAAGAGAGAAATCGCCTGATCTCAGGTCGCAGCCCTTGGGTAAAGAGCCGGACCTTGCGTTGCTCATCCCGCACCGCATGCGGAACCAAAGCACCAACACGGGAGAACTCCCGCTCATAATCCCGCACAGTGCGGTCTCCCTGATGCATCGTCTCCAGCTGCCGCTCTAGGCCCTGCTTCGTCACGTCATTTAGATAACGGTCGTATAATGCATCCTTGAAGACTTGCCACGGGGGTTCAATTCCCCTGAATTGATCTCTCAAAACCTCAGACCACCACTGATCCGCCTCACCCTCGAGGCAGTGTGCCGCTAAGTGTACACGGTCATGGTCCTCTGTATACACATCTCTGAAAAGCTTCTCCGTTCGCAGCACCCACTTTTCAATCGCCCAATCATCATCAGTGGCGCCATCAAAGGTAAGTGGCTGAAATTTCTTAAACTCCATCAGGACCGCCTTCGCTCGGGCCTTTTCAGTCTAAACCGCATCCTCTGTAGCGGCAGGCGTCGTCGGCCGAGAAGAGGTCCCGGCAGCAGCAACCGGTGGGTCGCTAACAGTAGCAGCAGCAGCCCCAGAAGTGGTGGCAGTCGCCGGGGCCGTCGCTACAGGTGGCGCAGGGGCAGCAGGAGGAATGACTGGTTCCTCTGCCACTGGCTCAGGTGGTGGAACAGGTGGCGGGGCAGGTGGGGTAGGTACTGTAGAAGCTGCAGCCTGCTGCTGCACAAGCTGTTGAACCACCGCCGTCAGAGCATTGATCTGATCCTGCATCTGTTGGAATCTGACGGAGTCCACTGACTCCACTGGCGCTCTGGGCGGTCGGCCGACACCTCGGCCACTGCCCTCCCCGCGCCGTGAACCTCCACCACGAGGACGAGCCATAACTGAAACACAACAACTAGGTTAGGATATACTCAAATAGTGATAAAGACACTTGAGCTCCTAACCCCAAAACAACATACATCCCCGCGCACTCACGTCAAACTCAGTCATCCTAGGACTCAATCCTAACCAGTTCCTAGGTATCTTATAACCTGTCTCTGATACCATCTAATCTGTCACGCCCCGAGTTTCAAAACAGCTGTAATTTTTTTTTTTTTTTTTTTTTTTTTTTTTTTTTTTTTTTTTTTTTTTTTTTTATCAGAGTTCAAACTTTAAACTCAGGACGTGAACAGACCGCCACATGCATAGGAAATTCTCTGTCCACACGGACAGAGTCTCCCCTATACATGCTCGGCTAGGCAAGTGCAGCGATACAATCAGAGAGCAATAATCAACAGCTAAACCAAAGACATAAAGCTCTACAATTAATACTTCCACAACTACTCATGACATAATCCACAAATACTCAAAAGTACAGAGACAACTACGATCATGATACTGTAACTGAAAATACTAGTACTGGGCCACTGCGGCCAATAGCAGGGGACAACTCTAGCGCAACAGCTCACTGGATCGTCCCAATCTCCCAGCACCCGGCTGACCTGAAAAATGGTCACCCAGGGGGTGTGAGATACACTCTACATGTATCCCAGTGGGCACGACGGGCCGAGAAATAGCAAGTCGTACCAACCGGATACAATAATAAGCGGATAACAAAGCTGAATATAACTGAAAGCTGAATAACAAGATGCAGATATAAAATCTAAGCATGCTGAAATGGAAACAGGGGTACTGAAATAAAAACTAATCATGCTATAGAGCAGAGCTAATATGATAATCATAAATATCACAGTTGCAAACAAGAAGTACCAATAATCATGTGCCAGTCATGCGCTAATAAATGCTGAAGTAACAATGCACATCATGCACAATGCTAGAATTGAAATACCAAATCAAAAGCCAATATCGGTCTCACAGAACCTCTGGCCAAAAACCACTATCGGTTTCAAAGAACCTCTAGCCAAATGCCACTATCGGTCTCACAGAACCTCAGGCCAAATGCCACTATTGGTCTCACAGAACCTCAGGCCAAATGCCACTGTCGGTCTCACAGAACCTCAGGGCAATTATGCTATTCATGCCATGCAACCAAAGCTGAATCTTCTATTCTAAACATGCAGTAAAAGCATAGGAAATGCTGATACAACTAACCTAGTGTCCAAGCAAGCATGGCATATATCCAGGTGTATATATATATATACTAAATGCTGAACATGAAATCATTGCGAGAACTGAACTGCAAGATCGATGCTACTTAGCTATACACAATGAATGCTGGAATGAAAGCAAATAGAAAGGCTCAACCATAAGATCAAGGCTACACCAAAAATAGGGGTCCGACCTACCACGGTACCCCATAGGGCCGACCTGATAAAGCCCGGACCGAAGATAAACCCACCTCAATGTAGATAATCACGGTGGCTGCTGGATGGCTCACAAGCTGGCGGCTGACTGCTGGGATCTGAATCACATACACAGGTCAGAAAAATAGACTCTCACGCATACCCAACCCACTGACACACTGTGTACAGCAGTCTACCAGGCTACAATTACAGATTGACCCCTAGGGTTTTACCAAATTGCACTTTTACAATAAATTGAGAGCCGTTTCCGCTCGTTCTCTTAACTGGAATATTATTTTTACGAACCGTCACTTCCAATAAGTGACACTCGACCCGCTGAACACCGTGCTCACCCATTTGCAGCAGCACGGAACCTGAGAAAAACTTCGGCCATAATATACCTCTCTAACATAGCTTAAACACATTTTTGTTTCTCCGGCTCATCAAAACCTGAATTAAACACGAGCATCGCGTCCAGTGACCCCAAATTAGCTAGGAGCTCACTGTCGCGGCTTCGCAAACAGCCCAGAACAGACCTTCGGCCATAACATCAACCTAGAGCTTGACAACTCCCTATCTCTAAATTTCTTGTGCCATTAGCAATTCTGCTTGAGCCCTTTGCTCAGAGCACCTCAAGAACCCTGGGGCTTGCCCTATTTGCAACCCAGATCTGCTGGATCAAGTAGATCCAACACCCTCATTCTCAATCAAACCGAAAAGGCTCCATACTCAAATCCACATAGATCAACTTTGATCTGAAGTGAGCATCTAGCTCAGGGGACAATTTGGAGCAACTTTCATTCAATAATCGAACCCTAATTCCAAATATTTCTTCTATGTGGCATTACATCAAACACCTTGTGTGCACCATTACACATACAAGCACCCAAGCCATGCCCGAGTTGGTTCTCTGCAGAGGAGAAACCTGGGACTTCCTAACTTGACTGGAAAGCTGTTACAAGGCATTAGGAGCATTTCCCTTCAAGCTCGAGCCAACAAGTCACCTCGGTTGGCCGAGAACAAGAAGAAGAAGATGGAAAAGATGAAGCTCCAAAGACCATTAATGGTGTTTTTCCACTTATTGGTTCTGGGACTCAAACATTAGCACCAACAGGTGCTACTTGACCCCACTAAGTCTTCTGGACCCGTGCCCGGCGACAGGACACGGCGACGGCGGCGACGGAGCAAGCTCGGATTGGAGCTTCATTCACAATGGTGGATTCTTTCTCGGGCAGCATGGCCTCCATGCAAATGCATGGAGAGGTTCCAAATACTCCCAGAAACCTTCCTGGGCATGCCACCAAGGCCGGTAACCTGCGGACGAGAGCCCGCCATTAACGTAGCCGAGCTCCACCCATTAATGGCGGATTTCACTCCGGCCTGCATGGGCCACATGCAACTACATGGACCCCTTCCTATAATTACTAGTAAGCTAACCAGACCCTTCCCTGGCGCCGAGAAGCAGCGGCAGCGCCGGACCGGCCAACTCGGCCGAAGACTTCTTTTCCCGAAACTAGGGCATCGTGGTGTGAAGCCCATAGTGCATCAAACCACTTCAAATTTGGAGGGGATAAATAACAGGTCAAGAGGAAGAAGACCATAATTTTACTTTTCATTAAAAGTCACCGGAAGCAAAGAAAGCTCAAGGCGGAGCTCTCGGCGGTGCAACTTGGCCACCGGCCAACCGATGGCTTCCTATTTTCGGGGCTGGGTGTGGAGTATCCTTAGAACCTACAGGATTCACTTCCAAGGGTCTCGGGTTCTAAAAACCAGAGGGAAAAGAAAACTCACCTCGCCGGAGTTGGAGAAGAAGGGATGAAGCCGGTTTCCCCCGCCGCGTCGCGCAGCCCTCCAACTCGCTCGGTTCACTCCCCAGGAAGCAGAAGAACTCCGCAGAAGCCCAAGAAATCAAGTTGGAGCAACTTTGCTCCAACCTTTCTCTCCTCTCTCTCTCTCGGATTATCTCTTAAGGAGTTGGTGTCCCTCGGCCTCCACAGTACCCGAGCCTTTGCTGGATGATGCAGAGGGAGAAGGAGAAACTTTTGATGGAGGTTAGGTGCAAGAAATCTCTGGTTTGCTTGTTCTTTTCCACTTCAACTCGGTTGCCAAGAACCTTGCAACATCACCTTCTCCACCTTGCTATATCCCATGAAGAACGGTTCCCAGGGACTTGGCTTCGTGGCAGAGAAGGTGGAAGGAACATGGATGAGCAGTTGTAACTGCCCCCCAAACCCACAACACTCATGCATAGTGTTTTTAGTGAATTTTCCCTTTCTTTGCAACTTAGTCCCTCTAAACCTTATTCATTACAATTCAGTCCATTGCTGTAGGTCATTTATGCATAGAAGTCCTTCTCCAATTAACCTCATTGCATTTGACACGTAAAATAATAGGACCTTTTGCAAAATACAACAAATTTTCTAGTATTTCACGCTTTTCGAGACAACCGGATCGTCAAACGAAAAAACGGACACCACTATGACGTCCGGCTCGATGAAATCCATTAAGTAGTGATTTTAGTTTATTGCATTCTAATTCTTCAAATTTAATTTTGAGTTTCATGGGTACTACAGACAGATGAATGAGAATGTACAATGAACTGAAACTGAATTAGAACATGGATGTGTGCAAATTTCCCTGGAAGGAAATGAGTGCACAACATAGCAACCATATATTACAAGGTTGCGGTGCATATATATTTATATATTATTTTTAGTAGGTCGTACTGACGCGCCGCCCCAGAAGTCGAAGGCAATACGCTCTTCTGCGACAGAAGAAACACCCCCGTCGCCACCGGCGGCCCAGCGTAGCGAGTCGGTCAGCAACACGATTGCCCTCGCGGTAGGTAAACTGAACGATGATTTCGCAAAAGCAGCAGCAAAGGGTGATGCACTCCTGCACCAGCTGTTTCGTCCCTCGATGTGCATTTTTGATACTCCCACCAAGAAGGTGGACGGCCGAAGACGAGTCGCTCTCGAGTATTACGCGCGAGAAGCCGGATTTGATAGCCTCAGTGAGAGCAGATCGGATGGCCCAAAGTTCAGAGAAGAGAGGATTGACGCCTGCGCAGGACGAAGCTCCAGCGAAGACGAAGAGACCTTCGGAGTCTCTGGCCACGAACCCAGCCCCTCCGCTCGAGTCTCTACCGACGAAAGAGCCGTCCGTGTTTAGTTTGATCCAGCCGTCGGGAGGCGGCCACCAGGAGACGGTGATGTCGAGTCTCGGCGGCGACGACGGGCTCGCTCTTCCTCCTCCTCCTTCTTCTTCGAGCTCGGTATCGGTGACGTCGTAGGGCGCGGGGACGAAGAAACGAGCGAATGGCAGCGAAGGGTAGAATCCATTCAGCTACAGGATTTGTTGCGTAGGAGAAGAAAGTATTTTCATTATCGGGCGATCTGAGGAGGAAGAATAAGCGGCAGCTGAAAAGAAAGGAGGGAGTGACAGATGAAATGTTTTTTTTTTTTTTTTTTTAAAAAACAAAAACAGTTGGTGATAATACCATGTATAAATATATAAATTTTATTAATATAAGATTAATATTTAAATTTAATATAGATATAATATTCTAAAATTATTCCTTTAGCTAAAAAATGATAATTTATTTTTATTTTTGTAATAATATATATATATATATATATATATATATATATATATATATATATATATATATATATATATAATTTTTTTTGTAAATTCTCATCCAGCTAATATTTTTTTTTGTAAAATTTTTTAGGGTGTGTTTGGATACTTATAAAACTGCCTGAAAATATTTTTTCTCTTGAACAATAAATTTTCTGGTTGCCTATTTTGAAATAATACTGGCCACTTTGGGCGAAAACGAAAACCCAAGGATGAAAATAGCGCCGGCTCACCATTTTCATCACGCGGTCCACGAGGTCAACTTCACCTCGTGGACCGTGTGAGCCTCTTTCATTATATATAATGAAAGAGTTTTTGTTGAAATTGAGTTTAATTAATAATGAGTTTTTGTTTAAAATGGTGTTATTTGATTAGATATTACTAGTATTTTTTTGCTTTAATCTTGTTGTGCAATTTGGGAGTATTAAATTAACTAAAGTGCTAAAAATTTTTGTTGTTTTACAGTCTAATAGATATTTTTTTTTATTTTTTTAATGCAGGATTTGAATTGATTACTTAAGGAGAAACAATTGTTGACTAATTATAAGGCTTCATTTTTTTCATTTTCTTTATATATATATATATATATATATATATATATATATATATATATATATATATATATATATATATTTAAAGTATATATACTAATATTTTTTTATTGTTGCCATTAAATTGATAAAGTTTTTGTTTATTATGGATATTGAATACATGATACTTCTTAAAACTTTATAATTTTTTTTTTTTTTTTTTTTTTTTTTTTGTTTTTCTTACTAAATTTATTGTGCTTCATATCTTTTGCATGTGTCTAAATACCTTTCATAAACATTTATATTAATATGAGATAATTATTTTGACTAATTAAATTATCATTTTATTATTAATACATCAAAAATTTTACTTTTTGGTGGCACTTTTTCATTATTAATACATCAAAAAATTTTCTATTTACCGACGGTTTTGAGTGCCAAAGGAGATATTTTTGCCCGTACTTATATTTACTACTCTACATTAGGATTGGTGGCACTCGCAAGTGCCGACATTTTATCATTTAACGGCGGTTTTAAATACCAAAAGAAATATTTTTATCGGTACTTATGATTGTCACTATATATTAGGATAGATAGCACTCGCAAGTGCCGGCATTTTATTATTTAAATAATTACCGACTGAGTTTTCATCGGCACTTGCTAGTGTCACAAAAAACTGCCAGGAAAAAAAATTTCCAGCACTTTTTATACTATTTCTGTTACTTTAAAAGTATAAATTCATCCATACTTGTGATTTTTTCATCATTAAATTTGTATTGGGATCCAGCCTAACTCTCTCTCTCTCTCTCTCTCTCTCTCTCTCTCTCTCTCTCTCTCTCTCTCTCTATATATATATATATATATATATATATATATATATATATATATATATATATATATATATATAGTAGAGTTTATATATTTTCAAAAGTACAAGGTCATTCATGTTTGTAAATTTTTTAGTATTGAATTTGTATTGGGATTTGTTCAATTATACTTTCTTTCTCTCTTCTTAAATGCTTTTACAATAACACGGAACCCAATACAAATTCAATAGTAAAAATTCCACAACTATGGATAAGATTGTATTTTTAAAAGTATATAAGCTCTACTATATATATAAGCTCTACTCTAAGGGATTTGTTCAATTGGTGTTATCAATTTTTTAGCTCTTAGATTAAGAGATGTGCGGTTACGATGATAGCGATCCCTTAGAGTTTAGTTGTGGTTGGTTGAAAAGTAAAAATTTTAAAGGACCATTATAATTCCAACCATACATACTTTCATCAAAGATTGAAAACTTGGTAGCACTAATTGCTCGGTACTATCGATAGTATTTCTGCTGGACTCTCTCTTTCTCTCTCTCTCTACATATATAGTAGAACTTGTGTGTTTTTAAAAACACTGATGTCTCCGTATTCTTAAGTTGTTTTCGATGTTCGAGCTTTCGAATTGACAATCAGCTTTGCTAGACTGGATCTAAATTTTTTAAAAAATTCAATTAACTGCAGATTAATTTTTTTGACATATCCCGAATAATTTTCATATTTATTTAATTAACTACAGATTTTTTTTTTTTTTGCATATTAATCCTTCCATCATTTTTTTTTTGGGGGCCCCCACAACTAATTAATTTTGCTGCTTGAAAAGTATTTATTAATAAAAATAAATAACAAAAATTTACTCAGACCCTCAACTATAAATAATAATTAAAAATAATATGTAAAAATATGCAAATATTAATTTTGGACCTAATTTGCTGATTGAACAAACCAATCTCATTTTACTCAATAAATTAAAATTATAAATCGTTTAAACCTACTAACTTACATGTTATTTGCAATTCTAATACACTGAAAGATTTTTATGTGTTCCGAATTGTGATTAAAATTAAAATTTCTAATTGTGAAATCAGATTCAATTAAAAAAAAAAATTCCAAAAAAATGTGTCATTAGAGTACTGAAATCAAATTCTTTTATCGTTTGACCGTTAATTAATTGGCTCGACTTATTAAAAAATAACAAAGAATTACAACTAATTAAAGCCCTGTTAAACAGAAATAACCTAAAAATTCGTACTTGTATTTTTTTTGAATGTGAATGATATGTACACTCAAATTTCCATGGAAGGAAAAGAGTGCACAACATAAAAAAAAAGAGTAGAATATGTAGTATACAAGGTGGTGCTGCTTTTATATATATATATATATATATATATATATATATATATATATATTATGTTTTACTAGGCCGTACGGACACACCGCCCCATAAGTCGAACGCAATGCGCTCTCTCGTGACGGAATTCGTCAGCTCGTCGAAACTGCGGAAGAAGCGTGTCTATTGTGACTGGCGGCTCGACACGGCGAGTTGGTCGGCGACCCGATTGCCCTCGCGATAGGCGAACTGAATGATGATCTCGCAAAAGCGGCAGCGAAGGGTGATGCACTTCTGCACCAACTGTTTCGTCCCTCGGGGCGCGTTCTTGATGCCCCCGCCGAGGAGGTGGACGGTCGAAGTCGAGTCGCTCTCGAGGAGGACGAGTGGGAAGCCGGCCTCGGTGAGCGCGGATCGGATGGCCCACAGCTCCGAGTAGAGAGGATTGACGCTCGGGCAAGGCGAAGCTCCGGCGAAGACGAAGAGACCTTCGGAGTCTCTTGCAACGAATCCAGCCCCTCCGCTCGAATTTCTGCGGACGAAAGAGCCATCCGTGTTCAGTTTGATCCGGCCGTCGGGAGGTGGCCGCCAGTAGATGGTGACGTCGAGTCTCGGCGGCGACGATGGGCTCGCTCTTCCTCCTCTTTCTTCTCCGAGCTCGGCGTCGGTGACGTCGTAGGACATCGGGACGAAGAAACGGGCGATTGGCAGCGAAAGGTGGAATCCATTCATCAACGAGATTTGTAGTGTAGGAGAAGAAAGTAACTTCATTATCGAGTGATCTGAGGAGGAAGAAGAAGCAGCGAAGAAGAAAGGAGGAAGTGATCACAAAAGATTCTTAAAAAAAATAAAAACCGTTGGTTCTAATACAATATATAAATATATAAATTGTATTAATATTTATATATTTAAATTTAGTATAGATATAATATTCTAAAAATTATTCCTTTCGCTAAAAAAGAATAATTTCTAGCCGTTTGATTTCTTAAAAAAATAAATAAAAAGAGTAGTATATATATATATATATATATATATATATATATATATATATATATATATATATATATATATATATATATATATATTCAAATTTAATAACAAATAGTGTTTTTATTTTTAAAATTTTTTATTTAGAAAATAAAAAATATTGAAATTAATATTTTTCATTAAAACAAACTTTCTTTTTTTTTTAAGAAAAATATTTTTTTATATATTTTCCAAACAACCAAACAACTCCTAAAATACTATATAAAAATAAAATGATAATTATAATAAAATTTTTATAAGGTAATTTATTATTGTGCTTTTTTTTTTTTTTTTTTTGTTGGTTAAATACATATAAAAATACATAAATGTAAACTGAACCAAAAGAAAGAAAAAAAAAAACCATTTTATCTTGTACCTATGCATAGATTAACTGACTCACTTTAAATAATATTAAAATGCTATTACATATTGATATATATTTTGAAAGCAACATCAAAGAAGTGTTTCAAGCCAACCTCTTCATTCTGCTTCGAATTTTTCTCGTATTCATCACTTGAGAATTTCCAACATCACTTGAGAATTACATATCGATATTTAAACGAGCAGGTACGGCCCCAAGCACCGCCCATAACCCACGTTCTGCTCCCAACTCTTTCCCTCTCACAGAAGCCCCATCAAGAATCAAGATTTCTCCATCTCCGCCTCGGTTTTTTTTTTTTTTCTCGAAAAAAAAAAAAAAAAAAAAAAATCAAGATTTCCCCATCTTCGCCGCCCGCCGCCTCCCTTGCGGCAACCCTTGCCACCGCCGCCACCTTTGCCGCTCCCCACTCCCTTTCCATCATCCAGAAGCCCACGATCCTTCCTCTCCCGCACGCGCTCAAGTTGTGCCGAGCCGGATCCGCCCCGCCAAATCGACATCGGCTCTTGCGCTAGCCCCACACCGGCTCCTCCACCAGCCCCGCAAACAAAACCGGCTCCTCCACCATTGCCGCTCAGTTGGCTTGACTTATTAAAAAATAAGCAAGAAATTATAACTAATTAATCACGTGTTAAATATAAATAATCCAAAAATAGAATTAAACTCGGGCCAAAAATTTAATATACTTTTATTTTCTTTGAATGAGAATGTACAATGAACTGAAACTGAATTAGAATAAATATTTGTATGTGTGCAAATTTCCCTAGAAGGAAAAGAGTGCACAACATAGCAACCATATATAGTATTACAAGGTGGTGGTGCATGTATATTTATATATTATTTTTAGTAGGTCGTACTGACGCGCCGCCCCAGAAGTCGAAGGCAATACGCTCTCTTGCGACAGAATCCGCTAGCTCGTCGAAATTAGAGAAGAAACGCGCCCGTCGCCACCGGCGGCCCAGCGCAGCGAGTCGGTCAGCAACCCGATTGCCCTCGCGGTAGGTAAACTGAACGATAATTTCGCAAAAGCAGCAGCGAAGGGTGATGCACTCCTGCACCAGCTGTTTTGTCCCCCGAGGTGCATTTTTTATATCCCCACTGAGAAGGTGGACGGCCGAAGACGAGTCGCTCTCGAGTATAACGCGTGGGAAGCCGGCTTTGATGGCCTCAGTGAGAGCGGATCGGACGGCCCAAAGTTCAGAGAAGAGAGGATTGACGCCCGGGCAGGACGAAGCTCCAGCGAAGACGAAGAGACCTTCTGAGTCTCTGGCCACGAACCCAGCTCCTCCGCTCGAGTCTCTACCGACGAAAGAGCCGTCCGTGTTTAGTTTGATCCAGCCGTCGGGAGGTGGCCGCCAGGAAACGATGATGTCGAGTCTCGACGGCGACGGTGACGACGGGCTCGCTCCTCCTCCTCTTTCTTCTTCGAGCTCCGCGTCGACAACGTCGTGGGGCACGGGCATGAAGCAGTCGAAGGGCGGCATAAGAGGAAGAGGAAGAAGCGGAGGAGGGTGGAATTCATTTAGCGACAAAAATTGGAGTGCAGAAAGTACCTCCATTATCAGTAGAAGAAAAAGACGAACAGAACTGAAAAGAGTGTCTGGAAGAGAGTGACTGGGAGGGAGTGAACAGTGAAATGATTATTTTTTTAATAAGGGGATATATATATATATATATATATATATATATATATATATATATATATATATATATATATATATATATATATATATATATATATATATATATATATTCCGATTTTATGAATTCTTATTTTTAAAATTTTTTATTTAGAAAATAAAAAACATTGAAATTAATATTTTTCAATGAAACAAAATATATATATATATTTTTTTTGTAAAAAATAATTTTTCATATCATTTTCAAAGAACCAAAAACCCCTAAAATACAATATAAAAAATAAAATTATAATAATTATAATAAAAGCGCGGAGTCCGCGTCACAAGAAGCCTCGTTACGCCCTGAAACCAAAACAAACAACGAAAGCAGCCGTATGTAGAATCAAAAGGAAGATAATTTGAGAGGATTTAATAGAGAACCACCATTAGAATCAAGGAGAAGGAAGTAAGAATTTTAAGGACATTACATTCTCGCCGCATCGCATGCAAAGAGACTCAATCTCGTGGAGCGGCGCCACTGCGGCATCGGCCTCCTCCGCCACGGATCGGAAATCCACCACCGCGCCACCGTTCTCCATCGCCTTCCTCTACTTTTTTTTTTTTTTTTTTTTTTTTCTCTCTGTTGGACTCGCCAAGAAATTGGCATTGATTGGGTTCGCCTAAAATTAAAATAAATCCAAAACAAATTTACATCCAGGCATCCTAAACACACAAAAATAATGTAAAATAATAATAATAATAATAATAATAATAATAATAATATATATATATATATATACATAATAAAATAATAATAATACAAAAATCCTCGTTAATTAATTTAATATTTTAATTAATCTAATTACTTTATTAATTAATTATTTAACTATTAGTTAATTAACTAATTAATTTATTAATTTATTAATTATTTATTAACAATCCTCGTTATTATTTATTATTTTATTAATTAATATTTAAGGTTATCTAGCAATAGTTAATTAAATTATTATTATTAATTATTTTATCAATTACTATTTAGAATTATCTAGTAATAATTAATTAAATTAATATTTTTATATTATTTCATTAAATAAAGTATTATTATTTTAAAATTATAATTATTTTTATTTTTGCTATTCCAATCTAATTATTTAAACACTATTTTTTTTTATTCTAAATATAAAATTAATCTTATTTCTGTTTGTATCTGAATTTTTTATCGGTGAAATAAAAAGTTATAACTTATATTCGATTCAAACGATTTTTGTGTCTATTAAGTTAAAATTTCTAATTAGAGTACTGAAATTTTTACAGATTTTTTTTTGTTTTTTAATCTTTTGACAGGTAATTAATTGGCTTGACTTATTAAAAAATAGCAAGAAATTAGAATTAATTAAACACATGTTAAATATAAATAATCTAAAAACAGAATTAAAGTCGGGCCAAAAATTTAATATACTTTTATTTTCTTTGAATGAGAATGTACAATGAACTGAAACTGAATTAGAATATGGATGTGTGCAAATTTCTCTGGAAGGAAAAGAGTGCACAACATACAAGGTGGCGGTGCATGTATATTTATATATTATTTTTAGTAGGTCGTACTGACGCGCCGCCCCAAAAGTCGAAGGCAATACGCTCTTCTGCGACAGAAGAAACGCCCCCGTCGCCACCGACGGCCCAGCGTAGCGAGTCGGTCAGCAACACGATTGCCCTCGCGGTAGGTAAACTGAACGATGATTTCGCAAAAGCAGCAGCAAAGGGTGATGCACTCCTGCACCAGCTGTTTCGTCCCTCGATGTGCATTTTTGATACTCCCACCAAGAAGGTGGACGGCCGAAGACGAGTCGCTCTCGAGTATTACGCGCGAGAAGCCAGATTTGATAACCTCAGTGAGAGCAGATCGGATGGCCCAAAGTTCAGAGAAGAGAGGATTGACGCCTGGGTAGGACGAAGCTCCAGCGAAGACGAAGAGACCTTCGGAGTCTCTGGCCACGAACCCAGCCCCTCCGCTCGAGTCTCTACCGACGAAAGAGCCGTCCGTGTTTAGTTTGATCCAGCCGTCGGGAGGCGGCCACCAGGAGACGGTGATGTCGAGTCTCGGCGGCGACGTCGACGGGCTCGCTCTTCCTCCTCCTCCTTCTTCTTCGAGCTCGGTATCGGTGACGTCGTAGGGCGCGGGGACGAAGAAACGAGCGAATGGCAGCGAAGGGTAGAATCCATTCAGCAACAGGATTTGTAGCGTAGGAGAAGAAAGTATTTTCATTATCGGGCGATCTGAGGAGGAAGAATTAGCGGCAGCTGAAAAGAAAGGAGGGAGTGACAGATGAAATGATTTTTTTTTTTTTTTAAAAAAAAAACAAAAACAGTTGGTGATAATACCATGTATAAATATATAAATTTTATTAATATAAGATTAATATTTAAATTTAATATAGATATAATATTCTAAAATTATTCCTTTAGCTAAAAATTGATAATTTATTTTTATTTTTGTAATAATAATATATATATATATATATATATATATATATATATATATATATATATATATATATATATATATATATATATATATATAATAATTTTTTTGTAAATTCTCATCCAGCTAATATTTTTTTTTTTGTAAAAATTTTTAGGGTGTGTTTGGATACTTATAAAACTGCCTGAAAATATTTTTTCTCTTGAACAATAAATTTTCTAATGTTTGGTTGCCTATTTTGAAATAATACTGGCCACTTTGGGCGAAAACGAAAACCCAAGGATGAAAACAGCGCGGCTCACCATTTTCATCACGCGGTCCACGAGGTCAACTTCACCTCGTGGACCGTGTGAGCCTCTTTCATTATATATAATGAAAGAGTTTTTGTTTAAATTGAGTTTAATTAATAATGAGTTTTTGTTTAAAATGGTGTTATTTGATTAGATATTACTAGTATTTTTTTGCTTTAATCTTGTTGTGCAATTTGGGAGTATTAAATTAACTAAAGTGCTAAAATTTTTTGTTGTTTTACAGTCTAATAGATTTTTTTTTTTTTTTTTTTTTTTTTTTTTTTTTTTTTTTTTTACTTAAGGAGAAACAATTGTTGACTAATTTTTTTTTTTTATTTTCTTTATATATATATATATATATATATATATATATATATATATATATATATATATATATATATATATATATATTTAAAGTATATATACTAATATTTTTTTATTGTTGCCATTAAATTGATAAATTTTTTGTTTATTATGGATATTGAATATATGATACTTTTTAAAACTTTATGATTTTTTTTTTTTTTTTTTTGTTTTTCTTATTAAATTTATTGTGCTTCATATCTTTTGCATGTGTCTAAATACCTTTCATAAACATTTATATTAATATGAGATAATTATTTTGACTAATTAAATTATCATTTTATTATTAATACATCAAAAATTTTACTTTTTGGTGGCTTAATACATCAAAATTTTTTCTATTTACCAGCGGTTTTGAGTGCCAAAGGAGATATTTTTGCCCGTACTTATATTTACTACTCTACATTAGGATTGGTGGCACTCGCAAGTGCCGACATTTTATCATTTACCGGCGGTTTTAAATACCAAAAGAAATATTTTTATCGGTACTTATGATTGCCACTATATATTAGGATAGATAGTACTCGCAAGTGCCGGCATTTTATTATTTAAATAATTACCGACTGAGTTTTCATCGGCACTTGCTAGTGCCACAAAAAACTGCCAGGAAAAAAAATTTCCAGCACTTTTTATACTATTTCTGTTACTTTAAAAGTATAAATTCATCTATACTTGTGATTTTTTCATCATTGAATTTGTATTGGGATCCAGCCTAACTCTCTCTCTCTCTCTCTCTCTCTCTCTCTCTCTCTCTCTATATATATATATATATATATATATATATATATATATATATATATATATATATATATATATATAGTAGAGTTTCAAAAGTACAAGCTCATTCATGTTTGTGAATTTTTTAGTATTGAATTTGTATTGGGATTTGTTCAATTATACTTTCTTTCTCTCTTCTTAAATGCTTTTACAATAACACGGAACCCAATACAAATTCAATAGTAAAAATTCCACAACTATGGATAAGTTTGTATTTTTAAAAGTATATAAGCTCTACTCTAAGGGATTTGTTCAATTGGTGTTATCAATTTTTTAGCTCTTAGATTAAGAGATGTGCGGTTACGATGATAGCGATCCCTTAGAGTTTAGTTGTGGTTGGTTGAAAAGTAAAAATTTTAAAGGACCATTATAATTCCAACCGTACATACTTTTATCAAAGACTGAAAACTTGGTAGCACTAATTGCTCGGTACTATCGATAGTATTTCTGCTGGACTCTCTCTTTCTCTCTCTCCACATATATAGTAGAACTTGTGTGCTTTTAAAAACACGGATGTCTCCGTACTCTTAAGTTGTTTTCGATGTTCGAGCTTTCGAATTGATGATCAGCTTTGTTAGACTGGATCTAATTTTTTTAAAAAATTCAATTAACTGCAGATTAATTTTTTTGACATATCCCTAATAATTTTCATATTTATTTAATTAACTACAGATTTTATATTTTTTTGCATATTAATCCTTCCATCATTTTTTTTTTGGGTCCCCCACAACTAATTAATTTTGATGCTTGAAAAGTATTTATTAATAAAAATAAATAACAAAAATTTACTCAGACCCTCAACTATAAATAATAATTAAAAATAATATGTAAAAATATGCAAATATTAATTTTGGACCTAATTTGCTGATTGAACAAACCAATCTCATTTTACTCAATAAATTAAAATTATAAATCGTTTAAACCTACTAACTTACATGTTATTTGCAGTTCTAATACACTGAAAGATTTTTATGTATTCTGAATTGTGATTAAAATTAAAATTTCTAACCGTGAAATCAGATTCAATTAAAAAAAAAAATTTCCAAAAAAATGTGCCATTAGAGTACTGAAATCAAATTCTTTTATCGTTTGACCGTTAATTAATTGGCTCGACTTATTAAAAAATAACAAGGAATTACAACTAATTAAAGCCCAGTTAAACAGAAATAACCTAAAAATTCATACTTGTATTTTTTTTGAATGTGAATGATATGTACACTCAAATTTCCATGGAAGGAAAAGAGTGCACAACATAAAAGAAAAGAGTAGAATATGTAGTATACAAGGTGGTGCTGCTTTTATATATATATATATATATATATTTACTAGGCCGTACGGACACACCGCCCCATAAGTCGAACGCAATGCGCTCTCTCGTGACGGAATTCGTCAGCTCGTCGAAACTGCGGAAGAAGCGCGTCTATTGTGACTGGCGGCCCAGCACGGCGAGTTGGTCGGCGACCCGATTGCCCTCGCGATAGGCGAACTGAATGATGATCTCGCGAAAGCGGCAGCGAAGGGTGATGCACTTCTGCACCAACTGTTTCGTCCCTCGGGGCGCATTCTTGATGCCCCCGCCGAGGAGGTGGACGGTCGAAGTCGAGTCGCTCTCGAGGAGGACGAGCGGGAAGCCGGCCTCGGTGAGCGCGGATCGGATGGCCCACAGCTCCGAGTAGAGAGGATTGACGCTGGGCAAGGCGAAGCTCCGGCGAAGACGAAGAGACCTTCGGAGTCTCTTGCAACGAATCCAGCCCATCCGCTCGAGTTTCTGCGGACGAAAGAGCCATCCGTGTTCAGTTTGATCCGGCCGTCGGGAGGTGGCCGCCAGGAGATGGTGACGTCGAGTCTCGGCGGCGACGATGGGCTCGCTCTTCCTCCTCTTTCTTCTCCGAGCTCGGCGTCGGTGACGTCGTAGGACATCGGGACGAAGAAACGGGCGATTGGCAGCGGAAGGTGGAATCCATTCAGCAACGAGATTTGTAGTGTAGGAGAAGAAAGCATCTCCATTATCGAGTGATCTGAGGAGGAAGAAGAAGCAGCGAAGAAGAAAGAAAGAAGTGACCGACAAAAGATTCTTAAAAAAAATAAAAACCGTTGGTTCTAATACGATATATAAATATATAAATTGTATTAATATATATAAGACTAATATTTAAATTTAGTATAGATATAATATTCTAAAAATTATTCCTTTCGCTAAAAAATAATAATTTCTATCCGTTTGATTTCTTAAAAAAATAAATAAAAAGAGTAGTATATATATATATATATATATATATATATATATATATATATATATATATATATATATATATATATATTCAAATTTAATAACAATAGTGTTTTTATTTTTAAAATTTTTTATTTAGAAAATAAAAAACATTGAAATTAATATTTTTCATTAAAACAAACTTTCTTTTTTAAAAAAAAAATAATTTTTTATATATTTTCCAAACAACCAAACAACTCCTAAAATACTATATAAAAATAAAATGATAATTATAATAAAATTTTTATAAGGTAATTTATTATTGTGCTTTTTTTTTTTTGTTGGTTAAATACATATAAAAATACATAAATGTAAACTGAACCAAAAGAAAGAAAAAAAAAATCATTTTATCTTGTACCTATGCATAGATTAACTGACTCACTTTAAATAATATTAAAATGCTATTACATATTGATATATATTTTGAAAGCAACATCAACTGAAGAAGTGTTTCAAGCCAACCTCTTCATTCTGCTCCCAATTTTTCTCGTATTCATCACTGGAGAATTTCCAACATCACTTGAGAATTACATATCGATATTTAAACGAGCAGGTACGGCGGCCCAAGCACCGCCCATAACCCACGTTCTGCTCCCAACTCTTTCCCTCTCACAGAAGCCCCATCAAGAATCAAGATTTCTCCATCTCCGCCTCGGTTTTTTTTTTTTCTCGAAAAAAAAAAAAAAAAAAAAAAATCAAGATTTCCCCATCTTCGCCGCCCGCCGCCTCCCTTGCGGCCACCCTTGCCACCGCCGCCACCTTTGCCGCTCCCCACTCCCTTTCCCTCATCCAGAAGCCCACGATCCTTCCTCTCCCGCACGCGCTCAAGTTGTGCCGAGCCGGATTCGCCCCCGCCAAATCGACATCGTCTCTTGCGCTAGCCCCACACCGGCTCCTCCATCCTCCACCAGCCCCGCGAACAAAGCCGGCTGAAATCTTTACAGAAATTCTTTTCTCGTCCGACCGTTAATTAATTGGCTTGACTTATTAAAAAATAGCAAAGAATTACAACTAATTAAGACGTGTTAAACAGAAATAATTCAAAAATTCATACTTATATTTTTTCTGAATCTGAATGGTACGTACACTAAACTGGTACTAAATTAAAATAAATATATATGTGCAAATTTTCATAGAAGAAAAAGAGTGCACAACATAAAAAAGAAGAGAACATAAAAGAGAAGAGTATAATATATAGTATATTATGTTTTACTAGGCCGTACGGACACACCGCCCCATAAGTCGAAGGCAATGCGCTCTCTCGTGACGGAATCTGTCAGCTCGTCGAAACTGCAGAAGAAGCACGTCTGTTGCGACCGGCGGCCCAGCACGGCGAGTCGGTCGGCGACTCGATTGCCCTCGCGATAGGTGAACTGAATGATGATCTCGCGAAAGCGGCAGCGAAGGGTGATGCACTCCTGCACCAACTGTTTCGTCCCTCGGGGCGCGTTCTTGATGCCCCCGCCGAGAAGGTGGACGGCCGAAGTCGAGTCGCTCTCGAGGAGGACGCGCGGGAAGCCGGCCTCGATGGCCTCGGTGAGCGCGGATCGGATAGCCCACAGCTCCGAGTAGAGAGGATTTACGCCCGGGCAGGGTGAAGCTCCGGCGAAGACGAAGAGACCTTCGGAGTCTCTTGCGACGAACCCAGCCCCTCCGCTCGAATTTCTGCGGACGAAAGAGCCGTCCGTGTTCAGTTTGATCCAGCCGTCGGGAGGCGGCCGCCAGGAGACGGTGATGTCGAGTCTTGGAGGCGACGGTAGGCTCGCTCCTCCTCCTCCTTCTTCGAGCTCGGCGTCGGTGACGTCGTAGGGCACGGGGACGAAGAACGGAGGGTGGAATCCATTCAGCAACGGAATTTGTAGCGCAAGAGAAGAAAGTATCTCCATTATTGAGTGATCTGACGAAAAGCGGCAGCCGAAAAGAAAGAAAGGAGTGACCGGTAAAATAAATTTTTTTTTTTTTTAAAAAAAAACCATTGGTGCTAATACCATATATAAATATATAAATTTTATTAATATAAGATTAATATTTAAATTTAATATAGATATAATATTTTAAAATTATTTCCTTAGTTAAAAAAATAATAATTTCTATCGTTTGATTTTTTTTTCAATTCCAAAGAACCAAACAACTCTTTAGTGTAAATTTTATCTATCTATCTCTCTATCTATCTATCTATACACTTATAATCGGCAACCCCCCTCCCCCCCCCAAAAAAAAAAAAAAAAATCTGAATCTCCTCTCCTCCTCCTCTCTCTCTTTCTCTTTCCCCTCCCCTCTCTCTCCCTCTCTCCCCCCTTTCCTCTCCACTCTCTCTCTCTCTCTCTCTCTCTCTCTCTCTCTCTCTCTCTCTTCCCCCGGGCCACACGGCCACGATCTACGCTGCGCGGGCGGAGCTGAAGCCGGGCTCTTCGAGGGGGGGATGGCCAACGACGTGCCCCGGGGGGCCAGCTGACCACCACCGCTGACGTTGAGAACTTCCCCGGCTTCTCCGAGGGTATCCTCGAGATCGAGCTTATGGACCGGTGCTGCGCCCAGTTCCTCCGCTTCGACACCCGCATCCTCACCGAGACCATCACCTCCGTCGACTTCGCCTCCCGCCATTTCCGTGTCCTCTCCGGCTCCACCGCCGTCGAGGCCGACACGACTGCATCTCGATGCATAAATATGGTGATTATTTTGAAATATATATATAATTTTAATTTTACTCTGTAATTTTGAGCATTAGTTCTACCATCTAATTATTTTTCCTTTGTAATTTTGTATTGTAGTTTTGTATGCACTCATCATGTGTATACGTGATTAACAAATATTGAATCATAACTTACATTTCTGATGTAAATAGAGATTGTAGAACTGATCTCTCTCTCTCTCTCTTTACTTCATTTGCTTCATTATTTGGATGCAAAATTGCTGGAGTCGAGTTCGGACTAGGTAAATGTTTCTAGCACTTGAACAGGGGAGTCGCAGAGCAAATATCCGCTGAATGTCTATTGGCTGATTGACTAATTGTTTTGATTTTATAACACAAAGGTCTAATGTCTAAAATATTTGGTCCAATGACTAAATTTTCTTTCTTTCTTTCTTTCATTTTTTGCCCTCCCCTGCAGTATTGTAAATCCAAGGTTTACACAGTGAATCGTGGCATGGCCTATGGCCAGGCAGCAATGCTGTTGGCCTTCGGTGCGAAAGGTTATTGAGCTCTGCAGCCAAACTCTTCCGGTATGTTACACTTTGTATTTCTCTAATTTTATATTTTCTTTAGGGAGTTTACAATATGTATTGCTTTATTGCAGCTAAATTATACATGCCTAAAGTTAATAAATCCAGCGGAGCGGTCATTGATATGTGGATTAAGGTAACTACCAGTAAGTTCGTCACTATATATTTATTTATCTGGCCATAAAAACTGACCGATTATTGGATTTTCTTCTTTTAATTGCTCTAGGCAAAAGAACTTGATGCAAACACTGAATACTACATAGAATTGCTCGCAAAAGGAATTGGTAAACCAAAGGAGGAGATTAAGAATGATATTGAGCGCCCGAAATATTTCCAAGCACAAGAAACGATCGCATATGGAATTGCGGACAAGATTATCGATTCACAAGATGCGGCATTTGAGAAGAGGGTAAAATCATTTTGATTCGAATTTGTGTAGGCTACAGTTGTTTGGAAGTAGTCTATGTTGATAGTTTAACTTTGGATAAATTGCTTGCCCAGTCCCTGAACTTTGGGCCATATTTTATTTTGGTACTCCAACTTTTCGAGTTTGACATTAGTAGTTCATAAACTCTTCAAAAGGTTTCACTCCACTCAAGTTCATAAACTATTTTTTTTTAACTTAACTGTGAGGATCAGAATATTCGGAACTAAATTAAAAAATTATCCAAAGCTTAGTATCTTGAATGTTATATATATATATATATATATATATATATATATATATATAAAGAGGATCGAAATGAAGCATGACTCGAAGTTCACGGACTAGCAGTGCAATTTACCTATTTAGTTGTATCTAATGCATTGCAAAAAGAGTGGTAGTGTATAGGGGGGTCATTCGAGCCGTATGATCTGCAAGACCTCAAATTTGAAATTTTTAATGTGAAGCTTCCATTATTTTTGTTGTTTAAAACTATATGCGTGTGGGACTTGCAAAAGAGTTTTCCTAATAGCATTAATTAATATTTCATCTTATAATGCAACAAATCTATTAAAAAATATAACAGAGGTAGTTTTACCATTCATGCTCATTTACCATGACTTACGAAATAATTAAACTTCTCAATGGTCTCTTGCAATAGAGTAGTTCTAGCAAATTCTGGTCAAGATATTGCTCTACATGATACTTATTATATTGCACATTTCTATTATGTACTTTCAATGGGAGCCGTTTTTGCTTTTATTCGCAGGATTTTACTATTGGGTGGATAAAATCTTTGGGATGGGATGCATGCAGATTTCTTAGCATCAATCCAATTTGATGCCAGGGTATGAAAGCAAGAATGTACGACAGTAAGCAGCCGATGCAGTCAAGTAGTACTGATCCCAGGTGGTGCGGATTGGATTCAATTCCTGAAAACATGCAAAGAGCAGATAATATGGATCCTTTTATGCCATTTAGCTCTGTTGACGATCAAAATCTGCCATGAGTTGAACTGATTCTAGATTTAGAATTCGGTTGGGTTGAGAATTGACAAAGCCTCTTATTCATTTGACACTACACTCGGGCGCTGGTAAAAGAGTTAATATACATTTTTGTGTGTGTGTGTGTGTGATAATTGACTGTATTGTAAAATACACATCCAGAGTTTTTCCTTTTTTTGCTATACTGAGTTCATGCGATAATTGACTATATTGTAAAATACAAGCACCTAATCCATTGGTGGGTACTGTGTGTATAGCTATAGATTTGCATGCATTACAAAGTTTTGAAAATTTCATGTATTAGATAGCCAGCACATGTGTGTATTGATATAGATTGTCATCGTCCGCATATTTTCGTGCATTAAAGTTTAAATTTATTACATAAGTGGAAGTTGTTAACATGTCACTAACCGGACAACTAAGTGCTTTTATATTTTATATATGGCTTGTGTGAATTTTTTCTGAAGCATTATTGTTTGTTTAACCGGTGCATATTTTTGGATAAACTTCGTGAAATTAAATATTATTATATTATATCTTTAAATTTCTTATCTTTCTAATTATTTTTATTATATTTTTTCTTGTTTAACCTATTTACTTAATAATATCTATTATATATATATTTTTTTTGTTTATCCGCAGCGAAGCGTGGGTACTACATTAGTTACGTCTAAAGTAGTGTAAATTTTAGATATCAAAATAATTTTTTAAAAAATTATTAAAAATTTAAAAATTAATGAATAATAAATTATTTATATATTTTTTTATTAATTTTTTTAAAAAAATTAATATATTTTGTATAATATAATTTTGGTCTGACTTCGTCCTTATATACATAATTGAGTATTTATACTTTCAAAAATACCAAGTCATTGATGCTGATAAATTTTAGTCTTAGGG
>CM054937.1:24312441-24354941 GCA_029168755.2 Tillandsia fasciculata | reverse complement strand
TTTAATTTTAATTTTAGTTTTAATTTTATATTTTAAATTTTAATTAAAAATTTAAATTTAAAATTAAAATTTTTAATTTTATATTTGAAATTTTTTAATTTAAAATTTAAAATTTAAAATTTAAAATTTCACATTCAAATTTTAAAATTTTAAATTTTAAATTTAATTTTGAAAATTTTAAATTTAAAATTTAAATCCTAAATTAAAATTTTAAAATTAAAAATTAAAAAATATATTTTTAAATTTAATTTTTTGAATTGAAAGTTTAAATTTAAAACAGATTTTTTTTTTTCAAGTTCACAATCCAAACTGTAAAAACAGACTAATATTTTTATAGAGTATTGATTTTTTCAAAATATCCAAGTTTTATTTTTCTATAATTGTCCAACGGACCCTAAGTGTATTTCAAATTCAAATAAATTTGACTTACATGCTAATTGCAGCTCTATTTCACTGAGGCAACGTTTGGCATGGAACAAGACTTGTTACCCTAAGTGTATTTCAAATTCAAATAAATTTGACTTACATGCTAATTGCAGCTCTATTTCACTGAGGCAACGTTTGGCATGGAACAAGACTTGTTACAACTTTATTCCTACAAACTCGTTTGGTTTGGACGAAAAACAATAGTTATCATCTTTTTGGAATAAGCTGGTATAAGAATGAAACGACTGTTCTAGTATTTTTTCTGGAACAAGCTTGTTTCAATTGAGAATAAACTTAAATAAAATAAATATAATTTTAATTATTGCATTAACTATTTAATTAATTTAATATTTTAATTAATCTAATTATTTTATTAATTATTTATTTAACTATTAGATAATTAACTAATTAATTTATTATTTTATTTATTAATAGTACTCATCATTATTAATTATTTTATTAATTAATATTTAGGATTATCTAGCAATAAATAAATAAATAAATAAAATTATTATTTAATTAATATTTTTATATTAATTAATTAGATAAAATATTATTATTTATTATTTAGTTAATATTTTTATATTAATTAATTAAACAAAGTATTATTATTTTAAAATTATAATTATTTTTATTTTTACTATTCAAATCTAATTATTCAATTTTTTTTTTTATTCCAAAGATTATTTTTGTTTATTTCTGAACTTATATCTATCGTTGGAATAAAGAGTTATAACTTATACCCGAACCAAATTATTTTGTGTCTAAAGTTAACCTTTCAACTGTGAAATGCAGACACAGTTAATTTTTTTTTTTTTTCCAACAAAATGTGCGATAGATTTTTATGTTTCCCGAATTGTGATTAAAATTAAAATTTCTAACTGTGAGATCAGATTCAGTTGAAAAATAAATTTCTCAACAAAATGTGCGATTAGAGTACTGAAATCTTTACAAAATTTGTTTTATCGTTTGAACGTTAATTAATTGGCTTGAATTATTAAAAAATAGTAAGGAATTACAACTAATTAAAGACGTGTTAAACAGAAATAAGCCAAAAATTTATATTTGTATTTTATTTTAATATGAATGATACGTACACTGAACTGGAACTGAATTAAAACAAATATATATGTGCAATTTTTCATGGAAGAAAAAGAGTGCACAAAGAGTAGAATATACAGTATACTTGGTGGTGCTTTTATATATATATATATATATATATATATATATATATATATATATATATATATATATATATATATATATATATTATGTTTTACTGGGTCCCCAGAAGTTGAAGGCAATGCGCTCTCTCGTGATGAAATCCGGCAGCTCGTCAAAACAGTGGAAGAAGCGCATTTGTCGCAACCGGCGACCCAGCACAACGAGTCGGTCGGCGACCCTATTACCCTCGCGATAGGTGAACTGAATGATGATCTCGCGAAAGCGGCAGTGAAGGGTGATGTACTCCTGCACCAACCATTTCGTCCCTAGGGGCGCGTTCTTGATGCCCCCGCCGAGGAGGTGGACGGCCGAAGTGGAGTCGCTCTCGAGGAGGACCCGCGTGAAGCCGGCTTCGATGGCCTCGGTGAGTGCGGATCTGATGGTCCACAGCTCCGAGTAGAGAGGATTGATGCCTGGGCAGGGCGAAGCTCCGGCGAAGACGAAGAGACCTTCGGAGTCTCTGGCGACAAACCCAGCCCTTCCGCTTGAGTTTCTAAGGACGAAAGAGCCGTCCGTGTTCAGTTTGATCCAGCCGTCGGAAGGCGGCCACTAGGAAACGGTGATGTCGAGTTTCGGCGGCGACGGCGGGCTCGCTCCTCCTCCTCCTTCTTCTTCGAGCTCGGCGTCGGTGATGTTGTAGGGCACGGGGACGAAGAACGAAGGGTGGAATCCATTCAACAACGGGATTTGTAGCGCAGGAGAAGAAAGTATCTCTATTATCGGGCGATCTGAGGAGGACGAAGAAGCGGCAGCTGAAAAGAAAAGAGGGAGTGACCGATGAATTGATTTTTTTTTTTTTTTTTTTTAAAAAAAAACAAAAACCATTGGTGCTAATACCATATATAAATATATAAATTTTATTAATATAAGATTAATATTTAAATTTAATATAGATATAATATTCTAAAATTATTACTTTAGCAAAAAAATGACAATTTCTATCATTTGATTTCTTAAAAAAATAAATAAAAAGAGTAGTGTATATATATATACTACTCTTTTAGTATATGCGCTCTCTCGCGACAGAATCCGCTAGCTCATCGAAACCGGAGAAGAAATGTGTCCGTCGCCACCGGCGGCCCAGTGCAGCGAGTCGGTCGGCGATCTGATTGCTCTCGCGGTAGGTTAACTGAATGATGATTTCGCAAAAGTAGCAGCGAAGGGTGATGCACTCCTGCACCAGCTGTTTCGCCCTCCGAGGTGCATTTTTGATGCCCCCGCCGAGAAGGTGGACAGCCGAAGACGAGTCGCTCTCGAGTATGACACGCGGGAAGCCGGCTTTGATGGCCTCAGTGAGAGTGGATCGGATGGCCCAAAGCTCAGAGAAGAGAGGATTGACGCCGGGGCAGGACGAAGCTCCAGCAAAGACGAAGAGACCTTCGGAGTTTCTGGCCATGAACCCAGCCCTTTTGTTCGAGTCTCTACCGACGAAAGAGTCATCCGTATTTAGTTTGATCTAGCCGTCGGGAAGTAGCCGCCAGGAGACGGTGACGTCGAGTCTCGGCGGCGATGGCGACGACGGGCTCGCTCCTCCTCCTCTTTCTTCTTCAAGCTCGGCGTGGACGACGTCTGTCACGCCCCGAGTTTTAAAAATCCGATCTAATTTTTTTTTTTTTTTTTATAAAATCAGAGTTTGCAAACTGGGCGCAACAGACCGCCACACATATAGGAAACCCTCTATCCCAAGAACCATTTCAGGATATTTTATTGGTTATTCAGAAAGGTCCAAAGGGTATAAGTTTTACTGTCAATCACTTCCTATAAAGATTGCAGAAACTAAAACGGCACGGTTTATTGAGGATGAAACAGTTAGTGGGAGCTCTGAACCTCGATTCGTTGAATTTGATGAAATTCAAGAGCATTTAGATTCTGTACAGAATATACCCATTATTGTTCCTAATAATTTGATGGTTCCAGTTCCAGTAGAACAACAAGTTATTTTGGAACCACAAAGTGAAGGTGAACCTATCATTGATAATCCACATCAAGATTTACAAGTGGATGATCAGATAGATTTAAGAAGATCCTCAAGACAGAGAAGACCGGCTATATTTAGCGATTATATTGTCTATCTTTATGAGAATGGTCAGAACTTTGATGATCCTCTTAGTTTTTCCGAAGCCATAAATAGCAGTAATGCAACAGAATGGTACAATGTCATGAAAGATGAGATTGAATCCATGAACCACAATAAGGTATGGGATCTTGTTGAGTTACCTATAGGAGTTAAACCTGTAGGATGCAAGTGGGTTTATAAAAACAATTGGGACTCCAAAGGTAACATAGAGAAATACAAAGCCCGTCTTGTGGCAAAAGGGTTTACTCAGAAGGAAGGCATTGATTATAAAGAGACTTTCTCTCCGGTATCGAGAAAGGAATCTTTCCGTGTGATTATGGTTCTGGTTGCTCATTATGATCTCGAGCTATACCAGATGGATGTAAAAACTGCTTTTTTAAATGAAGATCTTCATGAAGAGGTATATATGAGTCAACCTGAAGGATTCTCGCAAAAAGAAAAGGAGCACTTGGTATGCAAATTAAAGAAATCAATATATGGACTAAAACAGGCCTCCCGACAATGGTACTTAAAGTTTAAACAAACCGTTTTAACCTTTGGGTTTAAAGAAAATATTGTTGATCAATGTATATATATCTGAAGGTTAGTGGGAGTAAAATAATTTTCTTAGTCCTTTATGTTGATGATATTTTGCTTGCCAGTAATGATCTCGGACTATTGCATAACACTAAAGAATTTCTTTTCCAAAATTTTGAAATGAAAGTTTTAGGTGAGGCCTCATATGTTCTCGGTATTGAAATTAAAAGAGATAGATATAAAGGTTTACTCGGTCTATCTCAAAAGGCCTACATAAAGAAAGTTTTGGAAAATTTTGAAATGCATAATTGTAAACCGAGTGTTGCTCCCGTTCAGAAAGGGGATAAGCTTAATGCTTTTCAGTGTCCCAAGAACCAATTAGAAATTGAACAGATGAAAACCATACCATATGCCTCTGCAGTTGGTAGTCTTATGTATGCACAGACGTGCACACGTCCGGATATTGCTTTTGCCGTTGGATTGCTTGGCAGGTATCAAAGTAATCCAGATATGGAGCATTGGAAGGCTGCTAAGAAAGTTATGAGGTATTTGAAGGGTACTTTGGATCATATGCTGATATACAGGAGATCAGATCATTTGGAGTTGATCGGATATTCAGACTCTGATTTTGTGGGATGCCCAGATACCAGAAAGTCTACAACTGGGTATATTTTTCTGCTTGCTGGTGGAGCGATTTCATGGAAGAGTAGCAAACAAAGTATTACTGCTCCTTCGACCATGGCTGCAGAGTACATTGCATGTTATGAGACCACATCACAGGCTATTTGGCTTAGGAATTTGATCACAGACTTAAAGATTGTGGACTCCATTGCTCGTCCAATAAAGATTTTCTGTGATAGTTCAGCTGCAGTTTCCTTTGCCAATAACAACAAGATTACGACGGAGTGTAAACACTTGGACACCAAGTATCTTGTTGTGAGAGAGAAGATAAATGAAGGATATGTTAGACTCGAATACATCAGTACCAAGTGTATGGTTGCAGACCCAATGACCAAGGGGCTAGCACCTGGGCCATATAAAGATCATGTTTGTAGCATGGGTCTAATGAGTTCTTTTGATGTATAAGATTATGACATTATTTTTATCTTTTTTCAATTAAGTTACAGTTTTAATGCAGCTGTAGTGGACCGTTTAATAGATATAAAGTTTTGTCTGTCTGTTAACGAATGGACATATAGTTTTTAGGTCATTCATAAAGTTGTGCCATATAAAGTGCTTGGCTAGGAGATGAAGATGATATGGTAATTATGGAAGGAAAATTTCAATATTGAGAGGTGGACCGCCATAGTTCCTATCATTGTAGTCTTTTAGTTTGAGTTAAGGATCAAGTGAGTTCTAAGGTATTTGACCATAAAGTTTTCAATAATGCGCAACAAAGTTTGGAATATAGAAATCCGTTGATGAAATATAATTAATATAAGCCAAGTGGGAGATTGTTAGGATTTCCATATATGTGGCATAATTAATTATATTTAAATTTGGATTTACTATAGATAAGGTCAATCCTAAAAGATATAGAATTACTTGATATGGTATATCTTATTCCTTTCCCAGACTTTGATGGGAAGTCGATCTGGAATCTACATAAAGGGGGTACTGGTCCTGCCACTTACTCGTGTGCGTTCTGGTAAGATTATCCATTAAATCCACATCATACGGAAGAACGCCTGAGAAAGGAGGAGAAACCAGATTACCTAATTCGGTCGGTAATATTTAGTATTGCAACCGAATTTCGCTTCCGCTGATTGATAAAGAATTTCTTCTCGATGGCGCTCTGTAAGTTATTTTACAGTTTTATTTATGGTCCTGAATTTTGGTATTTATTGGTTTAATATTTTATGCCATATAAATTTCATCATGAAATACTATCGATAGTACCAAGTAATTGGTGCTATCAATCTTTTAGCTCTTGGATTAAAATATATGCATTTACGATGATAGTGATCCATTAGAGTTTAGTGGGTGGTTGGTTGAAAAGTAAAAATTTTAAATGACCATTATAATTTCAACCGGACATACTTTCATCAAAGGATTGAAAACTTGGTAGCACCAATTGCTTGCTACTATCGATAGTATTTCAGCTCGACTCTTTTTTTCTCTCTCTATATATATAGCAGAACTTTTGTGCTTTGAAAGCACGGATATCTCGGTACTCTTAAATTATTTTCGATGTTAAAACTTCCGAAAGGACGATCAGCTCCGTTAAATTTGATCTAGAATAACTATAATTTTAAACTTTCAAATTATTTTAATATTAAATTAATAATTTAAAGTTAAATATATTACTCATTTAAATATAAATTTTTAAAAATTTAATTAACTGCAGATTTTTTTGACATATCCTCAATCATTTTCATATTTATTTAATTAACTACAGTTTTTTTTTTTTTTTTTTTTTTTTGCATATTAATCCTTCCATCAAATTTTGTTTTCTTTTGTTTTTGTTTTGTTTTTTTTTTTTTTTCTTTCTTGGCGTCCACAACTAATTAATTTCGGTGATCCCTGAAAAATATTTATTAACAAAAATAAATAACAAAAATTTACTCTGACGTCCTCAACTATAAATAATAACTAAAAATAATATTTAAAAATATGTAAATATTAATTTTGTGCCAAATTTGCTGATTCGAATAAACCAATCTCATTTTACTGAATAAATTAAAATTATACTTCGTTTAAATCTACTAAGTTACATGTTATTTGTAGTTCTAATACAATAGAAGATTTTTAAGTTTTCCGAATTGTGATTAAAATTAAAATTTCTAATGTGAGATCAGATTCAGTTAAAAAATAATTAAATTTCTCACGATTAGAGTATTGAAATCTTTACAATTTTTTTTTTTTTTTTCGTTCGACCGTTAATTAATTAACTTGAATTATTAATAAATAGTAAGAAATTACAACTAATTAAAGACGTGTTAAACAGAAATAAGTTAAAAATTCATACTTGTATTTTTATTGAATATGAATGATACATACACCGGAACTAAATTAAAATAAATATATATGTGCAATTTTTTATGGAAGAAAACGAGTACACAATATAACAGAGAAAACTAGAATATATAGTATACTTGGAGGTGCTTTTATATATATATATATATATATATATATATATATATATATATATATATATATATATATATATATATATATATATATTATGATTTATTGGGCCGCAAGGATGCGCCGCCCCAGAAGTCGAAGGCAATGCCTCTCTTGTGACGGAATCCGGCAGCTCGTCAAAACTATGGAAGAAGCGCATCTATGGCGACCGGCGATGTAGCACGGCAAGTCGGTCGGCGACCCTATTACCCTCGCGATAGATGAATGATCTCGCAAAAGCGGCAGTGAAGGGTGATTCACTCCTGCACCAACTGTTTCGTCCCTCGGGGCGCATTCTTGATGCCCTCGCCGAGGAGGTGGATGGCCGAAGTTGAGTCGCTCTCGAGGAAGACCCGCATGAAGCCGGCTTCGATGGCCACGGTGAGTGCGGATCTGATGGCCTACAGCTCCGAGTAGAGAGGATTGACGCCCGGGCAGGCCGAAGCTCCGGCGAAGACGAAGAGACCTTCGGAGTCTCTGGCAACGAACCGAGCCCCTCCACTCGAGTTTCTGCGGACGAAAGGGACGTCCGTGTTTAGTTTGATCCAGCCGTCGGGAGGCGGCCGCCATGAGACGGTGATGTCGAGTCTCGGCCGCGACGGCGGGCTTGCTCGTCCTCCTCCTCCTTCTTCGAGCTTGGCATTGGTGGCGTCGTAGGACACGGGGACGAAGAAACGAGCGAATGGCAACGGAGGGTGGAATCCATTCAGTAACAAATTTGTAGTGCAGGAGAAGAAAGTATCTTCATTATCGGGCGATTTGAGGAGGACGAAAAAGCGACAGCTGAAAAGAAAGAAAGGAGTGACCGATGAAATGATTTTTTTTTTTTTTAAACGAAAACGGTTGGTGCTAATGCCATATATAATAAATATATAAATTTTATTAATATAAGATTATTATTTAAATTTAATATAGATATAATATTCTAAAATTATTCCTTTAGCTAAAAAATAATAATTTCTATCGGTTGATTTCTTAAAAAATAAATAAAAATAGTAGTGTGTGTATATATATATATATATATTCAAATTTTATAACCAATAGTGTTTTTATTTTTTAAATTTTTTATTTAGAAAATTAAAAAATTAAAATTAATATTTTTCATTAAAACAAACTTGTTTTTTTTTGAAAAAAAATAAATTTTATATCTTTTCCAAAGAACCAAACAATTCTTAAAATACTATATAAAAATAAAATAATAATTATAATAAAATTTTTATAAGATAATTTATTAGTATGTTTTTTTTATTGATTAAATACATATAAAAGTACATAAATGCAACCCGAGTTTTTATATATATGTTATGCTTTGATTTTTTTTTTTTTTTTTTTTTTTTTTTTTTTTTTTTTTACTTAATACAGTACCAAAAGAAAGAAAAAAAAAATCCTTTTATCTTGTACCTATCCATAGATTAACTCACTCACTTTAAATAAAATTAAAATACTATTACATATTGATATATATTTTGTAAGTAATTACATATTGATATATATTTTACGGGTAAATATAAGTGTACACCCCTGACGGGGTGTACATCTTATTTTACAAGCAACATCACCTGAAGAAGTGCCCATGTCGTACAAGCCAACCTCTTCATTCTGCTCCCAACTTTCTCTAGTACTCCTCACTTGAGAATTACCAAGATCACGTCTAAAATAGTATAAATTTTAAAAGTTACTAAAATTTAAAAATTAATAAATAATAAAAAAAATATATATTATTAATATTTTTTAAAAATTAATATATTTTGTATAATATTTTTTTTTTCTACCTAAAACTAAAATTCGGACTTTCAATTGAACTTATATATTTTCAAAAGTATAAGACATTGATGCTAATAAGTTTTAGCCTTTTGGTGAAAAGTTGTATAGTTAAAATAATAGTAGATTTCTTGAATTTAGTGGGTGAATGATGAATAATATGATTTAAGAGTTAAAATTAGTAAAATAAATAAATTTAATGGTAGAAAACTTACAAGCACCGAATGCTTAATGCTCATACTAAACATAGTAGTCTCTCAGTAGGGTGAGCATGTTCGACATAGCGCGCCATCCTTGACCAGATGAGGTAAGGACTGTTTAAGTTAGCTCCCATTAACGCTGCGGGGTTTCCAAGAAGATAAAGAAATAACATCCTATCCCATCGAAGAACCTTTGTATTCATGTTTGGAAGGATGTTATAGCAAACAATGAAGTTTACGTAGCGATACTCCGGTCGAAGCTCTTTTGAAAAGACGGAATTCCCTGTCGACAGAGTATCTGGAAGACAAATTCCATTAATGACCACTCTCCAGGAGTTGTTGTTGAAGATTTGACTTTTCAGATAATGAGGTCCATCAACTCTGGCCTTCATCCCTAACACCTCTCCAATTAGTTGAGGTGTCACTTTGATCTTGACATTTTTAACCAATGTTTGAAATTCTCGACAGCCGTCGTCCTGATCAACTAGACTAGAAGCATTCTGATAAAACATTCGTACTGAGTGAGGACAATACCCATTAGTCTCAGGGAAGTGGCAAATGGGAGCAAGACCCGCCTGATCAAACAAAGTCCCAAAGAGTGTAGATCGTTCCCTCAGCGCTTTGACATTAACATGTCTTTCGCCAATGCATTCCCTCTTCTCAAAATCTTTGATCCTTGTGGAGCTGATGAAGTCTTGAGGAGGAGGCTGGCTAGCAATTGGTTCGTCAATCGAAATGCCCGAGCACTGCTTCTTTTTCTTGCAACGCTTTTTCGCTTTAGTTTGATTGGACTAGGTTCCATTGGGGCTTTTTCTTTGTCAGCTGCAGTAGGCTGAGGCTTTGCCTTTGAAGCTTCAGCAGTTGCCTTCCCTTTGGAGACAGTTGGGACAGTTTCCTCGACCTCGATGTTATCCCAGTCAATCGAGTCCGTTTCTGATTCCGTCTCGGAATCATTCTGAGTCTTCTTCGTTCGCTTAGCCCTTTTAGGCTTGACAGTATCCTTAGCATGAACCATGGCAGCGAGAAGAAATATGATCCAGGTGATCACCATTGCTGTTTGTGCTTTAGGAAGAAAGAGTCCTGTGAGCACACCTCAAGAACATGAAAAATTGTTAATTTTCAAAAATTGAAAAAATTGTACCCAAACAATTATAATCATGTAGAGAGACTAAGAATCAAATTAGTTTTGCAAAAAGAATTTTAAAAATAGATCAATTTCATATTTTTCAAAAATTCCTATTATATGCCCTAAAACCGAATTTTCAGAAATCGAAGCCCAAAAATTCGTTAATCAGAAGAATACCTAACATATAATCAAAACTAATCCACCCAGAGTTCTTATTTCAAAAGAAATTTGATTAAAAACCAATTCAAAACGATAATGTTCCATGATTTCATCACGTTTTGAAGATAAATATGAAAAAAATGTGAGAAACCGAGATTTTGATCCAGAAAACTTACTTAGAATCGAAGAACTTTGAGTTTGGAAGCCTCCAAGAAGATTAACTCTAGAGAGAGAGGCTCTGGGGACTTTGGAACAGAAGATTAAGGTAAAAGAAATAAAAAACCACTTCGTTCTATTAAAGCCCTAGCCGCGATCCGGATCCAATCGGGAATCCAATCCAGATCGGCTATACGGAGGAAATACCTGCGTTCGGGATCCGGATCACTTAGTCCAATCCGGATCGGCTCCAACTTTTTCTTCAGAAAAATTCAGAAAAATTCCATAAAATCCAGAAAAAGTATGTAAGCACTTTTGTGTATCAACTTTAAATAAAAATCATCGTTTCATACAACAAGAAATAGATTATACCAAATCTATCAATAATATCCAAAAATGAAACGAAAATTTATAAAAATTAAATCCCTTAAAGTTGAACAACTTCAATTACATCTAACTTGATCTTATGAGTAATGCCTTTACCAAATCATCAATTCGGTAAAGAAAATGAAATACCAAGATCAATAGATGTTTGAAATCCCAAATATATTAGATAATATATCTAGATAATCTGTTGAAGAGAGTGGCTCTTTGAGCATCTTTCTTTAAAAATCCACCTTATACCAACCTTGAAATTTGACAGAGTCAAGTATTTCAATATGCATTTTATTTAATCAAAATTGACAAGACCATGCTTGGTAAACATGTGGTAGCTGCACACAATACTCGGACGACCGAGGTGGTAGCTCTTTCCTCCATGTGGTGGTAGTTTTCACACTCCTCATTGGGATGTAACTCTTTCCACATCTTTTGAGCATATTATATTTCTTTGACTCCCCCTCAATTGGCTATCAATTATTTAACATATAAAGTATTCAACCAAACCATTGATCTCGAATTTATACTCGACTAAATAGTCAAATAAGATAATAACTATACCAAGAGATCATTGAGAGAGAAATTGACTTTAATCACTTAAAAGATGACTTAATTAATATAAATGATCATTGCAACATTGAAATATTATGATGTCAAAAGCATAATAAATTTCTAAATATATGAAAGGATGCAAGTAAAGTCAATTATGATTTATGCTCAATTAATGTCCTATGTACAAAACATAGATAAAGAACAAAAACACAAAACAAAACCTAACCTAAGCAAAGGTTTCAAAAAGAGGTTATTTCAAGAAAAGCATTCCAATTGCTTTACGCAAGTGAATAAAACGTTTTTGATCCAAAGGTTTTGTTAAAATGTCAGCTAATTGATCCTCAGTTGAAATATATGAAAGTTGAAGAATATTTGATTCAACTAGCTCTCTAAGAAAATGATATCTAAGTTCAATATGTTTTGTTCTAGAGTGCAACACAGGGTTTTTTGAAATGTTTATAGCACTAGTGTTGTCACAAAGAATGGTTACCGAAGATGCTGAAATCCGAAAGTCGCTCAACACGCTTTTCATCCAAATTAATTGAGTTGAACAACTTCCCGCTGAAATATACTCCGCTTCGGCAGTCGAGAGTGCTATGCAATTTTGCTTTTTACTGTGCCATGCAACAAGGCAATGGCCAAGATAGAAGCATGCACCACTCGTGCTTTTCCGATCATCCACTGATCCTGCCCAATCGGCATCTGAGTATCCAACAATATCCAAACTTGTTCCCATAGGATACCAAATTCCGAAATTTATTGTACCTTTGATATACCGGATGATCCATTTCACTGCTTTCAGGTGAACCTCCTTCGGTGCTGATTGATATCTCGCGCAAATCCCAACACTGAAGGATATGTCCGGGCGACTAGCCGTGAGATAAAGTAGACTTCCAATCATACTGCGATACAGTTTCTCGTCTACATTCTCACTATGTGATTCACTTCCAAGTCCCTTATGGCTAGTTCCCATTGGAGTCGGAAAATCCTTAGAATTTTCTAAATCAAACTTTTTGACCAACTCCATTGCATACTTGGATTGACACAAGTGAATTCCTTCATCGTTTTGTTTAACTTGTAATCCAAGAAAATATGTCAATTCGCCCATCATGGACATCTCAAATTCGCTTTCCATGGTCTCCGCGAATTTAGAAGCATCATTATCTCTTGTTGCGCCAAATACAATGTCATCGACATAGATTTGTGCAACAATGAAATTGTTTTGATAATGCTTCACAAAGAGAGTCCTGTCAGCTCCCCCTCGAGTATAGCCCTTTTCCAAAAGGTGCTTTGTCAACCTTTCGTACCATGCTCGCGGTGCTTGTTTCAGACCGTAAAGAGCCTTTTTCAAACGAAAAACATGGTTAGGTAGTTTATGGTCCACAAAACCTTTCGGTTGAGCCACATAAACTTCCTCATTTAAAAACCCATTTAAAAAGGCGCTCTTAACGTCCATTTGAAATAATTTGATTTTAAAATGACAAGCAATCGCAAATAGGATACGAATGGACTCGAGTCTAGCTACAGGGGCGAAAGTTTCATCAAAGTCTATACCTTCTACTTGAGAGTAGCCTTGAGCAACTAACCTTGCTTTGTTCCTGATGATAGTACCATCCTCATTTTTCTTGTTCTTGAAAATCCATTTGGTACCTATCACATTGTGTTGCTTCGGAGGCTTCGTTAATTCCCAGACTTTGTTTCGCTCAAATTGATGGAGCTCTTCCTGCATTGCTTCAATCCAGTAGTCATCTTGAAGAGCTTCATCAACATTCTTTGGTTCGATTTGGATACGTAGCAAGCGAATCCGCAAACCAATTGTCTCCGAGTTCTAACTCCTTCTTGTGGGTCTCCAATGATGTTCGATTCAGGATGATCCTTGGAGATGCGTAACGTTTGAGGTAAGGAGTACTCGGAGGTACACGAGATGATTCCTGCACATCAGATAAACTTGAAGAACCGTTAGATGCATCATTATTATCGAAAGAATTGTTAGAAGAAGATGCATTAGCAGGTGTATCATCATCAAGAGAGATATCGAGGGTAGATTTTTCAGATGCAAAGTGAAAAGCTTCATCTACCTTAACATTTATAGATTCTACCATTGTTTTTAAAATATAACACCGACTCCCAAAGATACGAAAATATTTGATGTTCGGTTTTCTACAAAACCATAGTTCATATGGTGTATTTAAAGTTTCCGGGCGCAAATACACTCGATTAATTACATAGACAGCAGTGTTCACCGCTTCAGCCCAAAAATATAACGGTAGGTTCCGGCTATGAAGCATAACACGTGCCATCTCCTGTACGACCCTGTTTTTGCGCTCGACTACACCATTCTGTTGAGGTGTATAGGGTGCCGAGAATTCATGTTTAATGCCGTTGGAAGTGCAAAAATCAATGAATTTGGAATTTATGAATTTCCCACCTCTATCACTTCTAACACGAATGATCTTTTCATTCTTTTCAATCATAATACGATGGCAAATCTCGTGAAAAGAATCAAAAGTATCAGCTTTCTCTTTTAAAAATGCTACCCAAGAATATCTAGAGAAATCATCAACCAATAAGAAAATATACCATTTACCTCCCAAAGATGGTTGACGAGTTGGCCCCATTAAATCCATGTGCAAAAGTTCCAAAGGCCGTTTTGTACCAATGTGGTTCAAGTTCTTGTGTGCAGTCCTAGACTGTTTTCCCTTTTGGCAACCGCCACACACAATGTTTTGTTCAAAAGAAAGTTTTGGAACCCCCTTGACCACATCTTTGTTCGAAATTCTAGCAAGTTCCTTAAAGTTTATGTGACCTAGCCTTTCATGCCAAAGTGTTTCATTTTTCAAAGATGCTAGGTTACATTTTTCAGAAATTTTATTAGGAACTACATAACAATTGTTTTCTGATCTAACCCCTTTTAAAAAGAAACATGGTCCTTATCAGTTACAGTACATTCATCAGATGAAAAATTAACTGAATAACCATTATCACAAAGTTGACTTATGCTTATGAGGTTAGTCTTAAGGCCATCAACAAATAACACATTATTTAGAACCGGGCCATCTGGAATAGCTACCGTTCCCTTTCCAACAATTTTGGAAGACCGACCGTCTCCGAAAACAACAAGTCCTCCGGAGATTTTCTCAAAGGTTTGAAAACAGTTTTTGTCACCGGTCATGTGACGGGAACACCCGCTATCCAGATACCAAGACGAACTATCATATGCATGCAAGGAAACATTGGTAACAAGACAAGGGAAAATTTCACCTTTGCGCACCCAAACCTTTTTGGAATGCGTCGGTAATGGTCGTGAAGTTATTTCCTAGGTGAAAGCGTCTTGTTAGAAGATTGCTGCTCCTTGATGATGTCGTCTTGAGCGGTGAACTACCAAGGCTCTTTTCCTTTAAAAAGTTTGCATTGATTTCTGAGGAATCACCTTTTTGGTAGTCATTGCAAGAGGTGCTTGAGGTGAGCGTTTGGCTCCCATCTTGCAATTTCTCCTTATGTGCCCTGAAATGCCACAACGAAAACATACCTTAGTCTTGACGATCCCGAAGAGGATGAAGTAGGCTTGTTGTCGTTGCTTGTCGTGAATTCCGGTGTCGGAGGAGGAGATACCGACTGAGGCACAAAAACTGTCCCACTCGAACTTGGACTGTCTCCAGTTTGAGTGTATCCGAGGCCGAACTTATTTGTTTGACCAAGACCAAGAAGCCTGTCCAACTTACTCCTTCCAGAAGAAAATCGCTTTAAGTCATCCTTTAGTTGGAGAATGGTCTTTGTCATTTCCATTTTTCCTGTCGAGCCTCGCCGTAGAGCTTCAAGAAATAATTCGCTTTATCCACCATTTCTCATGTTCTTTCTCGAAAAGCTCATTTTTCTCTTGAAGGGAAACATTTGCTTTAGCTAAGTTATCCCTTTCCACTTCAAGAGCGTTTGAGAGAGAAGATGCCCTTTTTGCTTCTTCTTCGAGATCCTGCAATCTCCCTCTCAAACTCCGTTTTGCTTTGCCAGTTTCTTTGAATCCCTCAAAAGTTATGGTAGGCAAGAGCAAAATCTTCACCTTCAGAATTACTCGATTCATCGTCCGTTGCAATCTTTTCAACATGGGAGGAGTTGGACAAGGAATCGGATGTACTTGCCATTAAGCACATGAAGGGTGAAGATGTGGACGCGTGGAATGCTGTCGCGTTGTCTTCTTCATCACTTGAGGATGACTCATTTGACGTTGAGTTGTCATCCCAAGTGACGACTTGCATCGCCTTCTTCTTTGCCGGATTCTTGTTGGGACACTCCGTTGCAATGTGGCCGTAGCCTCGACATTTGAAGCACTGTACTTGTCCCTCTGAACTTTTCTTATCCTTTGAGAAGTTCTCTTGCTTTCTTGACTTGTAACTTGAAGAACCCTTGCCTTTCTTCGACTTTCCGAAGGATGGAGTTTTGCTTGAATTACCCCTTCGAAAGTTGCGGCGAAACTTCCTTGTCAAGAGAGCGAGCTGCTTCTCAAAGTCCTCCATAGATAGGTTCTCGTCATCGTCTGAGGAGGATGAATCCGCGTCTTCTTCTTTTGTTGATTTCAATGCATAACCTGAAGACTTAGAAGAGGATGCCTTTCCAGAAGAATAGTTAGTAGGAAATGTCATTTCATAAGTTTGTAATGCACCAACTAATTCTTCTACACGCATTTCGTCCGGGTGTTTAATTGTTTCAATGGCTGCGACCTTCGGGCGAAATCGTTCAGGAAGAGTTCTTAATATCTTTCTTACAACTTTAAATTCTGGAATCTTCTCTCCCAAGTTAGCACATGAGTTTACGATGTCTTGCAATCGTGTGTAATAGTCTGTGAAAGATTCATTTTCTGCCATAGAAATAGAGTCAAACTTGCTCGTAAGCATTTGCAGTTTCTGAATCTTCACAAGGTTAGTTCCCTCATGCGTAACTTGAAGAACATCCCAGATTTCTTTCGCAGTCTCACATGCCGAGACGCGAGAGAACTCAGTTTGTGACAAAGCATTAAATAGAGCATTAATTCCCTTGCCATTGTAAGAAGATAAATCTATCTCTTCCTTGGTCCATTTCGACCTAGGTTTTAAGGTGCGAACATCAGCAATAATTTCAGTTGGATTAGACCATCCTAATTCAATTGATTGCCACACCCTTTCGTCGATGGAAATTAAAAAGGCTTTCATCCGTACTTTCCAGTACGCATAATTTGTTCCATCAAAGAAAGGGGGTCGATTGATGTTTCCACCTTCAACCATTGTTTACAACCCTATTCCCGCTCTGATACCACTTGTTGGGTTATATATTAATGGATCTAAATAGGGGAAAAAACACCTAGAGGGGGGTGAATAGGTGTAAACAATAAACACTCAAAAAATCATTGCGCAATAAAACCCAATGCGGAAATAAAAATAACACGCAAGATTTTTACGTGGAAAAACTCCAAACCGGAGTAAAAAACCACGGGACCGATAACACGGCGAAATCCACTAGAATTAAAACACGTACAAGGTGATATAACGTACTCACAGACGACTCAACCTTTTACCATACGCTCCTAGTAGATCTTCTCCGCTCGCTCCACGACGCTTCTCGAATCCACGATCTGCGCCCAACGCCGAATCCACAGCGTCCAACGTCGAGTCCACGACGTCCGACCGAATCCACGGTCTTCACCCAGTAGCACGCATCGAATCCACGAACGTACCTCGCTTCGAATCCACGAAAGCGGTTGCACCTTGAATCCACAAGGCCACGCGAGTCCACGCGCCGATTTTGGGAAAATCGTTGTTTTTGGGTGGTGATGATCCGCCGAATACTTAGATTAGAAATAGATCGGAAATACCATCTAAGTATTCATTAATTTGATTCTACTCAAAATCTGAGTTTGGAAAACCTAGAATCAAATTAATCAATATAGATGAAGAAACATAGAATTAAATCTATTATTCCCTTTCTTCTTTATATGTGGATTTTTCTCTTTCACGCGTCTTTTTGCGTCATCTTCTAAAATGAATCGTAGGGTCTATTTATAGGTTAGAAACCATTGGAAGAGGATAAGAATAAAAAACTAACCATTTCTGGGAATTTTCAGGACGACGATCCGGATCGGATTTACTGCGATCCGGATTACCGTAACGAGATTGACAATTCCAGAAAAACAGGGGTTCGGGATCCGGATTGAAATGCCCGATCCGGATCGTTCATAAATTTTAGCAAAAACCAATGTTCGGGATCCGGATCGGAATTGGCTTGGATCCGGATTGGATTTGCATATGAACCAACACCCTTCGGGATCCGAATTGGATTGTCTGATCCGGATCCTGAACATGTCCCATGTCCAGCTTTTGATTTTTATGCAATAAAAAATTCATCCAAGTGTTTCTACACTATGAGAAGTATTCGGATCACCAAAATTAATTAATTAAACGTACCTGATCCTTTTGAATTCTTCTTTCTTGAGATTGAGGTATATGATCCAAACTTCTTGCCTTCAATCTTCAAGACTTAGACACTTTCACGAAATACGCCAACTCAAATTCCGTAACAGGATTCTGATTGTTTGCTATGTCCCTCAGGTGGGGATGCCTCCTCGACGCTCGATGGTGACACGTTCGCAGCCTTCGTCCTCTCAGCCCGAGCAAGAAGACTCGGGGCGGGGACAGCAGGCAGAGGTTCAGGAGCTCCGTGCCCAGATGGCACTGTTGGCTGAGACGACTCGGCGCCAGGAGGAGGCAGTGGGTCGGTTGATGCTCTTGATGGAGCAGAGGGCGCAGCCGGCTGTAGTACCCCCTGAGAGTTCGCTGGTGCCTTCTTCCCCTGTTGTGGCACCCTCTGTTGTGCAGCCTGCACCGGCGGTTCCAGTTGAGCCGGTTTCGAGCAGACCTCCGCCTGGGACGACAGGATCACTGACTACGGCAGAGCAGCGGGAGGTGGTGGATCTTTTGATGAGGTTTCGCACTGGGATGTATCTCACACCCCCTGGGTGACTGTTTTTCAGGTCAGTCAGGTGCTGGGAGATTGGGGCGATCCAGTGAGCTGTTGCGCTAGAGTTGTCGCCTGCTATTGGCCGCAGTGGCTCAGTGCTAGTATTTTCAGTTATAGTATCATGATCGTAGTTGTCTCTGTATTTTTGAGTTGGTGTATTTGTGGATTATGTCATGAGTAGTTGTGGATGTATTAGTTGTAGAGCTTTATGCTTTTGTTTTAGCTGTTGATTATTGCTCTCTCATTGTATCGCTGCACTTGCCTAGCCGAGCATGTATAGGGGAGACTCTGTCCGTGTGGACAGAGGATTTTCTATGCATGTGGCGGTCTGTTCACGTCCTAAGTTTAAAGTTTGAACTCTGATTTAAAAAAAAAAAAAATTCTACCGCTGTTTTGAAACTCGGGGCGTGACAAGCCTTCTTGTGGTTCTACTTGAGCAAATTCACTTGATGTCTTATAAAATTTGACCAAAGGAGAAGATTTAAAAAAAAAAAAAAATTAAAACTCTGAAAAATGATGGTATCTGAATCAAATTAAAAGGGAATAATTAAAGAGAAAGAGAGAAGAGAACCTGCCAGGCGGCGCGCGCATGAGAGAGAGGTTAAGAAAAGGAGTCAGTAACGGGAGAAAGAGGCGCAGGCTAGGATTAAGGAGCAAGAAAGAAACGCCACGTCAGCGAAAAGCATAGGAATGCGACACGTTACTGTGAAGAAACCGCCAAATTAATATATATATATATATATTGTTTGCTACAGTAAAGTAAATATATATATGTAAAAAAAAATTTGCTGCAGTATATTTATTTCGCTACTGTAATTAAAAAAAAAAATATTGTTTTAATTATTTTGCTACAATATTTTTTTAACAAAAATATATTACTGTTTGCTACCGTAAAAATTGTTGTTTTAATTATTATTATCCTATAGAAAAAAAAAGAAAAAAAAATAAAAAAAAATAAAATTTATTTGTTTCAAGCAGAATTCGAGCCCACAGTCAAAACCTATATATACAAAAAAAAAAATTAACCAGTCAACTCAAAGAATACTTTTATTCTATATCTATTCGGTGCGATTTTCGAGCTGTAATTATTTTTTGTAAAAAGAAATTGATAAGTTCTAAGACTAATCGACATATTAAATTGAGACAAAAGTATGTTAGATGGCTAATTTCTAATAATATTATTTCTTTAAGTTTTATCATATCTGAACAGAATTTTATAGAATGCTTGACGAAAGACCTGAATAAGACTAAGGTCCTATAGTCATCGATGGGGATGAGACTTTGCCTATAAAAGGCCTTCCTGCATTGGGAACCCAACCTTTGTGATAGGAGATTCCTTGAAGAAGGTTCAATGTGATAAAAATAAGCTGTCAGATTGGCCAAAGAACACTTTCTGTAGTTTATTCAGAGGAACTTTAGTTCCAATTCCATCCCTATGATGAGTTGTTGTAAGAATTCAAATTTTTATTGTAAATAAATAAAAGAAAAAGGATAAAAGTCGAGTTGAATTTTGAATCATAAATGGCACAAATGGCGTAAGTGACCCTTTTCTGCGGTATAAATTGCACAGTTAACGAGGCAAAAATATCGCCTTTCAATCCGAGCCTAATCTCGAAAATCCGAGACCGCCAGTGCGACCGTCTCGTCGAACTAATCGAAAATGATATTAAGCATGTTCAGATCCAACGGTCGGATATTCCAGAAATCAGCGAAGAAGCGGGCGGGACGTGCGACTTAAGTGGAATAGTAAGTGAACAGTAAACCCTATTATTCGAAACCCCTAAGTGCCAACTTTGGCCAATTCGCCACCCGAAAACCGATCATAGCACTTCAAATAGTCGATTTGAACGGTTTCATCGTTCTGGACATAGTGGCGCTGACGGAATTTCCGTTTAACGACCCGAGAGTCTCGAAAAGCGCGATAACTATATTTTGGAGCAGTATTTTATGGACCGCGATTTTATCCGGGCGTTTTCTCGAAAAACGAAAATCGCTACCTGATAGGTTTCGTCGAGCCGGACGTCGTGGCGAAGTCTGTTTTTCGAATTGACGATTAAAAAGCCTCAAAAAGCGTGAAAATACAGTGTTTTACGCAAAACCCCCTATATTTCATGCTCCGTTTTGCGTGCCACTGCTGGGGGAGGGACCTAGGTGTGAATGATGCATGCTGTGAGGGACTGCACACTTAATACCAAGAGGTGGAGGGCCAAACCGAAATTGTGCAACCCATGCACTATTCGAATTCAAATTCAAACGCGGCTGGGATTTTTAAAGGGCATCCCGCAGCTCAAGCCCCACAGAAACTATCTCTCCCCCTCTCTGCCGCACTCCAAGGAAAGCCCCGCACCGGCCGCCGCCTCTCCGTCGCCGGAGAAGAGAAGACACCATCTCCCTCACCTCGGTTGTGAAGGTGGACCTCTCCTAGAGACCCAGGGTGACCCGAGCTGAAGCTGAGGACCCCTCGGTGAAGTCGCAAGCAAGCCCGCGTGGAGCCGACACCTGGCTCCGCCGCGCGCCGCCGCGGCCATCTTCTCCTTCCATAATTTTCCGGCGAAGGTAAGCTCTTGGGATTCTCTTCTTTAAATCAGCACATGGACCCTACCAAAGGGTTTCTAACATCGGGGAGACCATCTTGGTGCAGGCCGAGCCGCGGCCGCCGTCCCGATCGCCGGCGGGAGCCATCATCGCTGGAATTATCGTTTTCTTGGCCGATCGAGAGCGCCGCCGTCATCCAGCCGTCCAGCTCAAGATCAGAACTGTTGGATCGACTCCTCTCGACGACTGCAGCTCCTCCACGAAGTTGGAGGGCGATCGGATCAAGATCGGAGCCGCGCGAGCCAGCCCTAGAAATTGGGTTTTTGGCACTTTGGCCGATCGCCGTCGTCCGGCGCCGCCGTGGCCTCCCGACGCCGTCCACCACTGCACCAAGCTCCGCGGCGTCGGGACAGAGCTTCTGGTCCAAGTCGCGCCGGCCCGGAGCCACCCGGCCGGAATCCGCCATTAACGACCATTGAAGTCCCACCGAGCTCCGCCTCCACGCCTCGCCGTCGCCTCCAGACGCTGGGAAACCGTGCAGGTAGGCCTATGTCATCGTTTTAAGGTCGATGGTGGCTTTGCATGGCACTCTTAACGTCGGGTTTTTGATCTCCAAGGTTGCACCCGAATTGGCTTCGATCTTCACCTCCGGCCATCCCCGGCGTCTCGGGCTCCGGCCACTTGCCCAGGTGAGCGCTAAATACTCATTGTATGATCCCCATCATCTTTGTTTTGGGCCAGGGCACCTCTGTAATTGGGTTTCCAATCTTGCACCCGAGCCACCCATTTCGGGCTTGCCTCCGGCCGCCGGCCCCTGACCTGGCCTGAACCAAACATTATCTGGCACCCCCTGTTAACTGATGCTCACCTCTGTGGCAGATCTGAGCCTGGTTTACTCCAAACAAACCCAACCCGAGCCTAGCCCGAGTTGTGGGTTGCTCCGGCCAACTCCTCTGGCTGATTTCCGGCAAGCCACAGGTGAGCACCACTGTTCTTGGACCTTATTTAACACCATGCTTCAGTTATCTCCTGGTTTGGTTCAGTAGAATGCAAGAATAGCGATGTCAATAATTGGACCCTAAGTGTTTATGGGCCAACTTTGCCCTCGGGCCCCGTGCCAGCCCAATCTGGTGAGCACGGGCTTCGTCTTGACGAAACGAACGTGCTGAAACTTACGGCGTCGATTTCGGATTCCCGGATTGCAAGAACGAGTCAAAACAAGCTGTAATATAGTGTAATTATGCAATTTAAAATGTATTATGGATCAAAATGGATATTGGACATGATGACTACCTTTAGATAGTGTTTTTACACTTACTGGGCATTTGGTTAGAGTCCCGTGGGCTCTCGTTGATCGGGAAACGGGTTTTGTCCCGCAAACCAGCTATATTGTCCCGTATTAGCGTCGGGTTACTGTAGTGTCGTCGGGATGGGTTGTGTGAGTCTATTACTGACCATAGCTTCTTATTCAGGGCCCAGTTGTTCAGCACCAGCCTCCCAGTAGCTGTGCGGGAGTTCGAGGATCTGCCTACATCCAGGTGGGTTATCTTCGGTCCGGGCTTTATCTTTTCGGCCCTCTGGTTGCTTTAGTCCAGTCGGACACCTGTTCTTGATTTAGTCCTGATGATTTTGTCTGTTCTTGATTTAGTCCTGATGATTTTGCCTGTTCTTGATTTAGTCCTGATGATTTTGCCTATTCTTGATTTAGCCCTGATGATTTTGCCTATATGCCATATACTCCACATGATTGACATTGATCTCCTTGGACATATCCTGTATACATGCTTGTCAGTTTCATATCTGAGTACAGTAGATTGTCATTGTCTGATCATGATTGTTGATTCCTGCCATTGGTTATGTTCTGCATTTATATCCAGAGATATTTGCCCTTATATTCAGATATGCATGATAGACCTTGATCGATATATTCAGATAGTTCCTATATCCCAGTACAGTAGATTTTCATGGTCTGATCATACTTGGTGATTTCTATCATATCGGCCGCTTGTTATACTGCATTTATATCCAGAGATATTGCTTTATATTCCGATATGCATGATTGATCCTGATTGATAGATATAGATTGATGATTCCTGGTTGGGATCTCGGCATGTTGCCGACTACCCGGTCATTAGACCGTGAGCTTGAGCATAGTATGATGATTGCCACGCACTGCTGTACTTCACGAACATGGCCGGGGTCGCTCCCCGTGGAGATTGTTCTTTACCGGTAAAGTGGTCTTAAGATAGGACCCGTGAGCCCGTGAGTGCCGGGTTATTGTCAGCGGATGGGGTGCGGATCGGTGGCATTGCCTGAGGTTCTGTGAGACCAATAATGACATATGATTGGATACTTGGATTTCTATTTTTGGACGCATCATTTTCAGCTTGCACTGTCATTTATAGCTATTTACCTTGTACCTTCGCTGCTCAGTTATGCTTGACTTTTCAGTTATGTCATGATTACCAGCATTATTTATCTGCAGTTTCCTTATGCTTGATTATTACAGTTATACCCTGATTACAGTATTTATTATCTGCAGATTCCTTATACTTGATTATTACAGTTATACCCTGATTCCAGTATTTATTACCTGCAGATTCCTTATGCTGATTATCTGCCTATTCAGTTTTATCTGTGGATTATTTGATTTTCAGTAGACATTATTTGTTATTTCAGCTTTACCCATCGATTATTACTATCCGCAGATTATTGTATCCAGTAGGTACGATTAGCTATTTCTCGGCTCGTCGTGCCCACTGGGATACATGTACAGTGTATCTCACATCCCCTGGGTGACCATTTTTCAGGTCGGTCGGGTGCTGGGACGTCGGGACGTTCGAGTGAGGCTGTCACGATAGAGCTGTCCCCCCTGATGATATATCTGTGGTTGAGATCTCGATGATTAGTAGTTGATTATCATTTCATAGTATTTCAGCTTCTAGTTGATTTAGATGTTTTAAACTGATGTTAGAGAGTTACTTTAGCATGCCTCATTTTGGATTATTTAAGTTGATTATTCCTATTGATTAGTTTATTGTTTAGTTAAGATATTTATTGCTCTCTGATTGATGATCGTTGTACTCGCCTAGCCGTGCATGTATAGGGAAGACTCTGTCCATTTGGATAGGGGATTCTTTATATTTGTGGCGGTCTGTTACGCCCGTTTTGCAAACTCTGATTTATTTAAAAAAAAAAAAAAAATTCAGACCTGATTTTAAAAAACTCGGGGCGTGACAGATTAGATGGTATCAGAGCAATAGGTACACGGTACCTAGGAAATTTGATTAGGATCTGGTTAGGATGAACCCTAGGATGACTTATGACGTGAGAGCGCGGGGTATTTGTCTAGCGGTTAGGAGCTCAGGTGTATTTTCACACTTATGAGACGTTTTCCTAACTTGTTGTTGTGACTATGAGCGGTGTTCGCACGCGCTCTGGGCTTAGTGGTCATAGTGGGTGCAGTGTTAGCTGCGGTTGTGGTACGAGCCATGGGTTTGATATATCAGTGGAGCCTGAGGGCTCGGATTTTTGACAGCTGTTAGAGGATCAGTTCACCGCATTTTGCTGGGTTAGTTCAGCAGATGGCTCAGCATTAGATAGTTGCTGTTGTTGCACTGGCCCCACCACTAGTCCAGGTATTTGGAGAAGTTAGTGATCCTCCAGTTGTCCTCGCGTCATTGGATATAGTACTTTTGTCGCAACCGTGGTTATCAAAACTTATGTTGTGGCTGCTATTACTGAATATTCCCCGATTATAGCTATTGGGATGCCTATGAGGTTAGCAATTATGTTGCTTTGGACGGAATGATTCTGACGACACTTAACAAATATTAGTTCTTATTGAGTTGTGTCCCAACCCTGATCAGTGCAAATAGCTTGGGATTCATGATTGTTTCGTTAGAAATGGTAGCAGTGAGTGCTTTGGCGCAGACATGGTTGGTGGACACGCTAAATTTGGTGATCTATGGGCCCGATTGTGACCCTGACTTGGGATGGATTCAGATTTAGACCCCACCTTTTGCACGAAATTAATGAAGACTCAGTTTCTCCTATGAGTATACAACAATTGTAATCGTTGTGGCTGTTATTATGGTGAGATATGATGGAAGAGTCTGACGTACGGAGTAATGATGATAGCTTGAGGATTTGATTTCTATTTTAAACGAATTCGATTTGTAGTGATTCGCACATTGTGTGTAAACTGATTTGGGGTCGCAATCTCCCCTGTCGATGTTTGAGTTGAGACTGGCGTCGCTAGAGCTATGTTAGCAAGTGGTGATGCATTTAAGGTAATGGTGAACAGTGGAATATGGTTCTGGATTCTTGTGAGTAGCCAGGGTCGCACTCATGACCACGAGGTGATAGTTACCCTTGATGGAGGTCATAGTATCGGCATAGATTTGTGTTGTGAGGTATGTGTCATACCTTCTATTGGATTCCAGTGGGAATCGTGTCCCCAATTAGTTGTTGGCGACAGATCTATGGTATTTCACTTTTCTTTTGATAAGCACGTTGGCTGCAGACAACGTACTGTCGAAAGAGCTGAGGAAATACCCCACCCTGTAAAGGGGAATATCATGATTGGGTCTATTTGTCTGCTTACTTAAATTTAGTTTCCAAGGTTGTCTTTGGACAACGATGTTATAGTTTCAGTATTGATATTCCAGACCATATCGGACCTTAGGTAGGTCTCAAATAGTGTGTACATTGTGGACAGATTATATTTGTCATTAATGTAGACATTCGTCCTAGCTTGCGGCCACTAGCCACGTTGATCTCGCCAGATCTTGCAACTGATTCGATAATAGAAATAAGTGGGTTAAGCTGTAAGGTGGGACAACATGTCCAAACCGGATATTTTAAGCGTTACGAAAGGTGACTATGGGCTGCCATGCATTATGATGCTAAGAGAGTGATCGTCTGAGGTTTAACCAACAGTTGTCGCTGTTAAGGATTTTTGTATTGGCGTATTTCGTGATGTTGAAGATTGAAGATGAAGACTTGACAAATCATTTACATCAATCTCAAAAGAATGGATTCAAATGTTCAGGTACGTTAAATTAAATAATCTTTGATATTTTGAATACATTCTTATAGCTTAGAAACACTTTGGAATATTTTCTATGCCCAAAGAATCAAAAACTGGACAAATTGGATGTTCAGAGTCCGGATCAGAATTTCTGATCCTGAACCCGATCAGGATCAGAATTCCGATCAGGATCAGAATTCCGATCAGGATCAGAATTCCGATCCGGATCAGAATTCCGATCCGGATCCCGAACCTTGTTTTTTCAGGAATTGCTGAAAAAAGACGACGATCAGGATCGCCGTAAATCCGATCCGGATCGTCGTGCGGGAAAATTTCTGTTAAGGCAGTTTTTGATTCTTATCTCTTTCCAAAAGGTTTCTAGCCTATAAATAGACCCTAATATCATCTTTTAGGGTTATCCCAAGGGGGATCAAAGGTAAGAATCCACATAGAGAAGAAAAGGTAAACACCTCTTTATTTTAGGTTTTCTTTCTCTATTGATCGGTTTGATTCTAGGGTTTCAAAATCTATATCTTTTGAAAGAATCAAATCGATGAATACTTAGAGGGTGCTTCCTTGTCTATCTATGATGATCTAAGTATTCAAAATATCATCACCAACAAAACAACGATTTTTCCAAGAAATCGGCGCGTGGATTCGCGTGGCCTTGTGGACTCAAGGTGTTACCGTTTCGTGGATTCGAGACGAGGTGCGCTCGTGGATTCGAGACGTGCTACTTGGATGAGACCGTGGATTCGGTCTGGCGTCGTGGATTCGACGTGACACGCCGTGGATTCGGCGTTGGACGCCTTCGTGGATTCGAGGTGCGTTGAGGAGCGAGCGGCGAAGATCTACTCGGAGCGTATGGAAAAGGTTGAGTCGTGTGTGTGCGTTATATCACCTTGTACGTGTTTTAATCTTAGTAGATTTCACCGTGTGATCGGTCCCGTGGTTTTTTACTCCTGGATTGGAGTTTTCCACGTAAAATCTTGCGTGTTATTTATTTTCCGCATTGGGTTATTTTTACGCAACGATTTTGGTGTGTTTATTGTTTACACCTATTCACCCCCCCTCTAGGTGGTTTTTTCCCTATTCAGATCCATATTACATATAACCCAACAAGTGGTATCAGAGCGGGAATAGGGTTGTAAACATTGGTCGATGGTGGCAACACCAATAGACCACCGTTCTTCGATGGAACAGATTATGCCTACTAGAAAGTACGCATAGGAGCGTTCTTGATTTCCATCGACGAACGGGTTCGAAACAATAAAACACCCGGACGAGATCAAGGTAGAAGAATTAGTTGGTACACTTCAAACTTATGAAATTATTTTTCCTACTAACTCTTCTGCTGGAAAGCCCTCTTCTTCTTCCAAGTCTTCAGGTATGGCATTGAAATCAAAAGAACATGAAGACGCGGATTCATCCTCCTCGGACTCTGACGATGAGCTATCTATGGAGGACTTTGAGAAACAACTCGCTTTCTTGAAGAGAAAATTTCGCCGGAACTTCGGAAGGGAAAACTCAAGCGAATCTTCATCCTTCTCGAAGTCTAAGAAAGGCAAAGGTGCTTCTACGTCAAAAGCAAGAAAGCAAGAAGGTTTCTCAATGGAGAAGAAGAACGCTGAAGGACAGATCCAGTGTTTCAAATGCAAAGGCTTTGGCCGCACTACAACAAGATGTCCCAGCAAGAATCCACCAAAGAAGAAGGCTACGCAAGCCATCACGTGGGATGACTCTTCTTCTATGGTCAAGTCATCTTCTAGTGATGAGGATACAAATGTCATCACATTCTTCGCATCCACGACTTCACCCTTCGTGTGTATTTCATTGATTGCATATGGTTTGTTGTCTATTTCTTCCTAGGATGATCAAACGACAACGGATGATGAACCAAGCGATTCCGAAGGTGAAGACTTTGCTCACGCCTACCAACTATTTCTACGGAACTCAAAGAAATTGGCAAAGCTAAATAAAAAAAAAAAACTTGAGGAGAAGGTTGTTGGAACTCGAGGAACAACCTAATAGAGCAACCACTCTCTCAAGGGCTCTTGAAGTGGAAAGGGATAACTTGGTTGAGAATAATACTTTCCTTCAAGAGATGAACGAGCATTTTGAGAAGGAACTTGAAAAATCGGTGGATAAAGCTAATCTCTTCTCAAAGCTCTATTCCGAGGCACGACAAGGAAATTTTGAGATGACGGAGACCCTTTTCCAACTTTAAAAGGATTTGCATAGATTTTCTTCAGGACAAAGTAAGTTGGATCGCCTTCTTGGTCTTGGTCATACTAATCATTTAGGCCACGGATATGGCCGAACTTGTGAGGAACCAAGTTCGAGCAAGACAAGTTTTGTGCCCCAGTCGGTTGCTCCTTCTCCGACGGAAATCATTGCAGCCAACGTTGACAACCCTACCTCATCTTCTTCAGGTTTAACTTTTACCAAGGTATGTCATTATTGTGGTTTTGTAGGGCACATAAGACCAAATTGCAAGTATGGAGCAAAACGAGTAAATCAAGCAATACTCGCAACTACTACATCAAGAACACGACTCGGGAAACAAAGAAATATTTTCCAAGTGTTAAGACAGATGGTAGGACACCCCCCAAGTCAAAGTCATTGAGGAAATCAAAGAAAAGTGTATTGAGTGATTTTCGTATCCCTGCGACCTCGGTAACTATTTTGTGTGACAACACAAGTGCCATTGACTTTTCTAAAAACCCTGTGTTGCAGTTTAGAACAAAACACATTGAATTTTCCTAGAGAGCTAGTTGAATCAAGTTTTTACAAATTTCTTATGTTCCAACTGAAGATCAATTAGTTTTTTTTTTTGATAAAACCTTTGGATCAAAAATATTTTATTTGCGAAAAGCACTTGGCATGCTTTCAATTACATAACTTTTTGAACCACTGCTTAGAAAGGTTTTTGTTTGTGTTTTGTGTTCTTTTTGTAATATAGAGCATTAGTTGAGCATTTGCTATACTGACTTTATTTGCATCCTTTCATGTTTAGAGAAGTTTATTATGATTTGAATATCATTATAACTCATTTGATGCAATGATCATTTATTTCAATTATTTCATCTCGAATTGATCAAAGTCATTACCTCTCTCAATGATCTTCTGGTATTTATTTTATCTTATTTGATGATTGAAATAAGTATGAACACAGGATCAATTTTTGGTTGAATACTGAATATCTTTCATAATTGATAGCCAATTGAGGGGGAGTTTATTATGTTTTTCATGCTCAAAAGATGTGGAAAGAGTTACATCCTTAATAGGAGTGTGAAAACTACCACCACATGGAGGAAAGAGCTACCACCTCGGTTGTCCGAGTACTGTGTGCAGCTACCACATGTTAACCAAGCATGGTGATCTTGTTTAATCAAATAAAATGCTTTTTGGAATACTTGACTATGTCAAATTCCAAGGTTGGTATAAGGTGGGATTTCTAAAAGATGCTCAAAGAGTCACTTCCCAAATATATTGACTAAATATATTATTTGACTTATTTGGGATTTCAAACATCTATCGATCTTGGTACTTCATTTTCTTTGCTCAATTGAGAATTAGATAAACTCTATACTCATTAGATCGTGAAGGATGTTTGGAAATTGATCAACTTTAGAGGTTATAATTCTTTTAAATTTTCGTTTCACAATTTGGGATATTTTGATAGATTTATCATAATCTATTTCTTTCTATGTGAAATGATATTTTTGTATAAAGTTGATATGCAGAAATGCTTACATTTTTTTTTAATTTTCTAAAATCATGGGATTGATCTATTTTTAAAATTCTTTTTGAAAAATGATCTTGATTCCTAGCCTCTACACATGTTAAGGATTGTTTGGGTAAGATTTTTCAAAATTTTAAAATTTAAACAATTTTTCATGTTCTTTGAGTTTTTGCTCACAGGTGCTATTTTTCAAATACTCTATAACAATGGCTCTTGAGTGGACAATCATATTCATCACCGCATTGGTCAGCACGAGGATGCCCAATGAATTAAAGAGAGCTCGAAAGGAAAAAGGGGGAGAACAGAAAATTCTGATTGAATCTCAAAGGGGGAGAACATAGATGCTCAAGACGTGGAGAACATGGAGAACAGAGATGATAAAAAGAGATGCTCAACATAGGGGGAGATGGAAAAAATGAGGAGCCACTTGCTGAGAGTGTATCGATGAGAGACATGTGAATGTTGAAGCTCTTCGGGAACAACAAAGACTATCATCTGAGCAGGAGCGAATTTCAATTAAACAAGATCAGATTTCTCTTGACCTGCAACGGATTAGTACAACACAAGTGGTCTTGACGAAGAAGTACAATGCACTGATGAAGTTGGTCAAGAAGATTTTTGCAAAACTCGGATGCAGCAACTTCGATGACAACGATACCGGTTCAGATTGATTTTTGATGAAATTGACTTTAGTTATTTTTCTGACGAAAGGTTTTTCGTTTGTTTGTTTTTTTTTCTCTCTTATAATTTTGGCTGGTTTTTGTGACAAAAAGGGGGAGAGAAAGGAGAAAAGAACGAGCCAATAGATCGTTTGAAAAAAGGGGGAGAAGGAAAAGAACGAACATGACCGGATAACTTGAAACTTGAAGTTTAACACTAACTATTCTACTGACTATTTTGCGTTGTAACTTCTAACAAGTTTTGTGACAGGTCATGCAAAAGGTATGAACATTTGAACTTCTTTGACATTATGGTTGGAACTATGGTTGGAACTAACCCTGATGATGGATAAAGATATGTGATATTTTGATTGTCTACTTTTATGCATATCTGATACCTAATGTCATATTAAATGTATAACTCTCTGGTTGCTTAACGATTAAATTCTTGAGGTATTAATGATTTCTTGTTGTCAAGAATTGTTTCTTTTGCAGAGAGTACAAGATTTGAACACTCCTAGTTGCGTCTAAGTCTAGAGTTTGTTTTAGGAGGTTATCTCTTGTATTTACATTTATTTGGATCGTTCATGCGTATTTTTGTTGTATGGTGATAGCAACAAAAATCGTCATTTTGTTTTTCTTTTGTGGATTATGTGTTTTGTCACGAAACCGCCAAAGGGGGAGATTGTTAAGGATTTTTGTATTGGCGTATTTCGTGATGTTGAAGATTGAAGATGAAGACTTGACAAATCATTTACATCAATCTCAAAAGAATGGATTCAAATGTTCAGGTACGTTAAATTAAATAATCTTTGATATTTTGAATACATTCTTATAGCTTAGAAACACTTTGGAATATTTTCTATGCCCAAAGAATCAAAAACTGGACAAATTGGATGTTCAGAGTCCGGATCAGAATTTCTGATCCTGAACCCGATCAGGATCAGAATTCCGATCAGGATCAGAATTCCGATCAGGATCAGAATTCCGATCCGGATCAGAATTCCGATCCGGATCAGAATTCCGATCCGGATCCCGAACCTTGTTTTTTCAGGAATTGCTGAAAAAAGACGACGATCAGGATCGCCGTAAATCCGATCCGGATCGTCGTGCGGGAAAATTTCTGTTAAGGCAGTTTTTGATTCTTATCTCTTTCCAAAAGGTTTCTAGCCTATAAATAGACCCTAATATCATCTTTTAGGGTTATCCCAAGGGGGATCAAAGGTAAGAATCCACATAGAGAAGAAAAGGTAAACACCTCTTTATTTTAGGTTTTCTTTCTCTATTGATCGGTTTGATTCTAGGGTTTCAAAATCTATATCTTTTGAAAGAATCAAATCGATGAATACTTAGAGGGTGCTTCCTTGTCTATCTATGATGATCTAAGTATTCAAAATATCATCACCAACAAAACAACGATTTTTCCAAGAAATCGGCGCGTGGATTCGCGTGGCCTTGTGGACTCAAGGTGTTACCGTTTCGTGGATTCGAGACGAGGTGCGCTCGTGGATTCGAGACGTGCTACTTGGATGAGACCGTGGATTCGGTCTGGCGTCGTGGATTCGACGTGACACGCCGTGGATTCGGCGTTGGACGCCTTCGTGGATTCGAGGTGCGTTGAGGAGCGAGCGGCGAAGATCTACTCGGAGCGTATGGAAAAGGTTGAGTCGTGTGTGTGCGTTATATCACCTTGTACGTGTTTTAATCTTAGTAGATTTCACCGTGTGATCGGTCCCGTGGTTTTTTACTCCTGGATTGGAGTTTTCCACGTAAAATCTTGCGTGTTATTTATTTTCCGCATTGGGTTATTTTTACGCAACGATTTTGGTGTGTTTATTGTTTACACCTATTCACCCCCCCTCTAGGTGGTTTTTCCCCTATTCAGATCCATATTACATATAACCCAACAGTCGCCAGAGGTTTGATAAATTTGTTAGGCTGTTTAAGGCATTTGTGCTTCTTTTAACTGTCTGAGGTTTAGTTCTGAAAGCTGGTGGTGAAATGAATGCCACATGAGAATATGAATTGAAAGCGGAGAATTTCCCGAACCGCTTGAGTGCTCCGAAGAAATTATCGAAAAAGTGATCTCTAGAGTGTAGAGCCTGTTCCTACTCATTATTTACTAAAATGAGTGAACCCCGATTGAATAGTTGACCGGTTATGTTGAAAGGTTAGCTTGCATGCACAGATGGAAATTTTAATAGATCTGAAAGTATAATGATCTTGGATGTCATCTCTAATGTGTCCGTTAGTTCGTAAGAACGTTAAGACGTTTTAACAATATTGTTAAAGAATTGAAAGATCGTAATTAGGGTACATCGACCCTTTATATCGCATACCCTGTGTGGTATCTTTATGAACCAGAATTCTTAGCAGTTTGGATGAAACAGAATTGTGAACCCGAGTGTTATTGCAAACCGCACAGTACAAGGTGCATTGACATTAGGGACCGTGTATGTTCGGTCAACGAACAAGTTATCGGGCCAATGTGGTAGCGGATGCCTTGAGCCGAAAGCACGTGTCGCCAGAGCTGCTAATGACACGGATCAGGACCGCTTGATTTCTGAGTTTCAGCGTCTAGACTTGGAGATCGTTCATTCGGGGTCTACCGCTCGACTTTTAGCGATTGTAGTGCAGCCTACCCTGCTTGATCGCATAAAGGAGGGACAGCAGTCGGACCCCTCCTTCCAGAAGATTCGAGAGCTGATATCGCTGGGACAGACTGACGATTACCAGCTGCACGTCGATGGCTCTATCCGATTCAGGGGCCGTTGGTGTGTTTCGGATGACAATGAATTGAAGAATGATATTCTTACTGGTGGCCTGGGATGAAGGCTGACGTGGCGAACCATGTGGCGCAGTGCCTAGTTTGCCAGCAGGTGAAGGCGGAACACCAGAGACCGGCGGGAAAACTGCAACCGCTTCCTGTACCAGTTTGGAAGTGGGAGCAGATCACGATGGACTTTGTTACCGGTCTGCCTCGATCCCAGTGAGGCCACGATGCTATATGGGTTATTGTGGATCGACTCACCAAGTCGGCCCACTTTCTGCCGATACACACGACGTGGACCCGTGATCGACTCGCCCAGCTCTATATTGATGAGATCGTGCGGCTCCATGGCACTCCGGCACCGATCGTTTCGGATAGGGACACCCGCTTTGTGTCTCAGTTTTGGAGGAATGTGCAGGAAGCTGTGGGTACAAAGCTGAAGTTCAGTACCGCTTTCCACCCCCAGAGTGACGGGCAGTCTGAGCGAGTCATTCAGACATTGGAGGATATGCTGAGAGCCTGTATACTTGAGTACGGAGACGGTTGGTACCGGTATCTTCCCTTGGTGGAGTTCGCCTACAGCAACAGCTATCAGGCGAGTATCGGTATGGCTCCTTATGAGGCACTGTACGGGCGCCGATGTCGGTCCCCCATCTGCTGGGATGACGTCGGTGAGCGCCGTGTTATCGGGCCAGAGCTACTTGAGGACGCAGAGGCCAGTGCGGGTAGCAAGACAGCAATTGCTGACAGCGCAAAGCAGGTAGAAGAGTTATGCGGACCAACGACGACGAGACTTGGAGTTCCAGGTTGGTGACCATGTCCTACTGAAGGTGTCGCCAACTCGAGGAATCAAGCGATTTGGGATTCGTAACAAGCTCAGTCCGCGTTTTGTCGGTCCCTTCGAGATATTGGAGCGCATTGGCCCTGTAGCATACCGACTGGCTCTTCCTCCTAGCCTCGCCCGGGTGCATGACGTCTTCCACGTTTCCATGCTACGGAAGTATATCAGGGATTCTTCACACATTATCAGCCCCACCGCAGTCCAACTTCGCGAGGATCTGAGTTATGACGAGGTACCTCTGAAGATCCTAGCTCGAGATGAGAAGAAGCTGAGGAATAGATCGATCCCCTACGTCAAGGTACAATGGGAGAACCATGAGGAGCGCGAAGCCACGTGGGAACGTGAGTCGGCAATGATGGAGGGTTTTCCTCATTTTTTTGATTCCTAGTTGTATTAAGTTTCAGGGACGAAACTTCTTTTTTGGTGGGAGAGATGTAAGAATTCTAATTTTTATTGTAAATAAATAAAAGAAAAAGGATAAAAGTCGAGTTGAATTTTGAATCATAAATGGCACAAATGGCGTAAGTGACCATTTTCTGCGGTATAAATTGCACAATTAACGAGGTAGAATATGGCCTTTCAATTCGAGCCTAATCTCGAAAATCCGAGACCGCCAGTGCGACCGTCTCGTCGAACTGATCGAAAATAATATTAAGCATGTTCAGATCCAACGGTCGGATCTTCCAGAAATCAGCGAAGAAGCGGGCGGGACCTGCGACTTAAGTGGAATAGTAAGTGAACAGTAAACCCTATTTTTCGAAACCCCTAAGTGCCAACTTTGGCCAATTCGCAACCCGAAAATTGATCATAGCACTTCAAATAGTCGATTTGAACGGTTTCGTCATTCTGGACGTAATGGCACTGACGGAATTTCCATTTGACGACCTGAGAGTCTCGAAAAGCGCGATAACTGTATTTTGGAACATTATTTTATGGACCGCAATTTTATCCGGGCATTTTCTCGAAAAACGAAAATCGCTACCTGATAGGTTTCGTCGAGCCGGACGTCGTGGCGAAGTCCGTTTTTCAAATTGACGATTAAAAAGCCTTGAAAAGTGTGAAAATACAGTGTTTTATGCAAAACCCCCTATATTTCATGCTCCGTTTTGCGTGCCACTACTGGGGGAGGGACCTAGGTGTGAATGATGCATGCTGTGAGGGACTGCACACTTAATACCAAGAGGTGGAGGGCCAAACCGAAATTGTGCAACCCATGCACTATTCGAATTCAAATTCAAACGCGGCTGGGATTTTTAAAGGGCATCCCGCAGCTCAAGCCCCACAGAAACTATCTCTCCCCCTCTCTGTCGCACTCCAAGGAAAGCCCCGCACCGGCCGCCGCCTCTCCGTCGCCGGAGAAGAGAAGCCACCATCTCCCTCACCTCGGTTGTGAAGGTGGACCTCTCCTAGAGACCCAGGGTGACCCAAGCTGAAGCTGAGGACCCCTCGGTGAAGTCGCAAGCAAGCCCGCGTGGAGCCGACACCTGGCTCCGCCGCGCGCCGCCGCGGCCATCTTCTCCTTCCATAATTTTTCGGCGAAGGTAAGCTCTTGGGATTCTCTTCTTTAAATCGGCACATGGACCCTACCAAAGGGTTTCTGACATCAGCTCCTCCACGAAGTTGGAGGGCGATCGGATCAAGATCAGAGCCGCGCGAGCCAGCCCTATAAATCGGGTTTTTGGCACTTTGGCTGATCGCCGTCGTCCACCACTGCACCAAGCTCCGCGGCGTCGGGACAGAGCTTCTGGTCCAAGTCGCGCCGGCCCGGAGCCACCCGGCCGGAATCCGCCATTAACGACCATTGAAGCCCCATCGAGCTCCGCCTCCGCGCCTCGCCGTCGCCTCCAGATGCTGGGAAACCGTGCAGGTAGGCCTATTTCATCGTTTTAAGGTCGATGGTGGCTTTGCATGGCACTCTTAACGTCGGGTTTTTGATCTCCAAGGTTGCACCTGTAAGAATTTAAAATTTTGTAAATAAATAATTAAACGGAAATAAATAAAGTCAAGTTGAATTTAGATCGGGAGTAGCACAAAAACCTTAGGGCCCCTTTTCTGCAGTGTAAAATGGCACAGTTAGTGGCCAAAAATATCGTTTTCCAATCCGGACCTGATCTCGAAGATCCGAGAGCACCAGCACGATCGTCTCGTCGAACTGAGTGAAAACCATATTAAGCATGTTCTGATCCGACGGTCGGATCTTCCAGAAATCGACAAAGAAGCGGGCGGGACCCGCGACTTAAGTGCATAGTGTTCGGGTACTGTTGATGAACAGTAAACCCTAGAATTCGAACCCCTTAGCACCAACGTTGAGCCAATCCACTATCCGGAAGCCGAACATAGCACTTCAAATAGTGGATTTTAATGGTTTCGTCGGTCTGGACGCAATGGCGCTGACGGATTTTTCGTTTGACGACTCTAAGTCTCGAAAAACGCAAAAACAGTGTTTCGGAGCTGTATTTTATGGACCGCAGTTTTATCGGGGCACTTTCTCGAAAAACGGAAATCGCTACCTGATAGGTCTCGTCGAGACGGACGTCGTGGCGCAGTCCGTTTTTCGATTTGACCACCGGATTGCCTCGAAATGCGTAAAATAAGGCGAAAAAGGGGATATTTGCACTTAAAACCCTATTAAAGTTACCTCGTAATGCGTGCCACTCCCTAGAGAGGGACCTAAGGGTGAGAGAAAGATGCTGTGGAGGACCCAACAGTAAATAGCAAGGCTTGAAGGGCTTAGATGCAAGTGTTACAAATCATATATATATATATATATATATATATATATATATATATATATGGCTAGGGTTCCCTATAGCCCGAACCCTAGAGCTATTAGCCCAGCCGCATCATCCAACAAATCCTCCAACCTCCTCCTCCTCTCGGCCGCACTCCCCGGAGCTCTCCACACTGGCCGCCGCCACGCACGTCGCCGGAGGAGAAAGCCTCAAGGATCACTTTGCTCTCGGTGGTTGGGCAAGGTGCTTAGGAGGGTATAACGCGATCTAGACCCTTCCTGAGTTGTTCTCGGAGAAGCCAAAGCCGAGCCCGGGGTGCACCGCCGCCTGGCTCCGCCCTGCGCCTCCCCGGCCACCGCCTCCTCCTTCCAAATCCCCGGCGAAGGTGAGTTCTTGCGATTTCTTGGTTTTAAGGGTCCCTGAACCCTACCAGATTCCTCCTGACGCCAAGACGATTACCCGTGTGCAGCCCGTGCCCTTGCCGCCGTCCCCGCTGGCGGCAGGAGCAGTGGTCCGCCGGAAAACATTATTTCCGACGAACCCAATCCCCATCTTCGCCGACCGTCAAGACCTTGATCGGGACCGTTAATCCTCGTCGCCTCGAGGACTGCAACATATCCCTGAAGCCTCGCGAAGATCGGTCGACGGCCCAGGCCGCACGAGGAAGCCCTAGCCTCGGGACTTTTTCTCCTTCGTCCGATCTCCGCCGCCCGGCGCCGCCGTGCACCCTTGCCGCCGGCCACCATCACTGGAAGCCCCACGGCATCGAGGGGACCCGTTTGGTCCAACTTGCAAGACCGCTAGTGCTACGGGTGGGATTTCACCATTAAAGCGCTCCAAGCTTTGCCGAACTTGTGCTCCGGCCATCACCGCCGTGCAGGGTCGCCGTCTGGTGGTTCAGGTGGGTTGGTTGGACTATATAGAAGCTCCCCATCGCATTGCATGCAGTGTCTTGCGTGGGTGTTGTTCCCTCTGTAGCTGCACCAATTATCGGATCCGGGCTCGCGCCGCCGCCGCCGTCGCCGCCTCGGGTTGCCGGGCATCACTTCAGGTAAGCTCTAAGCACTAGATAGAGACCTCCTATCATTTTGTTTTAAGCCAAAACCCCTGGAAAAAAGGGTGGGGCCAACCAAAAAAAAATAATAAAAGAAGAACACCATGTTCTCCGACCGCCGCCGTCTCCGGCCGCCGGGGCTCGGCGCAGCATGGTCCCAAGCCCTTCTTGGACCCTTCTCTAACTCATGCTCACCCCTGGTGCAGATCTGAACCCGGGTTGATCCAAGAATACTCCAACCGAGCTTGGGCATTTAAGTGGTGCTGCTCCGGCCACAACTCCGGCGGGTTTCCGGCAAGCCTCAGGTGAGCCCCACTGCCTACAACCCCTACTGAGCACCATGCTCCAATTAAAGCACCTCTAGATCTAGCATATGTTAAGTTATCACATTGTTATAAATTGGAACCCTAATGTTTATGGGCCGAATTGTAAATGGGCTTGGTCTCGGCCCAATTCTTGTGAGCACGACATGGGTCTCGTCGTAACGGACGCGCTGGAAGTTACGGCGCAGCGTTTGGACCCCCGGATTTTAAGAACGAGTCGAAACAGCAGATAAATTCAATAAATTCATGCCAATTAAAATGTAATTTGGATTGAAATGCAATTTGGACTTGTTGGCTGTCCTTAGACAGTGTGTACACACCTGCTAGCCATCTTGTTAAAGTTTAGTAGATCCTCGTTGATCAAAAATCGGATTTCATGCGTTAATTGGCGATAATGTTCCGTATAAGCAAACCGTGACTGTCGTGTCGTCGGGGAGGGTATGAGTGAGTCTTTTACTGACTGTAGCTACTTATGCAGGGCCCAGTTGTTCAGCACCAGCCTCCTAGTAGCAGCGCGGGAGTCCGGAGATCTGCCTTCACTCAGGTGGGTTATCTTCGATCCGGGGCCTAGCTCTTCGGCCCTCTGGTTGCTTTAGTCCAGTCGGACACTTGTTTTTGGTTAGCCCTGTTGATTTTACCATGCATCCCTATCTTTGATTATACCTGCTGATTGATCGACATTCCGCATGAGTATTCCATAGACACACTATATACATCTTCTTGTCATTTCATATTTCAGTATATAGACGTCATGATTGATTATCCCTGTTAGTTCCTTGCCACTTGTGATATTGCCTTAGGTTCAGTTATGCATGATAGATCTTGATTGACTGATATACAGACAGATGTGTTCCCTGTTGGGATCGCGGCTTATTGCCGATTACCCGGTCACTAGACCGTGAGCTTTTGATCATAGCACGATGACTACCACGCACTGCTGTACTTCACGTACACTGACGGTTTGGCCACCGTCGTAGTGTTCTTTATCGGTAAAGTGCTCTTCAGATAGGACCCGTGAGCCCCGATGGCATCTGTGAGTGCCGGGTTATTGTCAGCGGATCGGGTGCGGATCAGTGGTTTTAGCCTGAGGTTCTGTGAGACCGACATTGGCACACGATTGGGTATTTGAGTTTCTACTGTTGACGCATCATTCCTGCTATGCTTTGTTATTGATAGATATCGTACCCTGCACCTTTACTGTTCAGATATGCATGATTACTCCAGTTATAGCATGCTTACCTCTTTTATATCCAGCTTGCTTGCATTATTTACCTGTTGCCCCTATGCTTGATTATTATAGCTGTACCTGTTTGCCAATATGTATTTCCTGCAATCTTACCATTTTGATTATTAGTAGAGCTTACCTGTTTTATTCAGCTTTACCCCTTGATTATTACTATCCGCAGATTATTGTACCCAGTAGGTACGATTAGCTATCTCTCGGCTCGTCGTGCCCACTGGGATACATGTACAGTGTATCTCACACCCCCTGGGTGACCATTTTTCAGGTCGTTCGGGTAGAGGGGTGTCGGGACGATCCAGTGAGGCTGTCACGATAGAGCTGTCCCCTTGATGATATAGACAGATGATCTGTAGCAGACATTTTCATTATATTATTCCAGCTTTTAGTTATTTGGATATTTCAGACTGATGTTTGCATATTTATTTGGATTATTATTGATGATTGATCATTGTTAGTTTAGATGTTGATTGATGATTAGATTAGCCTTGCCGTGCATGTATAGGGGATTCCCTATATGTGTGGCGGTCTGTTACGCCCGTTTTGCGAACTCTGAGCGATTTCAAAAAAAAAAAAAAAAAATTTCAGACCGGATTTTAAAACTCGGGGCGTGACAGATTTTATGGTATCAGAGCAATAGGTACACGGTACCTAGGAAAAGTTGATTAGGAACTGGTTAGGATGAACCCTAGGATGACCTGTTACGTGAGAGCGCTGGGTATGTTGAGATTAGGGGTTAGAGACTTGGGTCATTAACTATTTGAGCCTGTTTCTAACCTGATTATATTGTTGTAGCAATGGCACGTCCTCCTGGTCGCAGGCGGGGACGGGGTGCGAGCTCAGGCCGAGGAGTCGGCCGACCTCCCAGGGCGTCGAGCGAGCCCGCTGATCAGGGCCGCATAGACCGCTTGGAGGCCCAGGTGACGACGTTGGCTGGGATGTTCCAGCAGTTCATGCAGCAGCAGGCGGCTGCTCCTGCTCACCCTGCTCCCCCACCCATCGTTCCAGCTGCTACACCGCCGGTCGCACCCCCTGTTGCACCGGCCGCTGCCGAGCCTGAAGGTTTGGCGGGACCCGCTGCTGACCCCGTGCCACCACCTGCGGGGCCCGTTCCAGGTGTTGCCGCGGCATCCCGCGCAGTACCGGGGGTTGCTGCTGCCCCTGCCGCCACCGCTTCGACAGCATCTGCTACCTCTTACTCTGCCTCCCCCGCCGCTGACTCTGCAGCCAACTCCGAGGCTGATCCGGCGGAAAAGGCTCGAGCGAAGGCGGCCCTTCTAGAATTTAAAAAGTTCAAGCCGCTGACGTTCGACGGCAAAGAGGAGGATCATTGGGCGGTCGAACAATGGATCGACCATATGGAAAAGCTCTTCCAGGATGCATACACTGAAGAACGAGACAAAGTACACTTTGCAGTCCACTGCTTGGAGTCCCGAGCGTCGAAATGGTGGAGGCGTCATCGAGAGCGCCATCTAGCGGACCTTCCTGAACCATCTTGGGCGGACTTCAAGGCCGCCATGTACCAGCACTACCTGAAGGAGACCACAAAGGAGGGTCTCGAGCGCGAGCTGGAGAATATAAAGCAGGGCGACAAGAGCATCCGCGACTACGAGCAGGAGTTCCTGCGCATCGCTGACCTGATCCCCCAGGCGGTGCGCGAGGAGCGCCGCAAGGTACGACTCTTTTCGCAGGGACTGAGGCCCGAGATTCGTCGCCATATTTCCTCCCACTTGAGCACCGACTTCGACAACTGTGTGGAGCGGTGTCTAGCCATTGAGGCTGAGGCCCAGATTTCCCGCGCCGAGCGGAATGCGGCGGACAGGGACAAAGGCAAGAAAAGAGCTCCCTCTGATGGCGGCGGCGGACAGTACCATCAGAACAAGAAGGCGAAACGGCCGCAGCTAAAGAAGTGGCCCAAGAGATCCCCAGCTACATCTGCCTTCCCAAACCCCAACTGGGGCCCCCGGCCTTGCATTTTTTGCGGGGGCACCCACCGGGCGAGTGATTGCGACCAGAGGCATGGGAGATGCTTCAAGTGTGGCCAGCATGGCCATGTTGCTGCGACGTGCCCGCGGGGTTCTGCACCCGCGCAGACGGCGACACCTCTACCAGCACCACCACGACGACAAGCCCCTGCACCGAGTTCTGCTTTCTCGGGTCGTCCTCCTCTTCCCCGCCCACCTACCGCATCGCGACAGACTGCAGGAGGGCGCGTCTTCGCCTTGACCCACGGCGAGCCTACTCCGGAGGACAACTTGGCAGGTACCACTACTGTTTTTGGACATCATGCTAGAACATTATTCGATACCGGGGCATCGCATTCCTTTATTTCTACGCATTTCATTACTACCCACGGTATTATCGTTCAGCCGACTAGGCATTATTTTTGGGTAGAGATCCCGGGTCACAGCGTCCCTATTAGTGAAGAACTTCATCTATGACCTGTCCACATTGGCGGACGGAGTTTCCCCATCTCTTTTCTCGTCCTCAAACTTCGACAGTATGACGTGATTTTGGGGATGAATTGGCTTTCTAAGTACCGGGCAACCATCGACTGCACCTTTCGAAGACTGACCTTGGATCCGCCCGGTGGAGCGGAGGTGATTTATTCGGGTTTCGAACCCTCGGCTTACTTGGGGATCTGCTCTGTGACCCCAGTTCGTCGCTTGGAGAGAGGGTGTGTGGCATATCTTGCCACGGCTGTCAACACCCCTTCTGTTCCTCGGCGAATTGAAGACATCGCTGTGGTGCGGAGTTTTCCCGACGTATTCCCAGCTGAACTACCGGGAATGCCACCTGAGCGCGAAATCGAGTTTGTTATCGACCTCATACCCGGCACAGCTCCCATTTCTCGAGCACCCTACCGCATGGCTTTCGCGGAACT